>JABMCL010003763.1:220000-222500 GCA_018857735.1 Alviniconcha marisindica
ACATCTGAGGACATTACACCCTATGGACGGCTGACACGATTTGTCCCTAATGTGTCAGCACGACACCTGAGGATGTTACACCCTATGGACGGCTGACACGATTTGTCCCTAATGTGTTAGCACGACACCTGAGGATGTTACACCCTATGGACGGCTGACACGATTTGTCCCTAATGTGTCAGCACGACACCTGAGGACATTACACCCTATGGACGGCTGACACGATTTGTTCTAATGTGTCAGCACGACATCTGAGGACATTACAACCTATGGACGGCTGACATTTGTCCCTAATGTGTCAGCACATCTGAGGACATTACACCCTATGGACGGCCGACACGATTTGTCCCTAATGTGTCAGTGAGACATATGAGGATGTTACACCCTATGGACGGCTGACACGGTTTGTCCCTAATGTGTCAGCACATCTGAGGACATTAGACCCTATGGACGGCTGACACGATTTGTCCTTAATGTGTCAGCACGACATCTGAGGACATTACAATCTATGGACGGCTGACACGATTTGTCCCTAATGTGTCAGCACGACACCTGAAGATATTACACCCTATGGACGGCTGACACGATTTGTCCCTAATGTGTCAGTGAGACATCTGAGGACATTAGACCCTATGGACGGCTGACACGATTTGTCCTTAATGTGTCAGCACGACATCTGAGGACATTACAATCTATGGACGGCTGACACGATTTGTCCCTAATGTGTCAGCACGACACCTGAAGATATTACACCCTATGGACGGCTGACACGATTTGTCCCTAATGTGTCAGTGAGACATCTGAGGATGTTACACCCTATGGACGGCTGACACGATTTTTCCTTAATGTGTCAGTGAGACATCTGAGGATGTTACACCCTATGGACGGCTGCCACGATTTTTCCTTAATATGTCGGCACGACATCTGAGGACGTTACACCCTATGGACGGCTGACACGATTTGTTATGTGTCAGCACGACATCTGAGGACGTTACACCCTATGGACGGCTGACATTTGTCCCTAATGTGTCAGCACGACATCTGAGGACGTTACACCCTATGGACGGCTGACACGATTTGTTATGTGTCAGCACGACATCTGAGGACGTTACACCCTATGGACGGCTGACATTTGTCCCTAATGTGTCAGCACGACACCTGAGGACGTTACACCCTATGGATGGCTGACACGATTTGATATGTGTCAGCGCGACACCCGAGGACGACGGCCTTATTTGTAGCAACAGTATTAACGAGTCAGCTACGTGGCTGTGCCCTGAGAAACGGAAATTAGGAGCATCAAACGGTACTTTTTGTGTGTGTCGATATTGACAGAACAAGCGAAGGAAGCGTGCAGATGAAAACATTGCACATTTTCCACTTTTTGGGCCAATCCGCGTCTTCTCTTCCGGTTCCTTTTAATCTCCGACTTCCTTCCGCGTCGCCTGCCCCCACGCCTCTCCTCCCCCTTCCCCTTCCCCCTCCCCTTCCCCCTCCCCCTCCCCCCTCCCTCCTCCTCCCCCTTCCTCCTCTTCCTTCTCCTTCTCCTCCTCCTCCAAGCTGTTCCTTCTCCGTCTCTCCACACTAAATCAGCGGTGAAATAGGTGTTTATAATTCTTGGTTTTCCCCACACATTAAAGGGATCCTACCCCCATCCCCCCTTTGGTTTTCCCCACACAACAAGGGACCACATCCCACCCCCCCCACCCACTTCCCCCACACACACACACACACATTAAAGGGACCCCCTCCCCCACCTTCACCCCCTTTGGTTTTCCCCACATAACAAGGGACCCACTTGTGACTATATGAGGGGAGAGGGAGCAGTTGTGACTATCTGAAGGGAGAGGGAGCAGTTGTGACTATCTGAGGGGAGAGGGAGCAGTTGTGACTATCTGAGGGGAGAGGGAGCAGTTGTGACTGATGGGAGAGGGAGCAGTTGTGACTATCTGAGGGGAGAGAGAGCAGTTGTGACTATCTGAGGGGAGAGAGAGCAGTTGTGACTATCTGAAGGGAGAGGGAGCAGTTGTGACTATCTGAAGGGAGAGGGAGCAGTTGTGACTATCTGAAGGGAGAGGGAGCAGTTGTGACTATCTGAGGGGAGAGGGAGCAGTTGTGACTATCTGAGGGGAGAGGGAGCAGTTGTGACTATCTGAGGGGAGAGGAGCAGTTGTGACTAGAGGGGAGAACGTTGTGACTATCTGAAGGGAGAGGGAGCAGTTGTGACTATCTGAGGGGAGAGGGAGCAGTTGTGACTATCTGAGGGGAGAGGGAGCAGTTGTGACTATCTGAGGGGAGAGAGAGCAGTTGTGACTATCTGAGGGGAGAGGGAGCAGTTGTGACTGAGGGGAGAGGGAGCAGTTGTGACTATCTGAGGGGAGAGGGAGCAGTTGTGACTATCTGAAGGGAGAGGGAGCAGTTGTGACTATCTGAGGGGAGAGGGAGCAGTTGTGACTATCTGAAGGGAGAGGGAGCAGTTGTGACTATCTGAGGGGAGAGG
>JABMCL010003763.1:232500-282500 GCA_018857735.1 Alviniconcha marisindica
GATAACTGAGTCAATATGTTGAGCGTGTGCACGCCCGGTAATGTTGGGATAACTGAGTCAATATGTTGAGCGTGTGCACGCCCGGTAATGTTGGGATAACTGAGTCAATATGTTGAGCGTGTGCACGCCCGGTAATGTTGGGATAACTGAGTCAATATGTTGAGCGTGTGCACGCCCGGTAATGTTGGGATAACAGTCAATATGTTGAGCGTGTGCACGCCCGGTAATGTTGGGATAACAGTCAATATGTTGAGCGTGTGCACGCCCGGTAATGTTGGGATAACTGAGTCAATATGTTGAGCGTGTGCACGCCCGGTAATGTTGGGATAACTGAGTCAATATGTTGAGCGTGTGCACGCCCGGTAATGTTGGGATAACTGAGTCAATATGTTGAGCGTGTGCACGCCCGGTAATGTTGGGATAACAGTCAATATGTTGAGCGTGTGCACGCCCGGTAATGTTGGGATAACAGTCAATATGTTGAGCGTGTGCACGCCCGGTAATGTTGGGATAACAGTCAATATGTTGAGCGTGTGCACGCCCGGTAATGTTGGGATAACAGTCAATATGTTGAGCGTGTGCACGCCCGGTAATGTTGGATAACTAGTCAATATGTTGAGCGTTAAATTTTGGGAAAACACATTGTTGACGTGTGCACCAAGTTGGAACTGAGTCATTGTGGCGGGAGGGGGGGCGGGGAGGTGGGGGGGATACATCAATGACTTCACTAGTAATCGTCAATCAACCAGAGGTTTCGAGTTTAACAGTTTGTGTGTTGTGTGTGTGTGTGGGGCATCTGTTTTGTGTGTGTGTTTTGTGTGTGGTGTTGTGTGTGTGTGTGTGTGTGTGTGGTGTGTATTATCACATTCATATTGTACGATAATGCCCCTGTGTTCTAGTTTTCAATCAGGACTTGATAGAGAATTATTGCTTTGTTTTCGTACCATTCGTCATTTTGTGTGTGTGTGTGTGTGTGTGTGTGTGTGTGTGTGTGTGTGTGTGTGTGTGTGTGTGTGTGTGCGCGCGCGCGCGCGCGTGTGTGTGTCTGTGTGTGTGCGAGCGTTTGTGTGTGCGTGCGTTTGTGTGTGTGGAGGGGGGGTGCGTGCGTGCGTGTGTGCATGCGCGCTCGTGCGTGTGTTCGCACGCGCGTGCGTGTTAATTATAGTTTAATGTTACATGTGTGCAGACAAGAGACCAATTTCCGTGTATGGTTTTAGCATGGACAATAAACAATCATATTTTGTTGCTGGTGGATACTGATTCAACGTCACTTTATTGTACATCAACATGTACTTAGCAGTAACTGGATTTTAACATCCGGTCAACCGCACAAGGCATTAACAAGAAACAATGGTACTGACAATGGTAACATGTTGCCAACAACAACAAAATTACAAGTCTTGACAGACGCTAAATTCAGAATCACTTTATTACATGTATCAACAGGAAGTATATTACACAACAACTAGTCTCATTGGTACTGATTCAAGATTATTTTATTACATGTATCAACAAAAAGAAACACAGATAAAGACGGTGGCATCTTTGTCACGCCGTCACGTGTCCATACAACATGTCCGGCAAAATGCAAAAAAAGCTACTGCACATTTCCTTGTAGTAAAAAACCCAACAACAACAAAAAGGTGTTATAAATTTACAACATGAACGAAAACACGTGATCATGCCCATGGAAATATCTGGTTCGGTGATGGTTACTAGATTTCCTAAGAATGTTGCTTTTTCTCATCGCCCTGATATAACCACACTGGTTGATTAGGCGTAAAACACCAATTTACTTACTGCCTGACTACCAGTCAGGCAAGCAAATTCCTGAGGTAAACTGAACCAAGTACTCAGAATCTTACTGTGGGTACATGCCAACACCCCCCCCCCCCCCCATCACTATATATATATATATACTGCAGCAATATATATATATTAGTATGAAGAAAATCGACTCGCAACACTAAGCTTTTGTCACAGCCGGTTCGGCAAGATGGAAGGGTAAACACGAACACTTTTTCCCTCAACCAATTTTTATTTTATTTTATTTATTCTTATGTATCATCAGGCTCCCTTCCCCCGTTGATACATCAAAATGTACTAAGTACAAGTCAGTTCACGTTCGTTCATTATTTTCGTGTAATTGTTTTCATCCATGTAAAATGACCGACGCTTGTCAAAAAGTTGCCTCAATTAGTCTGGTCCTTTTTTTATTTTATTTAAACGCGTTCAATTCCAACCTCTCACACGTTCCATCTTTTTTTCTGAACAACAGATGTCATATGTTTTATATTTTTTGTGATGTGCAAGCACAACAGGAAACACAAGACAAGGGCAGGTTTGGAGAATGAAGAATGAGGCGACGTAGTGTCATACACCCCCCCTTCCCCCTTGTGCTCACATACACACACACACACACACACACACACACACACACACACACAGCACGCACACATCACATACACACACCTTCACCAGTGGTAATTTTATTTTTATGCAAATGAACACGATGCTTTAAAAATTCAGTACCATTACGACATATACACCAAAATTCAGTACCATTAAGACATATATACCAAAAATGTATGCACACAAAGATGACTGAACATTGCCATATGGAATCAATGGTGCCTACACCACTATACTGTGTGAAGACAACAGAACATTATTCTACAGACATACAGACTGCCGTCCTAGAAATTACTAAAGCAAAATCACTGGATGTAGCAAGTCAAAAGGTTCTCATTAAAAGTAAAATAACCAGCAAAACAAATCAAATCTGTAGTCTTCCTTTCGTTTTGAACTTAGAAACGGAGTTACAGACACTTATGGGCACAGCAAATGTTAGGCAGTTGATTAAAAAAACTATTTTTTTAACGATTTATACTTCAGTATCAACACATTTTAAAGGGGGAAAATCCTGATACGTCTGACATCAACTGCTTAAACCATCTATCTTTTCAGTTCATCATCCAAATATGCCATACCCTGAAATTAAAATAAACCCCCCACAACGCAATTTTCATACACATACTTCTGATTCCATACTCTGTAACATAAACCTTACCACCACAAGACAGTACACCCACACAATGTAATGCACTCAGTAACAAACAGATGCAACTCAAATACTTTCACGCCATGTAACAAACCTACCACTGAGCAATGTATCACCCCAACAATACTTTCTTGCATCATAATCAGGATAGTATCATCAAAAAGCTGTCGTTCAAATACTCATCAACATATAACGATAAGTTTCACTTTACAGAAAAGGCCACACAGAAGCTAAATACAAAGTGAATAAGTTGGTCACCTAAATGTGTATCGCTACTGGAATGGATGAAACTACACACAAAAGTAAATACCAGCGTAATGGATCCTTGCCAGAAGGGACAAAAATAGCAGCACGCAAGAAGAGAGTATATATTTCAGTAAATGCAGGAAGCCCACCACTCTCTCCACACCAAGATCCATCTCTGGTATTGTAGCAACAGTCAAGTCACTACACACCAAGACCCATCTCTGGTACTGCAGCAACAGTCAAGATACTACACACCAAGATCCATCTCTGGTATTGCAGCAACAGTCAAGTCACTACACACCAAGACCCATCTCTGGTACTGCAGCAACAGTCAAGTCATCCTCTAGTATTGCAGCAACAGTCACACCAAGACGCATCTGTATGCCTGCAGCAACAGTCAAGTCATCCTCTAGTATTGCATGCAGCAACAGCTGAGTCCAGCACCACTCTCTCAACACCAAGACCCATCTCTAGTACTGTACAGCATGCAGTCAAGTCACCACCCACCTCTAGTACTGTACAGCTTGCAGTCAAGTCACCACCCAACTCTAGTACTGCAGAGCATGCAGTCAAGTCACCACCCAACTCTAGTACTGCAGAGCATGCAGTCAAGTCAACACCTCTCTCTCAACACCAAGACGCACCTCTAGTACTGTACAGCTTGCAGTCAAGTCACCACCCATCTCTAGTACTGTACAGCATGCAGCCAAGTCACCACCCACCTCTAGTACTGTACAGCTTGCAGTCAAGTCACCACCCATCTCTAGTACTGTACAGCTTGCAGTCAAGTCACCACCCACCTCTAGTACTGTACAGCTGCAGTCAAGTCACCACCCACCTCTAGTACTGTACAGCTTGCAGTCAAGTCACCACCCACTCTAGTACTGTACAGCTTGCAGTCAAGTCACCACCCATCTCTAGTACTGTACAGCTTGCAGTCAAGTCACCACCCATCTCTAGTACTGTACAGCATGCAGCCAAGTCACCACCCACCTCTAGTACTGTACAGCTTGCAGTCAAGATACCACCCCTCTCTCAGCACCAAGACCCATCTCTAGTTCCATAGAGAAGTGTCACATCCACCACACTGCGAAATTTACAGCCACCTCTAGTACCACAGAGAAGTGTTCCGTGAACCACATTGCGACATTCACAGCCACAGTCCTTCTCTCACTACCAGCACCCATAACTAGTACTGTATCACCCCTCTTTCGACACCAAGTCTTTCTCTCACAACCAGCACCCATCTCTAGTACTCTATCACCTTTCTTTTGTCACCAAGTCCTTCTCTCACTACCAGCACCCATACTAGTACTGTATACCCCTCTTTCGAACACCAAGTCTTTCTCTCACTACCAGCACCCATCTCTAGTACTGTATCACCTCTCTTTCAACACCAAGTCCTTCTCTCACAACCAGCACCCATCTCTAGTACTGTATCGCCCCTCTTTCCACACAAAGTCCTTCTCTCACTACCAGCACCCATCTCTAGCACTGTCTCACCTCTCTCCCAACACCAAGTCCTTCTCTCACTACCAGCACCCATCTCTAGTACTCTATCACCCCTCTTTCGACACCAAGTCCTTCTCTCACTATCAGCACCCATCTCTAGTACTCTATCACCCCTCTTTCAACACCAAGTCCTTCTCTCACTACCAGCACCCATCTCTAGCACTGTCTCACCTCTCTCCCAACACCAAGTCCTTCTCTCACAACCAGCACCCATAACTAGTACTCTATCACCCCTCTTTCGACACCAAGTCCTTCTCTCACTATCAGCACCCATCTCTAGTACTGTATCGCCCCTCTTTCCACACCAAGTCCTTCTCTCACAACCAGCACCCCATCTCTAGCACTGTCTCACCTCTCTCCCAGAACCAAGATCCTCGTTCTTCTCGTCTTGTACCGACTCTCTCCCACCAACAAGATCACATTTCTAGGTGTCCTTAGAGACTAACCAAAATCTTCCAAACCCTGGACAGGAAAACAACGCAGCTCATCCAAAACCCGGTAAGTGATTTAGCTTCTCATCTCATTTTTCACCGTTTAGCCGTTGTTCAAGTGTCGTTTTGCGGCGTGACAAAGGGGATTACCGCGAAGTTTTGCATATTGTGTTTGAGTCCTAATAAATAGCGTTCTTTTGAACCTTTTGTGTGTTTGTAGAGACATTCTTGTCCACCAGGTCACAACAGTCGCGCCCACTGCCCTCTCACAACCATCATTGTATCACCAGTCTTTTGACACTGAGACCCTAATTCTAGTGTTGTACCAACCCTGTCTCAACACTAACCCCATCTGTAGCATCAGCAGCAATGTTCACCCCCCCCCCCCCCCCCAGCAGCTCTCCCCGCAAAGAAGTATTCAGTGCCACTCTCCCTAACCAACCTGCCCCCTGACCCCACTTGACCCTCTTCCCTGACCAGCATGTTCACAAAGTTCCTAGCGACAACAACAACTAACAGTCTTTTCAGCAAATGCGCCGGTTTGACTTCACTGTCATGGTTTAAAGTAAACGTATGCTCCAAAAATCAAATCTTTAAAAAGGCTGCATAAACCTGTCCAAAAATGGTCCAGCATATAAAACACAGACCACATGCAAACTCTTCTGAGCCCCAGTTCCCACAAATATAGTTCTGGTACTGAAAACTGCTTTTCCATTGCTTCCTGTATTGCCACACACGTCCTAAAAACCAGAAAGTTATGGCGCCCATTTTGGGGGTTTTAACTGGACGGTTGTGGACCATTCAGGCGGCAGCTCAGATCTTCGTTTCCAGAGACACCAGAAAACCTCGCTCACAGTAACATACGCGCTGACATACCGGACATCTGGTCCAAAAGCACAGCTGCACAAACAAGCGGCCAAATGAGGAGCCGCACCTTCTGGCCTTGCACTGAGCGCTTCTCATGACATTTCAAAGGAATGCAGATCAGACATTCTTCTTAGTGCCCCGCACATCAATCAAAAATACAGAAAACTGGCTTCTGCAGGGATCCCAGTGATCACTCTACATCTCCCTTCATTCCTGTTGACTTCATCACAAAATTCGGCACAAACCTCCGCTTTGCAAGCTAAGCATTATGCTTCGAATCAATTTTCACAATACTGCGAAATGTCTACTTGAAAGGAAAAAAAAAGGCAGGAAAGAAACAAGACTTCATCAACAGAGCATAATACCACCATAAAATGCAGAACCACAATGCATGCCTTATCCAGCATAAATGTTTTGTACGCAATACAGTAATGATAAAAATGATACCTCGGTGAAACCTAATGATTAATATTCAAAACAGAGCTACTTCATCGCCAACATCCCCATGCAAGACGGGCGCCAACCATGCCACAACCAGTTAACAAAGCACACCACTTTGGTAGATATACAAATGCGCTATGTAAAATTACAGTCCCTTATCAATAGTCACATAGGACCAGAGTGCAGGGAGTCTGCTCAAGAGCAGAGACCAGCGCTGTTTAAAAGCAAACATTCAAGATCATTTAGCAAGCAAAGAGGCAAAAGCAACTGACGAATTATTAATCCAGTCAAAGGGAATTTAATCGTGGCCCAGAACTGTCATATCTGAATGCTTGCCTCCCCTGATTTTGAACACGTTGTCATGCACAGATAATGAGGATGCAACCGGTTTCATTTTCATACTTGTTCCACCACCATTTTAAACCGACAAGGTAACAGGAAGGAAACAGTTCAAATTTCTGTTTCCTGGCCACACACCCTACAATGTCAGGTGACTGTTCAGTTACACCCCCCTCTGATGCCACACAAAATCACTGGTAGCACTCAAATCACTAGTAGCACTCTACCAGGTGCAGTGAAAGATCAGCTACACATCCATCAGTGTAAGGCAAGAGAGAAGCTACAAAATCTATACAAAACTCACACCAGCCTGATTATTTACAATCATGTCAAGTTTTGGAAGTCCTCAGACGCAGAGCGAGTTTTACAAAAGTTAATCTGACCATCATCTGAACAACTACCATGGCCACCTTCAAAATCATTTTTAATTTTGTCCAAAAACCTTCAAATCTGACCACTGTCCAAACACCTACCATGGCCACCTTCAAACCTGACCATTGTCCAAACACCTACCATGGCCACCTTCAGATCTGACCATTGTCCAAACACCTAACACGGCCACCTTCAAATATGACCATCATCCAAAACATCTACCCCAGCCACCTTCAAAATCATCTGACCATCATTAAAAACCTACCATGGCCACCTTCAAAATTATCTGACCATCATCCAAAATACCTGCCACGGCCACCTTCAGATCTGACCATCATCCAAACACCTACCACAGCCACCTTCAAGTTCAGCTGACCATCATCCAAACACCTACCGTGGCATGGCCACCCTCAGAATCATCTGACCATCATCAAAGACTTGTCATGAATGCCTTCACTGTTACATGACCATTGTTGATACACCTACCATGGCCAACTCCAGTCCTGCAGAGCAATGTGCTGTGGTAACCACGCTAGAAACCAAAGTGAAATTCTGCTTCTAACACCCAAAGCTAAAGCAGATGTTGAAGCCTCATGTTCTGCTCAGATGCATACACCCACAATTGAGAAAAAAAGAAATGGTGAACAATTACAATCACGAAACACAACACATACACCCACAATTGAGAAAAAAAGAAATGGTGAACAATTACAATCATGAAACAACGCATACACCCACAATTGAGAAAAAAAAGAAATGGTGAACAATTACAATCATGAAACACGACGCATACACCCACAATTGAGAAAAAAAGAAATGGTGAACAATTGCAATCATGAAACACAACGCATACACCCACAACTGAGAAAAAAAAGAAATGGTGAACAATTACAATCATGAAACACCACGTCTGCAATAGCAGGCACCACTGCAACCAAAATAGACAAAAAGAAAAACATGGTGTGACCACTAAAATTAACAGTGACCACAAACCACTCCTAGTGACCAACAAAATGTGTCGTGGCCACTAAACAGCAAACACAAGAACATAATCCAGACACCTCCAAACAAGCAGTCAGCTTCACAAGGCATATCAAACGAAAAACGAAGCAAAAAAAAGCAAATGCAATGAACTGCCAAAACCAAAGGAGCAAAGGATTGCAATTTTCCCTCAAATTATACAAGCATTTCGCAAAACAGGTGGGCTTTTAAAGCACCAAACTCGTTAGACCAAACACACATTCACCAAAACAAACAAACCGTGTACAGTAAAGAACTGAAAAAAGTTCAAGCACATATTATTAGACCATAAAGAGACAATAGTGCATATCTGTTTTCAGACACAGAGCAAATAAAACTCATTGGACCGTAGATAATATCGACACTGGCAAATCTAAAACAGAAAGACTGCCTCTCAGTTTTAGGCTGAATGTGGAGTTAATTGGACCACAAAGGCATGATGCTGGCAGTAAATCTCTCCAGAGATGCAGAATTGTCAGAGATGAGCAATGAACACCAGTGAGCGTGAACACAAGTAAACAGTTTGTGCACCGCATGAAGCTCATAGGCGCAACAACAAAGACCCATGTCACTTACAGCAACTCTCACCTGGCATGCGAGTAAACACAAGGTACTTAAACACCACCAGTGGCATATTTTGAGGATGTACCCCTGGTGGAGTTTATGTGCCTTTTTATTTATTCGCATGGGAGGTGAGAGTTGCCGTAGGTGACTCCGGTCTTTGTTGCTGTGTTTGTGGGAGGTCTTTTGAGTGCTAATTAACTCGCTTGTATGTTGATACTGCACAGGCACTCTGGGCCTCATTCCGTTTTACATTGTCACAACACAAACCTATTCTGCATTGTCACAACAAGAATCTATTCTGCATTGTCGCAACATGAATCTATTCTGCATTGTCGCAACATGAATCTATTCTGCATTTCTGCACCTGGATCCATCGACTGTCTGTTACATCAAAGCGGTGATATTTTGAAAAGATCTGTCACTTCTACTCAAACTGTCAAAGGCTGCTAAAATTGCGTGCATGAGTAAAAGGGTTGTGCTGACGGTGTGATACAAATAATTATGTGACCTGCCACCATAAAATAGTCACATAGCACCACTTGGACGTTTTGAGATGTTTTTACCACCGGAATGGAGAAAAAGTACCATTTCTAACAGTACAAAATGCATGAAGTTGGGTACTCTCCATGATAACAACTGAGAAAGTCTACAAAAATAACTGACATTGTCTTTAGGATTCTTTCCTTAGCAAACCTGATATTTGGCAGTCATCAGGCAGAACACAACACAACAGTTTCCAACATTTCAAAGCAATAGCTTTAATGGTTTGTTTTATAGAAAAAAAATTAATTTCCTAGTTTGCAAATCCACAAAAACTCTCACAACTGATATTTCCCCCCACCCGTTCTATTATGAATCTAGCTCAGATCGAGGACAGGTCATTTCACTCATTTTGTGGTGGTGGGTCACGTATATGAACCCGCACTGGATAACTGTAAGCAACATGCTGCTGCTTTTGTGCTTGTTTGTATAAGTCTGCGAGCTGGCACTGCAAGTTCCTGTTACAGACGACTAAAGCACTCTCTGCCCTGCATCACCAAGTTCTTTGTCTACCCTCAGTGAAGCACACGAATATGCAGTGTACATCCAAAGCTCTTTAAAGCAGGCTTTATCTCCTACCCTCAGTGAAGCACACGAATATGCAGTGTACATCCAAAGTTCTTTAAAGCAGGCTTTATCTCCTACCCTCAGTAAAGTACATGAATATGCAGTGTACCCCCAAAGCTTTTAAAGCAGGCTTTATCTCAAACCTTCAGTGAAGTACAAGAAGACGCAGGGTACACCCAAAACTCTTTAAAACACGCTTTATCTCGTATCCTCAGTGAAGCACAGTACATCCCAAACGCCTTCAAACATGCTTTATCTACTCCTTCAGCTCCCTGTTTTAGATCGCCCTGATATAACCGTAATGGCTGACTGGGCGTAAAACACCAACTTACTTCTGTTTTAGCACTTGCCCTGATATAACCGTAATGGCTGACTGGGCGTAAAGCACCAACTTACTTCTGTTTTAGCACTTGCCCTGATATAACCGTAATGGATGACTGGGCGTAAAACACCAGGTTACTTCTGTTTTAGCACTTGCCCTGATATAACCGTAATGGATGACTGGGCGTAAAACACCAACTTACTTCTGTTTTAGCACTTGCCCTGATATAACCGCAATGGTTGACTGGGCGTAAAACACCAGGTTACTTCTGTTTTAGCACTTGCCCTGATGTAACCGTAATGGTTGACTGGGCGTAAAACGCCAGGTTACTTACTTACTTCTGCTTTAGCAGATCACCTAGTCCTTGGTCGTGAACACAATAAAGCTGCAGGCTTTACAGTTTACACCAAGCTGACAATGTGTGACATTCAGTCTCCAGCCACTCTGCAGCCCCTCAGCTGCTTTAAACAGAGCAGAGCATCCACAGCAACACAGGCATTCAGGCAGTCCACAGAATTCCCAGCCAGCAGTGGCTCAACCAGAACCATCTGGATGGGCTGTAACCCAAAACAACGGCCAGCCTACACTTTGCCGACAGGCCCCCCCCCCCCCCCCCCCCGACACGTGGCCGACACAGTATGCTCTGCTACCAGCAACTGGGCCACAACCGTCCATTCCCACTACCAAACATTACCCACATCTTCAGTAAGCAGCAAAACAAAATGTGAGCAGTACCTGAATCACCACATCTAGAACTGTCACAGCCCCGTGTGCAGCTGAGGTAAGTTGAGGGTACCCCAGCAGGCTAGGGTTCCAGAGTTAACTTTGGACTGTCGGAAAAAACAAGCATGCCTAACACTACAGCACACCGAGGGTCTTCACTTTCGAAACTGGGACTATGGCGACTGATGGGAAACCATCCGATCCTCAGGGGGAAAAAACGCTACATTATGGCAATGTCAAATTGCACGTCGACCACCATGCTGGTGCAGCATTGCATGGTGAAGCCATTTGGGACATTCGGGGAGTTAGTCATTTAAGTTTAACAGCCTGTCAACCGCACAGCGTCACCTCCGGATGAACTCTATTATGAGAGAACAATGGTCTACTGCCCAAAGAACACTGACAGAAAACGGTCTATTGTGACACCAGAGTTGCTCACAGGGTGAAGCCATTTCTGTAAGCCATAATGTCGTTATGTCATTACGACAGAACAGCCTATTGCAAGGGCAACACCAGTGTAGGCCATAACGTCATCATGTCACTGAGACAGAACAGCCTACTGCAACACCAGTGTAGGCCATAATGTCATCATGTCACTGAGACAGAACAGCCTACTGCAACACCAGTGTAGGTCATAATGTCATTAAGACAGAACAGCCTACTGCAACACCAGTGTAGGCCATAATGTCATCATGTCACTGAGACAGAACAGCCTACTGCAACACCAGTGTAGGTCATAATGTCATTAAGACAGAACAGCCTACTGCAACACCAGTGTAGGCCATAATGTCATCATGTCACTGAGACAGAACAGCCTACTGCAACACCAGTGTAGGTCATAATGTCATTAAGACAGAACAGCCTACTGCAACACCAGTGTAGGCCATAATGTTGTTAAGACAGAACAGCCTATTGCAACACCAGTGTAGGCCATAATGTCACCACCAGTGTAGGCCATAATGTCATTAAGACAAAACAGCCTATTGCAACACCAATGTAGGCCATAACGGAATTAAGACAGAACAGCCTATTGCAAGGGCAACACCAATGTAGGCCATAATGTCATTATGTCATTAAGACAGAACAGCCTATTGCAAGCGCAACACCAATGTAGGCCATAATGTCATTATGTCATTAAGACAGAACAGCCTAGTGCAAGCGCAACACCAATGTAGGCCATAATTTCATTATGTCATTAAGACAAAACAGCCTAGTGCAAGTGTGACACCGGTGTAGGCCATAATGTCAACACCAGTGTAGGCCATAATGTCAAAATGGAACTAAGACAGAACAGCCTACTGCAAGGGCAACACCAATGTAAGCCATAACGTCACTAAGACAGAACTGCTTATTGCAAGTGCAACACCAGTGTAGGCCATAATGTCATTATGTCTTTGAGACAGAACAGCCTATTGCAATACCAGTGTAGGCCATGTCATTATGTCATTGAGACAGAACAGCCTCTTGCAACACCAGTGTAGGCCATAATGTCATTAAGACAGAACAGCCTATGCAACACCAGTGTAGGCTATGTCATTATGTCACTGAGACAGAAAGCCTCTTGCAACACCAGTGTAGGCCATAATGTCATTATGTCATTGAGACAGAACAGCCTCTTGCAACACCAGTGTAGGCCATAATGTCATTATGACAGAACAGCCTACTGCAACACCAGTGTAGGCCATAATGTCATTAAGTCATTAAGTCAGAACAGCCTATTGCAACACCAGTGCAGGCCATAATGTCATTAAGACAGCCTATTGCAAGTGCGACACCAGTGTAGGCCATAATGTCATTAAGACAGCCTATTGCAACACCAGTGTAGGCCATAATGTCATTAAGACAGCCTATTGCAACACCAGTGCAGGCCATAATGTCATTAAGACAGCCTACTGCAAGTGCGACACCAGCGTAGGCCATAGTGTCATTAAGACAGCCTATTGCAAGTGCAACACCAGCACAGAACAGTGAGTGAAGCCATTCAGAGCACTGGAAGAAAAAAGTGCAGGAATATTTACAGGGTGCAGTCTCTTGCAATGCCAGGTTAGGTCATAGGATAAGGCGACTTGGAGCATCAAAGGAGATCAATCTATTGCAAGTGGAACACCAGTACATCTCACTGGTTAGGTGACTTGAAATCTCGAGAGAGAATGCCGTCAGCATCTGTCGTGGACATCAAGTGGGAAGACTGTGATATTCACGGCACAATGCGGTGCTTGCATCCCCTCCCTTTCGCCATCAGTACAGCCGCTTCTCGTACCTGAAACAGTCCAACATCAACACTACAGTTCAATTTTCTTCTTCCTTTTTAACTCAGATGTGCTTTGCTTTTCAACCACAGCTTACCTACCTTTTTTCCCTTTAAATGGACTTTTCTTTTGCCTGTTCAAAAAGATTTTATACTCCCCACTCCCTCCCCCCATTCTCTTTAAACTCGAGTTTATTTTTCCTCATTTTTGTGTGAATGCATGTGAGTAAGCATGCATGAATGCGCATGTGAGTGAGCGTGAGCACATGTGTGTGCGTATGTGTGTGTGAGTGTGAGTATGTGTGTGTGTGTGTAAGCATGTGTGTGTGTGTGTGTGAGTGTGAGCATGTGTGTGTGTGTGTCAGCATTTGAGTGTGCGTGTGTGTGCATCTGTGTGCATGCATGCATGCATTTGTTATTTAAGATCAAACAAAGCGTTTGACAGTATTTGTGCCAGTGGCACGGGCACCACTGTGAGTGAAACTATGTATATGACTTAGTGCCAAAAGGTGCGCATGCAAGGGGTTATGCACTTCAGTTGAAAATAAAACATTGTTGAAAACTGTTTTTATTTGTAAAAATCTGTGTTGTGTACGTGCATGAATGAATGAATATATAGTACAGATAATTTCAGCAACCAGGCTGTGGTTGATTTCAAAATACAGTCATCACACACTAGAAAAAGCGCCGAAAAATGACCACCAAAATGGACATCCATGTACTGGTGATTTTCGTCACTTTGCTTACAAACAAATCGCAAGCACATGGAGTATCAATCACTGATTTGTACGTGGAAAACATCATTTTATACGGATAATATAACATCAACACTGATGATAGTTGTATTTTCGATCAATTGATCGCGAACGTTTTACCCTGTAGGTACGTCAGATGTGTTTAGTCTCAAACTGAAAACTTTGAACAACCGAAAAATGACAGTATCACTTCAGAATCACTGGAACGTTGCATGTGTTCCGATCCATGCATTTGCACTACACAGCAATACTCGTGTTTTTTTTAGTGAAGTTTTGCATGAAGTCTGAAGAATATTTCCCCAATCGTTTGATATTGTTGTTACATCTGACGTCCCTACAAGATATCTAATATTTGTACAAAACAAATGAGAAAGCAGTCTCTTTTTTATCGACAACATCCGGCACGTCACGTGACCTTTCCTGAATGACTTCATTCTCCCAGCCGCATGGCGTGTCTTTGTTCGGAAACATCAAAAGGTGTGTTGTAGTCTCCTTCAGTGGTCTGACGTAGGCACAGCAATCTGATGTAGAACATGCACTGGGCGCTTTTTCAGGAGTTTATTGAGAATATTTTCAAGTTTTCCGCAGATCTGGGTGTGCGAAATGAAAGTATTGTGAAAAGTGGCATCTTCCCGCGCCGAAGATTTGAAACCCATTTTTTTATACTTAGCCGAGTACAGCGTGAAGAATTTCATTACGACAAGGCAATCTTGTAAATCTTACGTGCAACTGTTGGTTCAGGATGTGTACTCAGTTTCATCAAAAACTTGTCAGTTATAAGTGCATGCTTTTTGTAGACTGTTTAGTGGTGTTGCGAGAATATTTTGTTAACTGAGCGAGAGCGACGAAGTTGCAGTTTTTTTTCTTGAAGTACTTTTCGTCCTGAAAGTTATGTCAGATGTCATGTTCGCCACACAACTGTTGTTGTAACGTGACGTAAAACATTAAACTTTTAAAGTTTAATTAAGCCCAGCAGATGTTAGTAATACTAATAGCGGTTCTGAGAACTGAGTACTGATTTGTGTAGAGGTCATGGTGTGTAGGTTTGACATGTTTGTACTGAGCATATCAGTACTGGGACAGTTGCTGGTTATTGGGTTAATAATTTATTATTCATAACACTTCAAATTCATTGACATGACCAGGGTATGCGGAACTAAGCGTACTCCTGAGCTAAGTGGTACAGCAAGGAGGAAAACATCAAACACAGACAGTTGCAGACGGTACGGAGAGAGGCTGGCCGCAGAGAAATGTAAATTATCTTGATAAAATCAGGTCATTCTGATCTGTTTTTGTTAGACTGATCTAAGCAAGCAGAATGTTTTCTATGCTAAAAATTGGGGAAATGTTATTTTGTTGTAATACTGATGTAATACAGAATTTTGTTTCATTTACTTTTTATGACTTGTGATTAAATGCAAACTGAGAAAAAATCTTCTGACTGTGTTTTTGCATGCACTTGTATGGCTGATTATAGTATATTGCATGAAAGGGTGTGTTACTTGTTATATAAAAAAAATGTTGAGTTATGGGTTTATGTCACCCATCAGATATTACAACAATCAACATGTCACAATCACGTATTAAATTATATGAGTGTATAAAATTTGGCATAAACATAGTAGGGGAGATGTGCACTAATAGTGTGACTTTATTTTGTGCATACTTGTGCAAAACTGAAAGACACAATGAACTATGCTGTCTTTTCTGACCTTTGTCAGCAAATATCTCCGAAAGCGCACACGTTTTTATCTTTTGCTTTTAAGAAATCTTTCCTAGCATTGTGCACATTCTACAAACAACTAGTTTCAATCTATCATCAACTTTATTTTCTACCCCCTTTGTCCTGTTTTCATGCACACCTTTTGGCACTAAGTCATGTACTTATTTTTTATTTACTTCTTTTTATTAAGGCAGACAACCAAATTTCCTTTTTAAGGATTGATAAAGCATTGTTGTATTGTATTGTACTCATGTGTTTGAGTAAAGATACCACCCTGGTGCACCACTGCTACGACAGAGGCAAACCAACCCAGCAAGGGCCACAACTCAGGGTTAAAGTTCCACTCACGAATGCAGTCCGTGAACTCCGCCCTCAATCTGCGCAGATGTCGTTCTTTTTTCGAACTTCAGTTCTCCAGAATACATCATTGACCTGCACACAAAGAAACTCACTGAGATTCACAAAAACAAAGCACGCAGAATCAATGTCTCAACAACAACAACAACAACAAAGCACACAGGCACATCTACATTTGTTGAAAACAAATTCATATTTTTGCAGCTACACATTAATATTTTTGCTTCTTTGCACATAGACAGAAAATTACTTTTTAATACTTTTGCATTTATTAAATACAGACCAATCACACGGGAACGTAGGTCCCACATTTGTTTCCCAGCCAAATAATTTAAACTCCTGCTGCTACACTCCTTTTACAAACTGTCTCCAAGACAGTCTATGTGAACCAGTAACATTTATTTTGAAAATGTGTCTCCTCACGAAAATGTGTCTCCTCACGAAAATGTGTAAACAGAGTGAAATCAAGCCTGGTATCATATGCTGTCATATGGCTTGTTCAATGCATTACCACAGACGTCACAGGATGTCAGGGAAAGGGTTAAAATGGCTCGAGCCCAGAGCCACTGACCTGAGAATGGAGAGATTCTTAGCACCGATGTCCTGACAGCCATGGCGAATACCAGAGATGAGGTAGGGAACAAACTTGTGAATTGACCCTTTGTCGACAATGTTCCCAGATACCCCTTGGGCGACCTTCACCTTGTCTGTCTCACTGCAACACACACAGAGTCAGAAGAAGGCATGAACTCAAACCCAGGCCACAGTGCAGGTCCAGTCACGGCTGAACGGTGTGGATAGATAGATACATAATAGTTAGTTTTTTTACACCCAGTCAACCATGACAGTTGTATCAGGCTGAAATACATTTCGCCAGAACACAATACACGTTCAAACTATATAAACTACCATATCGCCAATTAAAAGTCACAGGCAAAAGGTGGGTAAAGAAACAGATCCAAAATGTAATGGTTCTCTGGATAAGAATAAAAGCCAAAGTCCCCTGTGGGTAAACACATGCAAAAAGATCACGTACATACATTCAACATTCAAAATCATGTATGAGTGTGAGTTTATGGATTATGGAAACACTCAAATAACCCAGCATGGACAAAAAAGACCAGATAACCGTATGTGGTTTCAAATAGCACTGTAAATTGGTGCACGGTTGTATGGTGTGCACAGAACATGTGCCAGGATGGTCACAAATTCGCTTGGCACCTGCCATACCACAAAAAACTAAAGCTGTAACTACACTGCTTTGGCGGAAATTCAAACATGCTAAGTAAAGCTAGTCACTGATGCATAAACACATGTGACCAGACAGCAGCGAGTCTGCTTGAAAGCAGAGAATAGCAGAATTAGCTGAAAATTCCAACACCCAGCTTGTGCCAATAAAAACAGGCTTAGCACTAGTCTAATAAATCCCTTGGGTCTTGGAAAAGAATTTAACTCCTATTTTTGTTATCACTGACAGGCATGCTGGTATACATTTTACTCTGGCTTGCCATGACCTAAGTGGCCATTTATCTTAAAAAAAGTATTGCCCCTGTGACATGGATCTGCGCTGCCATCAAAGAGAAAGGTGGTCCGCCAGTTACCTGTAGTATCGGGCTTGGCTGGCCTTGTGCACCTCCATGGCGTCCAGAGAGCCCATGCCGCGGTACTTTTTCAGTCGCACGCCATCAGCAAAGAAGTATTCTCCAGGCGCCTCTGACGTTCCAGCCAGCATGGAGCCCATCATCACTGCAAGGACACCACCTTTTATCACCTGACACCACCTTTTATCATCTGACACCACCTTTTATCACCTGACACCACCTTTTATCATCTGACACCACCTTTTATCATCTGACACCACCTTTTATCATCTGACACCACTGCAGGGACAACATCATCTTTTATCATCTGACACCACTGCAGGGACATCATCTTTTATCATCTGACACCACTGCAGGGACAACATCATCTTTTATCACCTAACACCACTGCAGGGACATCATCTTTTGTCATCTGACACCACTGCAGGGACATCATCTTATATCATCTGACACAACTGCAAGGACAACACCTTTTATCATCTGATACCATGGCAGGGACATCATCTTTTGTCATCTGACACCACTGCAGGGACAACACCATATTTTGTCATCTGACACCACTGCAGGGACATCATCATCTTTTGTCATCTGGCACCCTTTTATCATCTAACACCACTGCAGGGACATCATCTTTTGTCATCTGACACCACTGCAGGGACATCATCTTTTATCAACTGACACCACTGCAGGGACACCACCACATTTTATCATCTGACACCATCTTTTATTATCTGACACCACCCTTTATCATCTAACTCCACCTTTTATCATCTGACACGACCTTTTATCATCTGATACCACCTTTTATCACCTGACACCACTGCAGGGACAACAATCATCTTATTATCCTGACTGTAAGGTGCATAAACCATCATCTAAAGTCAACCTGTGCGACTTACCTGATGCATATCAAACAACAGGTGACACCTCTGTCATCACTGCAGATGTGCAGGACATGAAATACACAACCTTACAGTCCCCGAGTCATCAAACTAACACATCATCGTGTGGCCAACAGCCCCCACCCTCCCCCCGTTCCCCCCACTTACTCACCTGTAGAAGCACCCAGAGACAAAGCCTTGATGATGTGACCCACGGAGGACACGCCACCATCAGCAATCACCGGAACACTGAAGCGACGCGCATACTCTGCCACCTTGTACACGGCTGTTGCCTGTGGTCTGCCCACGGCCATCACTGAAACACAACACAGCCATCACTGAAACACAATGCTGCCATCACTGAAACACAATGCTGCCATCACTGAAACACAATGCTGTCATCACTGAAACACAACGCAGTCATCACTGAAACACAACGCAGCCATCACTGAAACACAATGCAGCCATCACTGAAACACAATGCAGTCATCACCGAAACACAACACAGTTATCACTGAAACACAATGCAGTCATCACGGAAACACAACCCAGCCAACACTGAAACACAATGCTGCCATCACTGAAACACAATGCAGTCATCACCGAAACACAACACAGCCAACACTGGAACTCAATGCTGCCATCACTGAAACACAACACAGCCGACACTGAAACACAATGCAGTCATCACCAAAACACAACACAGCCAACACTGAAACACAATGCTGCCATCACTGAAACACAATGCAGTCATCACCAAAACACAACACAGCCGACACTGAAACACAATGCTGCCATCACTGAAACACAATGCTGCCATCACTGAAACAAAACTGCAGTCAGCACTGAAACACAATGCAGTCATCACTGAAACACAACGCAATCATCACTGAAACACAATGCAGTTATCACTGAAACACAACGCAATCATCACTGAAACACAACACTACCATCACTGAAACACAATGCAGTCATCACTGAAACACAACATTGCCATCACTGAAACACAACGCAGCCATCAGACACATTAATAATGTAGCCACCACTGAAACACAGCACAGCTGTCAGGGAAACATAACACACATGTACCTGAAACCCAACACAATCACTGAAACCCAACACAGTCATGACTGAAACACAGCACAGCTGTCAGGGAAACATGACACATGTACCTGAAACCCAACAGTCTCACTGAATCACAGCATAAACTCAAACACAACACAGGCATCACTGAAGCACAGCAGACGTCAAGCCAGTGATATTACCACCGCCATTACCACTGCTGAAATACGATATGTGGTCGTGCAACAGCATCCAAACATTCAAAAGCAAAGTGAACAGTCACACGGAAGAAAATACTCCAGCAACTGTTAATATGGGCGACATAATTCTGCTTATTGTATCTGATCATAAAATGTAACTGACACATGACACAGCTATGCAACAAAGAACCAAAACAGGACACATGACTGAAACAGATACAGCCACATGAAACATTACTGAAATACAACCAGACACATGAAACATGACTGAAACAGGCACATGCACATGAAACAGGATTGAAAGACAACACACGGAATTGAGACATGACCGAAACAGACACAGGACACCCCCACATAAAACATGTCTAAAACAGTCCCATAAACACGACACCACCTCATAAAACATGACCAAAACGGACACTGCCACTCGAAACAGGACTAAAAGTAAAACACACTGCCACATG
The DNA here is from genome assembly GCA_018857735.1 of Alviniconcha marisindica. Classification (NCBI taxonomy): domain Eukaryota; kingdom Metazoa; phylum Mollusca; class Gastropoda; family Provannidae; genus Alviniconcha; species Alviniconcha marisindica. The sequence goes on from JABMCL010003763.1 coordinate 252,797, forward strand.
AAACATGACTGAAACAAACACAGCCACATGAAACATGACACTGCCACATGAAACATGACACTGCCACATAAAACAGGACTGAAACAGACACTGCCACATGACTGAAACAAACACAGCTACACAAAATATGACACTGTCACATAAAACATTACTAAAACAGACACTGCCACATGAAACATGACACTGCCACATGAAACATGACACTGCCACATGAAACATGACACTGCCACATAAAACATTACTAAAACAGCCACTGCCACATGAAACATGACTGAAGTACAGCCACATGATAAATGACACCCCCATAGGAAACACGCCTGAAAGACCACGCAGGCACACGAAGCCAATGCACGGTGTGTGTGTCCGTACCTTCCTGTGTGATGCAGATGGAGCCACTCCCCATCCCAACTCTCAGCCCATCCGCCCCAGCATCTATCAGATTCTTAGCTTGAGCAGCCGTCACTACTGCAAAAAATGAAAATGTCAAAATAAGAACACAAATCAAACAAATGTTACCTGCTGTCATGAGCACACATTAAAAAAAAACATTATTTCTCAACTTTATGCCACCACTACTTTTTCGGAACTGTGTGTCAAAAGATTCAGTTCTGAACTTCATCCTAATAACAAAAATCCATTCTAAACTTGGTCCCAACAAAGAAGGCAATGATAATTAACAATGATAAACGGCAACTTTTGCAGAAGGCCTTTAACCATCACATATGAACCAAGACTGGCCTCAGTGGTTTCATTACGGAAGGCTGAGAAAGACAACAACGGTTACTTTAGCATCCACGAGTCCCTTGCAAGTAGTTATATTTTGGTTAAGTGCAATGGCCAAAACTGTGGTCACAACTTTTCACAGAGAAAATGAAATCAACCAAATCACAATTCCTGTTGGAGAAAATGTTTTGTCGGATCCAGTTTTCCTTCTCTAGCCCTTGAGGATTGAGTTCTTCCGTGGATTTCAAGATGACCAATCAGATGAGGCGGGAATAGCTTAGCTGGCAGAGCGTGACTGAAAAGCCAGGCACAATACTGACACAGGTTTGAGTCGCCAACGCAGCAAGGAATTTCCCCCCAAGAATCAACAACTTCCCGTGCAGACTTTCTTACAGTGTCTATACAGCCAGCCCCTGTACGCAATCGCATGCACCAACGTCTGTGCACAGGTTAAACGTACCAAACATTGGCAGCCATACCACTGTTGAGACACAACAAAACACTGCATACATGACAGGAATGAGCAGCGTTGCTCTTGCAGCTGCTGTGCCTTTCCCAGGTAAGGCAACCTGAATTTCCCGCAAGGGACAAAGGAGCACTAAAGCAAAGAAAAAGTCTTACCGTTGCCGGCAATGACCTGCAGGTCAGGGAAGTTGTGCTTGACCCAGCGCAGCAAGTTGATCTGGTACACAGAGTTACCTTGGGAAGAGTCCTGCACACAAACATGGCATCAACGATGAGGATGACGTGATCAACAGTGGGTGGTATTCTTCCATACAGCAGACGTGAAGCGAATAACACTGCACACTGTATTTATTATTCAGCTTTTCTTCTGATATATGTGCCTTGCCTAAATATCATTTATCAAAGTATTTCTGGGCAGACAGAGCTTGACAAGACACTGTGTATTAATAAATAATAATAATCATAAATAATTCTTATAAAGCGCTATTCTTTAACCAGAGTGAAACTCACTGCGCTGTACAAACATCTTATCACAAAAACTACATTAACATACATTTCAGCAAACAAAACCTTAATTATTGTAGCTTAAATTACCGTTATCGCCTACTGAACAATAGACAATGCTTATCAACACAGCTCACCAGCAAGGTCTTTTTACTCTGCATCAACACTGCCTATCAACACACTTTTACATTAACAATACTCCTCTGTGCCAAATTGTACTAATCCATTGGATTTGAAGTTCTGTGTCAGTTAACTAGTTGTAGGTTCAACGCAAATATATCTGGATTTTAAAACTATTTTGTTAAACTTCTTCTGGGAAAATTTCAATGGGCAACAAGGGAAGCTCACTAACTCTTTCTACGTTCACACCCACCCATCCTAGTTAAAAGCTAGACATTTCTAAAAACCTAGCCACATCATTGCGAAAAAAAGTGGACTTTAACTTGTAGAATACTAGGATATATCTGGATTTTAAAACTATTCTGTTAACTTTTTCTGGGAAACCTTCAACGGGCAGCAAGGGAAGCTCACTAACTCTTTCTACGTTCACACCCACCCATCCTAGTTAAAATCTAGACATTTCTAAAAACCTAGCCACATCAATGTGAAAATAAGTGGACTTTTAACTTGTAGAATACTAGGAATGCACCATTTCTCACACAGCAAACACAGCAGCATGGCATTTGAACCAACTCACCAGAATGATAAAGTCAACGCCTGACTGGACGAGCAGCTCAATGCGTTTCTTGTCACTTTCCTGTGTGCTGACCGCCGCTCCCACCAACAGCTGCTTCCTGTTAACATGTAGCAAGCACCAATTTCCTGTTAACAATGTAGCAAGCACAAATTTCCTGTTAACAATGTAGTATGCAAAAATTTCCTGTTAACAATGTAGCAAGCACAAATTTCCTGTTAACAATGTGGCAAGTACAAATATCTCTTAACAATGTGGCAAGCACAAATTTCCTGTTAACAATGTGGCAAGCACAAATTTCCTGTTAACAATGTAGCAAGCACAGACTTCCTGTTAACAATGTGGCAAGCACAAATTTCCTGTTAACAATGTGGCAAGTACAAATATCTGTTAACAATGTAGCAAGCACAGACTTCCTGTTAACAATGTAGCAAGCACAAATGTTCTGTTAACAATGTGGCAAGCACTAATTTCCTGTTGGTTGGCAATGTGGCAACCTCAAATCTGCTTCCTGTTAACAATGTAGCAACTTCAAATCTGCTTCCCTTTGACAATGTAGCAACTTCAAATCTCATAATGTAGCAACCTCAAACCTCCTGTCACAATGTAGCAGCCTCAAACCTCCTGTCATAATGTAGCAACCTCAAATCTCCTGATATAAATGCGAGCGCAGTGAGTCTGTTCAAGAGCAGAGAATAGCGCTATATAAAAGCAATCATCATAATGTAGCAACCTCAAATCTCCTTCTCTCATGAACACAGGAACCTAAAATCTCCTGAAATAAATGCGAGCGCAGTGAGTCTGTTCAAGAGCAGAGAATAGCGCTATATAAAAGCAATCGTCATAATGTAGCGACCTCAAATCTCCTTCTCTCGTGAACACAGGAACCTCAAATCTCCTGATATAAATGCGAGCGCAGTGAGTTCTGTTCAAGAGCAGAGAACAGCGCTATATAAAAGCAATCGTCATAATGTAGCGACCTCAAATCTCCTTCTCTCATGAACACAGGAGCCTCAAATCTCCTCTCCTACGGACATGCTACAAGCACCCTCAAAATGTCCTTTTGTTGATAGGGTAGCAACCTCAAATCTCTGTCATAAAGTAGCACCTCAAATCTCCTTCTGTCAACAATGTTGTAACCTCAGATCTACCCTTATGAGCAAACTGTGCTTTGCTTGCAGTCTTTGCACCAGTCAGTTAATAATAGTCTCTAGCACTGCGTGCTGCTCAGCCTCACTTTCAATTTCACAACCCACTGTGACGCAGCTCATTAAGAGCAGTCCATTCACGGTAACCGGCGTGAATTACATTAGCAGAACTCCACTTCACGCGCTTATAGAATAGTCTTTGATCATTATCCTGTGAGCGCTCAGGGTGCCAATGCGCACATTTTGATATAAATGTACTATTAGAGGGTTGTTAGGACGTGGGTGGTAGTGGCAGCGGTGGTGGTCGTCGCGTAACCCGACTGTCTGCTACGCTTGTGCGCGTGTCTCAAGCGTAACGTAGCCAAAGTCGCACAGATCGCTACCTGAACACCTGCCCCTTCACACAGAAGAGTAACTTGAGACGGTTCATTCAGTGACAAACTTTACAAATGAGTCTACTGCGGCATCACTGGTCAAGTAGTTGGTATGCTCCTAAAACTGACAACAAACACGCACTCAGTGGCAGCTGGTTACTTAAATCAGTTGCACCGCTATGGTCCACCATTTTGATTTCAGATGAAATTCATAGGGTTGTATCGTAAAGCTAAAACAGCAATAAAACCAGCAAAAGCAACCCAAATTACAATCTGACAAGCTTACGATGCTAATCTACACAGAAAAGTACAAGTTTAATATTTACGTAGCAAAATAAAGTGGAAATGGTCTCTACGAACCCACTGTGGTGAAAATGCAGCCGTAGACAAAAACTTGGGCAAAATGTGGTAAACAACCCTCGTAACCTCTGACCTGTGACCTCTGATCCGCACACAAATCGCTGATGTCGCAAGAGAAAATAGTTCCCTAACCACTACAACTACCACCCATGTACTAACCCTCTCTACTATTATTGAATGGGGGTGTGGGTGGGAGTGGGGGTGGGAGGTCAGTGAGAGGCTGCACCTTTCATCTTTGGAGGCCAAAGGGAACTCTCTGTTCTTCTTGGTGTCTGTGCGGGCAATCAGCGACACCAGTTCCCCCTTCTCGTTTACAATCGGCAGCTTTCCTGCAACACCATACCAACATAATAATAATAATGATGATTTCTAGAGCGCCCATTTACCGCACAAGGTGGGAGCACAGGGCGCTTTACACTTACAGTAACACTAACATTAACAACACACACATACACACACACATACACACAAGTCCTGCGAGCCGCTTCAAGCACTTTACCATCTCCATCAAAAACAGTAACAGAAACCAAATAGCACATTCACGAACCTGTAATTCTGTAGACAACATGCATGCCATGGTAAATGCTACACACAGATATACAGGTACTTCTATAAACTACAAGTGAATGCACAAGTTCTAAGTTGCGACACTGAACACAGGCATTCTAAACACTGCTATCTCCGTTAAATCTTTTTCTCTTGGTCATGATTTTTTTACTGGTCACAAGTTAAAAGATACAACCTGATATTACTTTGGATGCAGTGCTCACCTTTCTTGCTTTTTTGCAGGATCATGTTGGCTTCCTTCAGCGTCACTCCGTGTGTTGCAACAATGAGGTCTTCAAACTTGGTCATCACCTGAGCACACACACCGTCAACACTTTCAATTACAACAGTTTCAGCATCACCTCCCTCTGTCACCACAACTCCCAGTCGCCCACCCCATGCCCATGGCTTTCAGCATCACATCACAGGCGGGTGCTGTGCCCAAAGTCCACATCTGTGCCACCAGCAGCCCACCGCCACCCCATGCCCACGGCTTTCAGCATCACATCACAGGCGGTTGCTGTGCCCAAAGTCCACATCTGTGCCACCAGCAGCCCACCACCACCTTTCAGCATCACATCATAGGGGGTACTGCGCCAAAAGTCCAAATACGGCCACCAGCACACCCCCCCGCCCCACCCCCCTGTCTCTACACCCACCCACAGCTTTCAGCATCACATTACAGGAGGGTACTGTGCCAAAAGTCCAAATCTGTGCCACCAGCACATCCCCCCCCCCATCCCCCCACTCACCACATATACACCGTAGTCCAAATCTGTGCCACCAGCACATCTCCCCCCCCCCCACCCCCAACACCCACTCACCACATATACACCTTGTCCAAATCTGTGCCACCAGCACATCTCCCCCCCCCCTCCCCACCCCCCATACACCCACTCACCACATATACACCGTTGTCCAAATCTGTGCCACTAGCACATCTCCCCCCCTCCCCACCCCCCATACACCCACTCACCACATATACACCTTGTCACTGGACACCTCTCCCCCCTCCCCCCCCCCCCATACACCCACTCACCACATATACACCTTAGTCCAAATCTGTGCCACCAGCACATCTCCCCCCCTCCCCCATACACCCGCTCACCACATATACACCTTGGACAACCAGGTGTGAAACTGGTCCTGCATCAGGTGGTGTACATTCCTGCATCACTAGACGTTCTTCCCCCCCCCCCCCACCCCCACCAACCTCCCCAGCACACACACCTCAGACAGCGGGGTGTTGTACTGCTCCTGCGTCAGGAAGTCCACATCTCTCTGAGTCACCAGGCCCACAAGCTTCTCCCCCATGTTGCCGCTCTCCGTGACGGGGATGCCGGAGAAGCCAAAGCGCTTCTTGGCCTCCATGACGTCGGTCACGCGGTGCATGGGCGACATCACCACCGGGTCCAGGATGAAGCCCTGCTCGTATTTCTGCCCACAGGAAATAATCAACCAATCAGTTGAGCGCCAGTAACTCTTGTTGTCCATTTACACACACGCAAACAGACAGGACTTATTTTTGTACACGTTTGTATCCATTATTGTCATCTTCTTCGCATTTCACAACCCCAAACCTCAGGCGTATACCTACCCGACATCTGTCAAAATCTCATGTCCTTGAAGACAGTGGTTGTCATTGGGTGGTTTTTATTCGTGAGAAGAACCTGAGCAAAATCTCCCTAATAATGCAATAATTATTTGTAAGTGCAATATTAGTCGAACCATACTAATATATATTTGTCAGCAAGGACTTTTAGAAGTAAAAAACTTGGACTACTTTTCTCTAACAATAAGAGATTTGGTCATAACTTACTCACAACTCATATAGTACACAATTTCCTATCTATAGCACAATCCAGCATGACTCGTCAATCAGCCTACAGTCTCTACCTACCACTGGCTGTACTTCACTGGCACAGTCTGCAGTCCAGCATCATTCCTATCTTTAGCACTCGGCTGCATGATTCTTTGGTGCAAAGTCTACAAATCTACAGAACAATCCAGCATGACTCATTGATAAAGCCTACAATCTCCTATCTTTAGCACTCGGCTGCATGAGTCATTGGTACAGAGTCTTCAAATCTCCAGAACAATCCAGCATGACTCGTCGATAAAGCCTACAGTCTCCTGCCTTTAGTACTCGGGTGCATGATTCATTGGTACAAAGTCTACAAATCTACAGAACAATCCAGCATGGCTCACTGATAAAGCCTACAGTCTCCTATCTTTAGCACTCGGCTGCATGAGTCATTGGTACAGTCTTCAAATCTCCAGAACAATCCAGCATGACTCGTCGATAAAGCCTACAGTCTCCTGCCTTTAGTACTCGGGTGCATGATTCATTGGTACAGTCTACAAATCTACAGAACAATCCAGCATGGCTCACTGATAAAGCCTACAGTCTCCTATCTTTAGCACTCCGCTGCAGGATTCATTCGTACAGTGTCTACAATTTCCTATCTATAACACCATCTAGTATGTCTCATCAACAAAGCCTACAGCTTCCTATCTGTAGCACTTTGCTGTATGATTCATTGGTACAAAGTCTACAATTTCATATCTATAGCACAATCCAGTATGACTCGTCAAACAAGCCTACAGCCTCCTAGCTTTAGCACTAAGCAGTATGATCAAAGTCTAGTTTCATATGCTTAGCACTACAGAAAATGCTTCATTGAACCATTAGCACAGGGTCTAGTTTCCCATCTAATGTAATAATAATAATAATAATAGATAACTTTTGTATAGCGCTATTCTCTGGTGTGCCCAAACTCAGTGCGCTTTACAACATTCTCCTACATTTTCAAAGTTTCACAAACGTAATACATATAATTATGACAACTAACAATGTATAATATACAAGTACATGTGCCATATGAGAAGCAGCAATATATAAAGAAAATGAATCATTATATTACTACATACCCTTCATTCCATCTCTCCCAGTCCCCACCCCCGCCCCCAACTCACACACACACATGAATATGAAACAGGTAGTGGCTGGCATGTACAAATCAATCAGAAGGCTTGGCAGAAGAAATACGTTTTTAGGTTAACTTTGGAAGGTGGGAGGGAGGGAGAAGCTCTCAGGTCGGCCAGCAGCGAGTTCCAGACAGTTGGAGCAGTGTAACCAAAAGAACGTTCACCGAAGGTTTTCAGGTTTGTTTTTGGAATTTTGAGCAGTCTTTCTGTCGAAGAACGAAGGGAGCGTGATGGTTGATATGTGCAGAGAGAAGAAGACAGCTATGGTGGAAGAGTGCAGTCAAAGTGACGGAAAGCGAGCATTGCAAGCTTGTACTGAATGCAGTATTTTACTAGAAGCCAGTGGAGTTCTTTCAAAAGCGGTGTGACATGATCACGCTTCGATTTTTTCAAGATGAGCCGTGCGGCGTATTGTTCTGGATCTTTTGCATTTGCACGATTTGTTCATCAGCTATTCCTGCGAAAGCAGCATTGCAGTAGTCCAATCTTGACTTATTTTCTGCACCACGCGGTTTGAGTAAGAGTATATTTCACTCTGACTCAAATTTCACATTAACTTAAAACAGCATGTACAAATGTCATAACCGGAGGTAATAATTAAATCCTGTTTACAGCTTTAGAGTTAACCCACAAGCTGTCTATGCCTGTGCAAGACTGCATATATATGCACATACGTTTTACATAAAATATATATGTGCACACAGAGCCTTGTGTTGACATGGATGAAGCACAAATTATCCATCCTTCTGCAAGTGAGAGCTAGCCAAAAACTAGACATGGATGAAGTACACATTGCCCGTGCTTCTAAGAGCTAGCCAAAACCTAGCAAAAAATTCAAATGACATTCTTTTTAAAAACGGACAAAAGTCTCACATTCCCTAATTCATATTTATAGCTATGATCTACATAGTTAGCTATATCCAGCTGAAATTGCCCCTGGTACATGTATTGATCACATTCCCTGTTTGGCATTTCTAGCTTTGGAATGTCATGCGAGGCACATGTTCACAATTCCTAGCTGTACATCAAGATACACCTGTACTCGACCACCTTCATTTTGCACAACACTGTACATATTTAACACTTCTGGGTAATAGCCAAGGAGGCAGTTGGAAATTCCTGGAACATTTTAAATACCATTTTGGGTCACAAATATTTTCCGAATCATCCAGAGTTATAACAAGAGAATAAGGCCAAAATTGGCAACTAAAATGTGAGTTTTCACATTTGTGTCTTTCACTTTCTGTTATCTGTATGTGCCACTGACGTTTGATCTAGATCTAGTTTTCAAGTAACGACATATACACTGCCTCAGTGCTGATGTTGGCAAAACAATCAATCATTTTCTTCCAACTCATCTTTTACAGGAGCAAATTTTGGCATCACTTGCTGTTAATGTAATATGAACCTGTTTGGTTGATTATAATATTTGTGACCCAAAACGGCATGTAAAATGTCCCGTCAATTTCTGACTGCCTCCTTAAATATTACCAACTTCTGTTACCCATTTTATTTTATGAATATTGTATATATATACACAGTTACCTCAAGAGATCTATCATGATCATAATGTTCACCTGACATTGCCCCTCCCGACTCTCCCAAAAGAGCATTCATCTACAAAACAGTTCCGGTGACCTTCCAAAAGAAAGTGACTGTCAGGCAAATAGCATGATCACAGGGGTAAAAATCAATCATGTGCTGTTAGCACTGACAGCACTGTATATTGATTTTCCCTGTGTTCATCTTCCTGCACTAGTCTATACCTAGACAAGGCACGATGTGCACAGGTGTTCATCGCATCACCTAATGATGACAAGGCAAAGCCAAACAAGCACCATAGGCAAACTGAACTACTTCTGCACTGGTGGGAAGTCACACCACAAACGCCTACACCCGTAAATCGCCGTGCCACATTTACAGTGGTATGTGCAGTCACACCATGGTTCACTTGTTCCACCCTTTACGTACATGTAAGTTACCTCTCTGCTACAAAAATTAGAGTGAGTGTTAAATTCTGTTACACCAGTATTGCACACACGAATGAAAGAAAACTGAAAAGAGTTTAGTTTTTAGTTGTTGTTTTTTTCTCTGGGTTTACCCTGTTTAAGGTCTTCCAGATCTAAATATAATGCCCAGCAATAAATAATATTACTTGCTTGTTTGTTTGGGGGTTTTTTTCTTCTTCTTTTGTTCTTTTTCCTGTGCACTTTGATCTAAAAAGTTTCATTTACAGGGGACTTTCAGTGCTCACAAAGGGAATGGTGAAGCTGTCAGCAGTGAAGTAACTGATCTATCTCCTGTGACCCTACAAAATGGATTACATCACTGAGCAGCAGTGACCACTTATCTATCTCTCCCTTTGACCAGACACGCTGACCTTCAAACCTCAGTCCTGGCGATTGCAACAGGTATTCCAACATGCTGACTGGACTGTCCAGCCAGATGATAAAGTGACTTAACAAGTACAGGCACCTCAAAACTGGCTTTCTGAGTTTCATGCCTCAGAGTGTTTCAACAGGTACAGACATCTGACAATTCTTTCAGGCCTAACCGTTATTGAACAGGCTCTGGCATCCAAATCACTGGCTTTCTGGCTTGGCTCTGACTAAAAATAAACATTTTCTAACTGGACACAAAACAGTGTAAATTGTTTAACATATTGGTTTTTCCTAACAACAGTTATTTTACCCCCAAAAAAACAGTAGCAGGACAACTGCACTTGTTGTATGGTAATTGGTATACACAAATGGATGAACTGTTTCTCTTTTATCATTCTTTAATTGTTGCTTTAACTATATAAGTAACTGTTTGTTCATTTCCAGTTACTTAATAAATATGCATATATATATATATATATTATATAAAACAAGCACATTGTGTTCTTGTGTCATTCTTAACTTTGTGTGTCTGGATTTAAAAAATAAATAAAAAATTGGGGGGGGGGGGGGGGGGGGGTCTCTTTGTTCTTAAAGCTGGTGTCAGTCATATTTTTGATATATTTTATGTTAGAGTACATATATCATGTTTAAATCCAAAACTAGCACACAAAGCAAACTGTTTTCAGAAAAAGGTATGGGGCTGGATGCATGAAGGAGGTGGTCCACTGGACGCACAGCGGAGGGGCTGGGGTGATGGCAACAGAACAGGTGGTTGAAAAGAGCTGAAAGAGGCCAGTGAGGGCGCTGAACACAGCTAATGTCAGCAGAGTGGAAACATTCTGATTAGTACCCACACTGTGACACAGCATAGCCGATTAATGATCCACCCTGGGCGGTGAGTACAGACACAGATATAGGACATAATAACATAAGACCAGAGCAAAACAAACTCGGTACAAACAAAAACATAACCAGAGCATTAGAGGAGCAAAAAGAATAGCTATCAATCGTCACTCAATGCCACACAGCAACTAAGTGAGAAAAGACACAACTGCCATCAATCGACATAAGCATGGAAAAAGCTTGTCCGTTAGCTGTTGTTGAAAACAGCCAAAGCTTTTAGTTTTTTTGTGGGGTGGTGGTGGGGGGGGGGGGGGGGGGGGGGGGGGGGCAGGACTGGTGAACCTTGATGTAACGCTATGGCTGGCAACATGGTCTGAGTGCTACTGTTATCAAATTTAAAGCGAGCAGTGGGTTTTTTGTTGTTGTTGTTTTTAACCCAATCTACTGCATCTACCAGGAAATAAAATCATAAATATCTTGACAGTCTAAGTGTGGGTGCTTGTACTGCAGACGATTACCTTTTTCATGCCGCTTTTTACTCCAACTAGTATCAAGAGGCATTGAACATTGCTGTGGAGCACATAATACCTCATGCACTGACTCCACAAGAGCAATGGCCAAGAGCAGTAAGGCACACTCTTAATCAACTCCAAGTAATCCCAATGTAATCAAAAGGTTTGAAGGAAAGAGTGTGGCACCCAGCAGTGCCATTACCACCCCAGAAGCATCTATTCACATTCTATGTATTTATTCACATATGTGTAACTAACACAATCTGCATCTATAAATCATTCAACACAGTCAAGTTCACACAGTGTCCTGTTTAAACGGGTTCTTTTGTCCCCATTACCAACTTTAAGTTTGACCTCACTGTTCAGGCAAGAGACAGAAATACTGCAACTGTAACATTAACAGAACTGTTGAAAATGAAATACTCCCCCCCCCCCTTCCTATTGATACAGCCTGTGGTGCTTCTTCACCTGGTGCCCCCTTTAACAAAAACAGAACTGTTGAAATTGAAATACTCCCCCCCCCCTTCTATTCCTATTGATACAGCCTGTGGTGCTTCTTCGTCTCGTGCCCCTTTTAATAAACTTGTGAGTGAATCTCATTCTATTCAACTAACTGTAATTTTGTGCTCAAAAGTTTCACCAGTTCCAAAAAGTTCCATTGGTTTTCTGCAGCTGTGTTTTCTGCACTCAAACGATGGGTGTGCACTCTACTGGGCAACACTCCTCCAACTCTCAACTACATTCTTTACACTTTCTATCCTTAGTCTGAGGCTGTAAATCAAAACTTTTGCGGCTGCTTGCTACGACTTTCAGTAGTACAGGCTGAGCAGTACAAGTCACCGGAAGAGGATATTGTGTTGCTCCAAAGTTCCACACAACTGTCAACAACAGCAACAAGACCAAAAAAAATCAAGTCCAAATCAGTAATCGCCAATGGTTTAAATTAAACCATAATAAAAGTATCATGCACTTCAGAAATGAGGAAAGAAAACATGTGAAGTATGCACCCATTTCCCTCATTGTTAAATCCTTTTGTTAGTTTTAAAGTGTTTTGGGATAAGATGGTTATCTTTTGTGTTCTTCTCTTACATGCCATTGATGACAGTTGTGCTCAAACCACTTACTGGTAATCGGAACCGACGTTGCTGAAATAGGAAAACACCAAACATCTCTCAGCCAAGCCGAAAACATAAGCACAGACCGGGGAAGAAAGATGAGAAGGAAAAAAGGAGGCGGGGGGTGCGAGTGGTGATGAGATGACCGTGGTAAGACACATCAACTGATGGAACACCCATACAAGACTACCACTTGATAAAACCACCACCTGATTGCTGATAAGCCTGCTCTAATGAGACCACCCTAAGAAGACCACCACACGACCAGACCCAACAAGGCCACTTTAATGAGAACCAAGAGAAGACCAAATTGGTAAGACCACCCTGAAGACACTACCATCACATGGAGACCAACCAATGAGATCTCCCAATAGGATCATCTTGTAAAGCTACAAAGACTGTCTGATTACACAACCTTGCCAAGACCATACCCGCTTACACTAAAATACAGATAAGAGTAGACTTTAAAAAAGATTATTATTTCCTTCTTTTTCTAGAAAAATTAGAGTATTTTCAGTTTTCAGCCAAAAACAAGGGACAGAAGCAGCAAAACTGGCAGTATGCAGATCTGGAAACAGAAGACTCTACTATACCAGGCTCAGATTTGTACCTTGACAGGAACGCTGGTTCCCTCACTGATTTGGCACATTCTCCATTAGTTCTTTCCTGTTTCATTTTGTTCTCAGTGAAAATAATCTGAAAATAATTTTAACATAGTTCGAGAGAAATGACAAATGCTCGTACTTTGCAGCAGAAATACGAGCCCAGCTCTCAACCACCCTTCAATTCAGTGATGGGACTGCACAAAGTGCAAGACAAAAACTTACACTCTGGCAGTGAGAGGTTGCAAGACTTACATATATATATATGCCACTGAAAACCCAGCTGTGCATATTCTGGACTGGAAAACAAATGAACTGCCAAACATGTCTAGAAATATTCACGATAAATGCTGAAAATTTAAGCGTACAAAATACACCCATATCATTCAGGAAAAGAGGTCTGATACCACCTTACTATGACCACCCTAGTGAGATCACCACCCTAGTGAGATCACCATCCTAATGAGATCACCACTTTTAATAACTGCTGCATCTTTAGCCATGGACACACTTACTGGTAACAATAGCATCTCTTCCACTTCCAGTCATGACATTGACAATTGTTACACCTTGCCTCAGTGATGGCTGGAGCTGCCTGTCAGTGAACTACCCTACCCCTGAATACAAGAGCAGCGTGTCATTGGTTAACCTTCCAAAACAAAGCAGGTGTATTATCAGTATATTCTCCACTCATCTGCATTTCTGAGCGGACTGAACTGTGGCAATATTATCAATATAGTCTCCCCTCAGCTACATCTCTGAGCTGACTGAACTGTGGCAATATTATCAATATAGTCTCCCCTCAGCTACATCTTGGAGTGGACTGAACAGTGGCAATATTATCAATATCATCTCCCCTCAGCTACATCTCTGAACTGACTGAACTGTGGCAATATTATCAATACAGTCTCCCCTCAGCTATATCTCTGAGTGGACTGAACTGTGGCAATATTATCAATATAGTCTCCCCTCAGCTATATCTCTGAGTGGACTGAACTGTGGCAATATTATCAATATCATCTCCCCTCAGCTACATCTCTGAGCTGACTGAACTGTGGCAATATTATCAATATCATCTCCCCTCAGCTACATCTCTGAGCTGACTGAACAGTGGCAATATTATCAATATAGTCTCCCCTCAACTATATCTCTGAGCTGACTGAACAGTGGCAATATTATCAATATCATCTCCCCTCAGCTACATCTCTGAGCTGACTGAACTGTGGCAATATTATCAATATCATCTCCCCTCAGCTACATCTCTGAGCTGACTGAACAGTGGCAATATTATCAATATAGTCTCCCCTCAGCTATATCTCTGAGCGGACTGAACTGTGGCAATATTATCAATATAGTCTCCCCTCAGCTACATCTCTGAGCGACTGAACAGTGGCAATATTATCAATATAGTCTCCCCTCAGCTACATCTCTGAGCGGACTGAACAGTGGCAATATTATCAATACAGTCTCCCCTCAGCTAATCTTGACTCTGAGCGGACTGAACGTGGCAATATTATCAATAGTCTCCCCTCAGCTACATCTCGAGCGGACTGAACAGTGGCAATATTATCAATATAGTCTCCCCTCAGCTGAGCTGACTGAACAGTGGCAATATTATCAATATCATCTCCCCTCAGCTACATCTCTGAGCTGACTGAACAGTGGCAATATTATCAATATAGTCTCCCCTCAGCTATATCTCTGAGCGGACTGAACTGTGGCAATATTATCAATATCATCTCCCCTCAGCTACATCTCTGGAGTGGACTGAACAGTGGCAATATTATCAATATAGTCTCCCCTCAGCTACATCTCTGAGCTGACTGGACAGTGGCAATATTATCAATATCATCTCCCCTCAGCTACATCTCTGAGCGGACTGAACTGTGGCAATATTATCAATATAGTCTCCCCTCAGCTGAGCTGACTGAACAGTGGCAATATTATCAATACAGTCTCCCCTCAGCTATATCTCTGACTCTGAGCGGACTGAACAGTGGCAATATTATCAATATAGTCTCCCCTCAGCTACATCTCTGAGCGGACTGAACTGTGGCAATATTATCAATAGTCTCCCCAGTGGCAATATTATCAATATAGTCACCCCTCAGCTACATCTCTGAGCTGACTGAACGGTGGCAATATTATCAATATAGTCTCCCCAGTGGCAATATTATCAATATAGTCTCCCCTCAGCTACATCTCTGAGCTGACTGAACTGTGGCAATGATATCAATGTATTCTCCATCCATCTGCATCTCTGAGCGGACAGAGCTGTGGCAACGAAGCTGAAAAGACTCTCCCAGGGGTTTAAAATCCTGACCGTCTCGTTTCAAGCAAAAGTAGCCAGGTTCACTGTAGGGTTATGAGCATACAAATATTTCTCTTTCCATCATCTCAGTCTCTCCACCTCTCCTTCCTCCCACCACAATTCTCCCTTCCCCCAGTTCCTTCCTTGCGTCTGTGGTCTTCACAATAAACCATGCGTCAGCATCTCCACACCCCCCCCCCCCTTTCCTTTCATACAAGGCTACTTCACTCTCTTCCTCCCTCCCTCTCTCTTTCACCCACACTACCCCTCTCCCTACCCCCACCCTTTATGTGACCATGGCAGGAGCGCGTGTGGACTGATGAAGAAAGAAGTATGTGCCTACCTTGACTCGCCGCACTTCATTGGCTTGAAACTCAGGTGTGCAGTTATGATGGATCACGCCAACCCCACCACAGAGCTGCACAGTCAGTACAATACCATTTATCACTCATACAGTCAGTACAATACCATTTATCACTCATACAGTCAGTACAATACCATTTATCACTCATACAGTCATTACCGTATCATTTATCACTCACACAGTCAGTACAATACCATTTATCACTCATACAGTCATTACAATACCATTAATCACTCATACAGACAGTACAATACCATTTATCACTCACACAGTCATTACAATACCATTTATCACTCATAGAGTCATACAGTCATTACAATACTGTTTATCATTCATACAGTCAGTACAATACCATGTATCACTCACAGTCATTACAATACCATTTATCACTCATACAGTCAGTACAATACCATTTACCACTCATACAGTCAGTACAATACCATTTATCACTCATACAGTCAGTACAATACCATTTATCACTCATACAGTCAGTACAATACCATTTATCACTCATACAGTCAGTACAATACCATTTATCATTCACACAGTCATTACAATACCATTTATCACTCATACTGTCAGTACAATACCATTTATCACTCATACAGTCATTACAATACCATTTATCACTCACACAGTCATTACAATATCATTTATCACTCATACAGTCATTACAATACCATTTATCACTCATACAGTCATTACAATACCATTAATCACTCATACAGACAGTACAATACCATTTATCACTCACACAGTCATTACAATACCATTTATCACTCATAGAGTCATACAGTCATTACAATACTGTTTATCATTCATACAGTCAGTACAATACCATGTATCACTCACAGTCATTACAATACCATTTATCACTCATACAGTCAGTACAATACCATTTATCACTCACAGTCATTACAATACCATTTATCACTCATACAGTCATTACAATACCATTTATCACTCATACAGTCATAGTCATACATATGTCAGTATAAACAATAGAACACAACTGAAATTACTGGTAAGCACAACTAAAACATACTCTATCTGTGAGCATGATCTACGACAGAGCAGCAGTAGTACTTGTAACTTCAATACAAGCCCAAAAATTAAGAACAATGAGGACAGAAGACAGAAAAGAACAAATCCCCTAAAACAAATGGAAAGATCTTTGCTTAAAAATCAACATAATTCGTCTGAAACTGTAGTTCACTTTATACAGTACCTTTCAGCTATGTTATATGGTGACAACACACTCTGTAGGAGTTTACTACAACTGTTTCAGGTGACTGCAAGTCTGGGCCATAATTGTTGTTTATACAGTGACGACTGCAAAAAACTGGAATGTATGGTGCACAAATACAACTTTCCGGTCAGCTTACACGTGTTTGAAGTTACAGCCTCATTTCTATACCTGGAACAAGAGCTAGATTTATGGACCTCACTTCATCGTGCCAATGACTATGTAATGATGTATGTAATTATGTCATTGTAATGGGCACTGGCCGTTGTGTGGAAAGGGTCTTGTCAGCAGATATTTCTGAATGACAGTGCATCACCATGCCAATGACCATGTTATTCTGTCATTGTAATTGGTATATTTAGTTGTTGTGTAGAAAGGGCAGCGTGTAAGGATCTCTGGATGACTTCATTCCTCAACACGATTGACCATTTCTGATTTGTGACCATATTAATAATCATTAAAATGGTAATGTTTGGTCTTGAAGAAAGGGCTAGAATCATAGATACTATCATGTACGTGGATCCCTGAATGACTTCATAGAATACTGAAATGAAATTAGCCAGCTTTGATTTGATTATTGTTATAATGTTACCATAATCAGATATTGGGTACATGTTTATTAGTTGTTAGTTGTGTACATACTGCCATGCCAATGGCCATCTGTGATTCTGTGACTGTGTCCATAGGGGAAGAAACAAGTGGCGCCTTCAGCGTGATCCTCTTCGTCAGGGCTGATGTCAGGTCCTGCACAATTAACAAAGTTAGCATCATAAATGTCACACTTCAAAACATCATATTTAGTTAAAGGGCTGGGCTCCCAGATCCAAGTTTAACACTTGACTGTATGTTTTATACCACAGGCACAATGGCCATGGCAGCAGCCACACACACACACACACACAGAGAAAAACACATTTTTTTTCTGTTTCCGCATTTCCAGACAAACACTTGCACACACAAACGCACACCGAAATTATGCATGAATTTTTGTCTCCTAACCTCTGAGAACAATACACCTGTTTTAACGAAAGTCCTGTCTGATGCCATAGTGGGCATTACTTTCCACAAGTGACACTGAGCGACTGAGTCACACTCACAGTCACAGACTCAGACCAACTGATTTTATTTTTTCGTTTGGACAGGTATGGAGACTGACATATTTCCATAGCTCACTATCAGTATCACTATGCAGAACATTCTTGCCTCATCACCAAAACACCTGGGTCTATAACAGTGAGTCAGCAAGTGAGTAACACTCAGCTCACTACAGATGATAGAAGCACCTTGCCTGGCCATAAAAAAAAATTGAACAGCTCTAACAGTCTAAGTCTAAGACACTAAGCTAGTAGCACTGCAGCTCACTACAGAAAAGTACTGCACTGTAATATCCCTGTGAAATATCACTGACACAGTAAAACAATCAGGTACTGCACTGTAATATCCCTGTGAAACATCACTGACACAGTAAAACAATCAGGTACTGCACTGTAATATCCCTGTGAAACATCACTGACACAGTAAAACAATCAGCTCACTACATGTATAATAATAAAGAAAGTATTCATACAGCACATGATCTTGTCTGGAGAGACTATTCTGAGTGCGTACACACACACTAACACACACATGTGACACAGGCACATGCACACGTGAGTACAACTGGTCAATTATTGACAGTGTCAGTGACAATAAACATAATTTACAGCCAACTTAATCTGACAACAAACAGGGACATGCAGCAGAGGATGATAGCAGCGCTGAGCAGAAAACATGGCAGGTCTATTGTTATGGAAGAAGAAATGTTTTGAGGATAGATCTAAAGGAGTCCAGACAGGGTTTCTGTTGGACTTGTCTTATCACAAAGCACACTGGGCAGGACAGCAGATTTAGCTCACAATTATATGATATACATTATAAAAAGCACCAGTAAAACTGAAATAAGAGGACTAACTGACTCAAAACACACACTGCCTATGCAGCCAGAAAAGTATGCAACACTGCAACAACAGTTTAACACACATTGACAGGATACAGCCCCTATAGTTTACAACACTGCAACACACAGTCCACAGAAGCCAGTATAGTTTACAACACTGCAACACACAGTCCACAGAAGCCAGTATAGTTTGCAACACTGTAATACACACCCTATGAAGAGAGTATAGCAATAGTACCCAACCCAACATTGCAACATCGTAACATACTAACAATAACATACACTGATAGTGATACAGCCTATACAGCCAGTATAGTATGCAACACACAGCCCATGCAGCCAGTAGTTTGCAACACTGTAAGTGTAACACACAGCCTACCAAGAGAGTATAGCAATACTCCAATAGTATTAGTTAGTATAGTGAGCAACACTGTAACACTAACAGACAGCCTATGCGGCCAGTATAGTTAGTATGCAACACTGTAACAGATACTAACAGTAACACACAGCCTATGCAGCCAGTATGGTATGCAAAGCTGAGAGCAACACACACAGACACAGTTATGCAGCCAGCATAGTATGCAACACTGAGTGTAACTGTAAGACTGTAACACAGTTATGCAGCCAGTATAGCATGCAACACTGAGTGTAACACACAGTTATGCAGCCAGTATAGCATGCAACACTGAGTGTAAGTGTAACACACAGTTATGCAGTCAGTACAGTATGCAACACTGAGTGCAACACAGTTATGCAGCCAGTATAGCAATTAGCATGCAACACTGAGTGTAAGTATAACACACAGTTATGCAGTCAGTACAGTATGCAACACTGAGTGCAACACAGTTATGCAGCCAGTATAGCATGCAACACTGAGTGTAAGTGCAACACACAGTTATGCAGCCAGTACAGTATGCAACACTGAGTGCAACACAGTTAAGCGGCCAGTATAGCATGCAACACTGAGTGTAAGTGTAACACACAGTTATGCAGTCAGTACAGTATGCAACACTGAGTGCAACACAGTTATGCAGCCAGTATAGCAATTAGCATGCAACACTGAGTGTAAGTGTAACACACAGTTATGCAGTCAGTACAGTATGCAACACTGAGTGCAACACAGTTATGCAGCCAGTATAGCATGCAACACTGAGTGTAACACTAACAGTTACACACAGTTAACTGTTAACTAACAGTTACAGCCAGTATAGTCTGCAACACTCTAACACTAACAGTACTAACACTGTGACACTGACAGTACACATGCAGTGAAAGTCGCAACTGAAAGTAAGTTTCTAAATTCAGCCTCACTGTGAATGTTATGAACCAGTGTTGGGATCGCAAGTTTGTTTGAATCCCTCAGGTGCAGAATTTCACTCCAATTTCACTCCAATTATCGAATACCCTGTGATCAGACTGAAGGTCGTGGATTTTGTCTGAGTGATCGTGCTTCAAGCTCCCCATTCTCTTAGGTAAAGATCCATTCACCTTAAAAACATTCCAATTTTCAAAACAGCAGAACAGAAGGGATGGCCAACACTTGTAAATGTGCTCCTAGCAGTAGCACTAGCAGTAGTATAAACAGTACAATTGCTTGGAATTGGATCAAATTGCATCAGCTTGTTCCATCACCACTGGCACTGCACTTTGATTTTTGGTATTTCTACTTTTGTCATTATCAAATATCATCATCATCATAATCAAAATCATCATTACTACATTAGGCATTGTTAGTGTTATTATTACACTATACTATTGCTAGTATTAATATTACTAATCAGTATACAATCATCATTACCTACACAGTACACTTCATCTCCAGTATCACTATCCAGTTTATTATTAGTGACAGAACTAATCATTATTAATTTCATACAATATTATATCCAGATCTATGTATACATCAAATTAAAAATAAACCTGATTACCATGATTCAGTGACCCATTCAAATGAACAAAAAACACATGAGAACACTCAGCTATACATAAAATCAACTTTTGGGGGCCTTATTCTATTTTTCTGTAAGTTGACCTTATTCTATTTTTTGTAAGTTAAGTGGAACAGTACTAACACTAACACAGTTAGCTTAAACTAGTATTACACTTACAGTATAAGGGTAGACCTGACCAAATCATTTTGTGCTTTGGAACACAAGTTTGCAAGTACCACTTTAGCTTCAGTCAGAAGACTCAAAGTCAGACAAAACTCAGCGTGTAAACCAAGGATTAAATCATTTTAAATTTGCAAGCTGTTCTACTCTGTTTCTATCATGAACTAGTTATTTTCCCTCTCTTACCACTTCTTCAGCCGTGAAGTCAATGAATCCCGGCAGAATCAGGAAGTCACTGCAAAAGAACAGGAGGTAGGGTGTCAGATCTGGACTATGTTACTATGCCATTCGTGAGCTGAGAGCTCTAAGGATGGAAAGGGGAGGTGGGGTGGGGATGGGGGCTGTGGCGATGCAGTACAGGAGATCTAATCTGAAAGGAATGGTTTGACAATCACTAACAAACAAACAAACAAATCATGTGGTGTGCCTGGCCATGTTCTACAAGGTTGTTAACAGATGCTGTACTGACCTCAGGAAGTTCTCCTTTCCCCCCCCAAACAGTGAAGGACTGGAAAGCGGAATGCCCTCCCCCAAGAGAAGAGACAGCGGAATGCCCTCCCCCAAGAGAAGAGACAGTGGAATGCCCTCCCCCAAGAGAAGAGAAAGCGGAATGCCCTCCCCCAAGAGAAGAGACAGCGGAATGCCCTCCCCCAAGAGAAGAGACAGCGGAATGCCCTCCCCCCAAGAGACAGTGTATGCCCTTCCCTTGACACCCTCCCTGGGAGTGGGACTGGGAGGGTGTCAATCCTCTGATAGTCACAACTGCCCCCACCCCCCCCCCCCCCCCCACCTTCCACCAACAAGCTTTCACTTTTTCTTTCTTTCTTTCTTATTTCTTCAACCCCTCAAATGTTGATAATATTAATAGTCAGCTATGTTGACCATGGACAAACTAGGAGAAGAATATTGGCTCTGGACATGATTATGCCAGTTTTTCCTTTTTGTTGATATTGATAACACTGAGGTATATATAGCTGAGGATCTGAAAATCCTATGAGTATGATAATGATGTAGCCAACTGTGGCAGAGACTGAGACTAATGACTCAACTGAGAGAGAAAATAATACATTTACACGTAACAGGAAACATTCCTTGAATTTTGCTTTAAAAGTAACTATACTATTACTATGATTAGTAAGAAGTAAAATATTAATCATGACTTTTGTCTGGCTAACGGAATATTTACTAATTCAGTTACTCTTTTGCAAAGCATCTAGTTTTAAACTTTTAAAGTGAATAACAATAATCAATAAAAATTAAATCAGTATTAAAAAACTATTAATTCGTTCCAATGTCACCCTCAGTGCCTGCCCCCCCCCCCCCCCCCCCACCCCCTATTTAAAAAAAAATTACCTAATAAAAAATATACCAATTATCATAAATATATAATCCTTACAAAAGTTACTTCCTTTATATTTGCTAAGGGTGTTTAAAGACAAGTTCATCACTTATGCCTTGCCATGTTTTGTTTAGTACTTTCTCAAGTTTCTGGTGAGCTGAGACTGAGTGCGAGTGAGACATGCTGAGAAAATGAAGTGGAGTCGGACCACACAACGCACCCTAATACTTGGTTCTTAATGTCCTCGGATGTCAAAAAAAAACGCACCCTTCAGCGTTACTCATTAAGTACTGCGTTCCTCTGCGGCTGAAGAGCACGTGTTCACAAAGGTTCATTTCCACAACCGGGTCACTGTCAACTCAAGTCACTGGCGACAACACGTGTACTGGGATGTAGTATCGCAATCAGCCTAGGGCATCTTGAGGTCACTAAAAAGCCCTCTCTACTCATTTCAACAAACTTCCATGCACAACAGGACACTGGCGCTTTTTATTCTGATAAACAGTCACTGCAACTGGGTCCGAGCGCACACATTTACTTCAAACTGTAGTTTGAACATGAACCATGACATGCATCACACTGAAAGACCGGCCTCAAAGAAATCTGGCTGTTCGATACGTTCTCTGCCGATTGATTTTAGTTACATCGTTTCTTTAAAACTTCACAAAGGGTCACATTATAACAAGAAAGAAATAGGCCATAGGGGAGGCGGAGCATAACAAAAAAGCAAGCGGATCTCACCTGTGCGCCATAGTCATATTGCTGAGGAAAACAATGGTGTAGCAACTTACTTGTATGTCATTCCACCTCCAGTTGCGAACAGCTGAGAGCCCGTCATGCCGTCTTCAGGTACGTAACCAGTTCCTCCAGTGATCAGATAATCTGCCATACTGAAACACGCCAACCAGTCTGCCGTGTGAGCCGAAGGATCACTTCTCAAAATTCCCCCATCTAAAGTTCAACACGCACTTCTTTCTTTCTCGAGCTCTTCTCGCAGAATATGAGTGTTGTTTTCGAACGTTGCCCAGCCTCGATTTCGGTTTTAGGCTTCCGGGTCATTTTCCCTTTGAGTCGTCTGCTCTAAGTCGACTGCAGTTAGAACTGAACATCAAGGTTCTAATTATATATGTATATCTATATATTATTTTATTTTGTTAATGTCGCACAGGATGAAATTCTGATGTATCTCAGTGCGATTTAATCCCTGAGTGTATTATTTTATGTCCACTGAAAAGAAAAACGCTTCACCTTTCCTCGGCCGGGAAACTGACACTGACTTCCAAAACACGCTTACTCAGTGACCGACTGCAGTAAATTAACTAAATCATCGGAAGTTTTCTTCTTCTTCGCAAAGATCGTGGAACTGCACAATCTTGGTCCAGCTTTAGCATTTTGAAGACTGGCAGTTTCTAAGTAAGTACGTGCTGGGTTATTTTGCCAGTGGGGAAGTGGTACTGACATGAGTGTCACTAGATTACTGTCACCCCAGTTTCCGGTCAGACTGTGTGATGACTGAACTGCCAGAACCGGCAGAACGTTGAACACCCTCCCGCAACCCTGTTTTGCATAAATTTATTTCCAAAGTCAAGTTCAGTCGTTTTGACCAGCGCAGTACTGAATTTTCCACTGAGACTGAAACACAGCATCACTGAGTCAGTCAAGGCGACGTTCGCCAGGCCGCCATTCGCCGGGACTGACTACAAATCATGCGCCGGGCTTCGGAATTCTTCAGTGTCTGGCAGGCAGTGACAGAATCGGGTGTCAGTGGTGAAAAACTTGAACTTGGGGGAGGGAGAGGGGGGGGGGTTATAATTATGGTCAGTTGCAGGGGCCTGTCGTAGTTCAGGCGCTGTGTGAGAGTCGAGGTGGTCGTCCGCTGGGCTGTCCGTCCTAACTTGACGAGCCTTCTCGGGTTTCCGTGGACGTAAAGCTATATTGAACCATGCGGCTTCGGCATTGGTCTCAGCTTGTCCCTAATATGTCAACTGACATCTGAGGACACTAAGCAACATAACAGAACAGGCACCGGCCACGACTGTGACTAACTGTCAGAAAGTGTTTTAAACCCGTAAACGGATGTAGGCGCGTAGTGCAGCCAGCTGGTCGAACTGACTGAAAAAGCACAAAACAAAAATACAGATGAAAAAATCGAACCAGTGACAAGCCGGTAAAAAAACGAGGAAAAGCGACGTACCGTGGCGGCCTCACCCGGCACCGAAAGAAGACCGGCGGCGGGTTATGACGCGCGGCCGGATTACCGTCACTGAAAAACTGAGGGTGGGGGCCCCCGGCTGGGGTGGGGTGGGGGGAGGGGGGCCGGGGGGGTTTGCTTCGACACTGCCGGAACTCCGACTCTTCGTCAGGGGGAAAATATAACTAGCTAATGCTTAGGCCTACACGGCAGATGAAAGATGGGGGGAGGGGGGG
This sequence comes from Alviniconcha marisindica, assembly GCA_018857735.1. Lineage (NCBI taxonomy): Eukaryota > Metazoa > Mollusca > Gastropoda > Provannidae > Alviniconcha > Alviniconcha marisindica. Next base: position 277,786 of record JABMCL010003763.1, read on the forward strand.
GGGGAGAGAGAGAGAGAGAGAGAGAGAGAGAGAAGAAGAAACACTAGCCGCGGCCGACCAGTTAAAACAAAAAACAAAACAAACCCGACAACAAAAATCAGTAAACTGAGTGACGTGGGGTTTAACTTGTCCTCAGATGTCGGGCTGACATACTAGGGACAAGGAAATAAATCAAAGGTCTTTTATAATGTATTACAGTATTACTCAGATGTGATCCCTTTTTTTTTTTTTTTTCTCTCAGTCTTTTTCTCCTGTTGACTGACACGGCTGAGAAGCAACTTCCTGTAACCATGGCAACCTAGACGCGACCACTGAGCCAGCAAACGCGGGATGGTGAGTCTGAAGTGATTTTCAAAAACTGAGAAAATCGTTACTGAACAGGTAGGCCTACGGCGGTACTCGTAAAAAACGTGCTACTCATGCACAGTCCTCTCTAGCGACGACAAAACGTATTGCTTTGTGAGCCGGTTTGGCCTAGTGGTAAGGCGTTAGGCTGGTAAGCGGAAGGACCTCGGTTCGCTACCGCTTCGGCTCTCCTGTCTCTCCAAAAAGGTTGTGGTTTGTGGACTCTGTCTTGTGACTTTGTCCATCACTTCCTACTGAAACATTAAAATGGCTCCCATCGCTGCCCATCTTAATGCAGAATCATTCTGGCGCTGACAGTGTAGCGATAGGTATCTAATCTCCCTCTTCACCTACCTCCATACCCGGCCCTTCCCGCCCCCCTTCTCCCCGTCCCTAATAAGCCTTTTGGTTTCAGTGGACGTTAAGCACCATGTTTACTTACTAAAACGTTGCTGGCAGTGCCCCCCCCCCCCCCTTCCCCCCCCCCCCCCCCCCCCCCCCCCGAAAAAAAAAAGACAGCTTATATTACTAGCTGAAGTGCTAACGGTAAGTTCCGACGGGAACTCATAGTGAAAGTAAAGGTACATTAAAATCCCGCCTCTGCAGCAGGGCATTCCTGAGAGCTCAGGAGTTGTGTGAAAGTCGAGGTGGCCGTCCTGGGATCCCCGGCCTTAATAATTACGTCTTTGTGGTCTTTATGGAAGTAAAGCAACATTAACAGTGAACTTGAACTAGGGCTTACCTCACTCTTGCGGAGCCGGGACTCGGTATTGTCGGCCCAGTCAGTGTTCATGACTGAGTGACTTGCTTGCGACGGCACGGTGCCGTGTGTGTTAGTGTAAAGATTGTGTGTTGGTGTGTGTGTCGTGTGTGTGTGTGTGTGTGTGTGTGTGTGTGTGTGTGTGTGTGTGTGTGTGTGATGTGTGTGAATACAACTTTGTATACGGAATTGCTGAGCTGCTGTGTCATTAAAAGAAATTGTCCAGTTTATTAGTTGGTATAATAATTTAGAATATTTTAAATGACGACATCCCCCCCCCCCCCCCCCCCCTGTCTCTCTCTCTCTCTCGTCATCATCATCATCATCAACATCATCGTCATTCTCATTCTCATACTCTTGGTGGTATTAGTGTGTGTGTGTGTGTGTGTGTGTGTGTGTGTGTGTGTGTGTGTGTGTGTGTGTGTGTGCGTGTGTGAGTGCGCGTGTGCGTGTGTGTGTGTGTTTTTCCTACCTGCCCCCCTGACGTAGGCTGTCCGCGCATCGGCGTCCCACTGACGCGTGGCCAGCAGAGGATGATGACGTCATCACGGTTGACGACATCCACACTTCCTGTTGCTTAGCAGACGACGACACTCCTTCTTGTCGTCTGCTTCGCTTCTCGGTTTTCCTGCGTTTACTTATTTTGATGGTTTCGCCCAGAGGACGAGATACTGTTCGGTGGTGGTTAGGTTATCGGCGCAAGAAACGCGTAGCGACAAGAGAAGAAGAAAAATCGCCCAGTTTGCCGTATGAAATACGGCTCATAGTCCTCTCTTACGAGTGTTGTATTTTAAATCTGGATGAAACAGACATATAACGTGACTTCAGAGTCAATTGCCCCTTATAACCTTTCTCCGAAGTCTGATTTTACAAAGTGACACACCCGCCGACGGAATAAACTCAATGAGCACAAGCTGTCGCAAGGCTATACTAGTATAATTGTCATTTCGCTTGAAAAGGAATTGAGCCAGTTCAGCATTCACTGAAACCGCACGTCTGTCAGTTGCACCGTGCGAGTCCAGACAAGACTGACGTTGCCACTCAGTCCGTCAGCTCGGCTCTCCCGCCTCGGCCTTACAAGTTCACCTTCACGCTCACCCGCGATTGAATCACAAACTGAAACGACTCGCTCACATTCATCAAGTTCACTTCTTTTAAAAGCTTCCGCGTTTCGCTCTCCTCGCAGCCTCAACCGAAAGTGCGTCCAGCGTTCGCTTTTTGTTTTTGTTTTTGTTGTTGTTGTTTTTGTTTTTCCCCCCTCCCGTTAAAGGACGTTGATGCTGTCTAACCGAATCACACCAGTTCCATGGCAGCTACGCGAGCTGGCAGCTCGCTCACACAGTCTCAGTCTGTCTCGCATCAATAAAACACAGCGCTTTTTCTTCCTGTCGGCATCACACCGTTTCCTAGGCAACCGCAAACCGCTGTCGGATAGCGGCTATTGGATTTGATCAAGGCCAAATCAGTGGGCTCGTTAGATCTACTGCCGTCCTGCTTCCTCTCCTCTTCTGTGGCGCTGAAGTGGGTTTCCACCACCTAGCCTACGTGACTTGTTTGTTGGGTTTCTTCCACACGGATTGCTCCTGAAGCTAGTGGAGAGGGAGGGGGGGGGAGGTTCCACAGGATTGCTCCTGAGCTAGTGGAGTGGGGAGGGGGAGGTTCCACACGGATTGCTCCTGAAGCTAGTGGAGTGGGGAGAGGGAGAGGTTCCACACGGATTGCTCCTGAGGTTAGTGGAGTGGAAGGAGAGGGGGAGGTTCCACACGGATTGCTCCTGAAGCTAGTGGAGTGGAAGGAGAGGGGGAGGTTCCACACGGATTGTTCCTGAAGCTAGTGGAGTGGGGAGAGGGGGAGGTTCCACACGGATTGCTCCTGAAGCTAGTGGAGTGGAAGGAGAGGGGGAGGTTCCACACGGATTGCTCCTGAAGCTAGTGGAGTGGAAGGAGAGGGGGAGGTTCCACACGGATTGCTCCTGAAGCTAGTGGAGTGGAAGGAGAGGGGGAGGTTCCACACGGATTGCTCCTGAAGCTAGTGGAGTGGGGAGAGGGAGAGGTTCCACACGGATTGCTCCTGAGGTTAGTGGAGTGGAGAGAGGGGGAGGTTCCACACGGATTGCTCCTGAAGCTAGTGGAGTGGGGAGAGGGGGAGGTTCCACACGGATTGCTCCTGAAGCTAGTGGAGTGGGGAGAGGAGGAGGTTCCACACGGATTGCTCCTGAGGTTATTGGAGTGGAGGAGAGGGAGGTTCCACACGGATTGCTCCTGAGAGTGGGGAGAGTAGGTGTGAGTTTGAGGGGGAGGGGGGGGGAGGTTCCACACGGATTGCTCCTGAAGCTAGTGGAGTGGGGAGAGGGGAGGTTCCACACGGATTGCTCCTGAAGTTAGTGGAGTGGGAGAGGGGGAGGTTCCACACGGATTGCTCCTGAACTAGTGGAGTGGGAGAGGGGAGGTTCCACACGGATTGCTCCTGAAGCTATGGAGGAAGGGGGGTTCCCACGGATTGCTCCTGAAGCTAGTGGAGAGGGGAAGGGGAGGTTCCACACGGATTGCTCCTGAGGTTAGTGGAGTGGGAGAGGGGGAGGTTCCACACGGATTGCTCCTGAAGCTAGTGGAGTGGGGAGAGGGGGAGGTTCCACACGAATTGCTCCTGAGGTTAGTAGGAGGGGAGAGGTTCCACACGGATTTCTCCTGAAACTAGTGGAGGGAGGGAGGTCCTACACGGATTGTTCCTGAAGCTAGCAGAGGGAAGGGGGTTCCGCACGGATTGTTCCTGAAGCTAGTAGAGGGAAGGGGGTTCCACACGGATTGTTCCTGAAGCTAGCTGAGGGAAGGGGGTTCCACACGGATTGTTCCTGAAGCTAGTAGAGGGAAGGGGGTTCCACACGGATTGTTCCTGAAGCTAGTAGAGGGAAGGGGGTTCCACACGGATTGTTCCTAAAGCTAGCGGAGGGAGGGGGGTTCCACACGGATTGTTCCTGAAGCTAGTAGAGGGAAGGGGGTTCCACACGAATTGTTCCTGAAGCTAGTAGAGGGAAGGGGGTTCCACACATTGTTCCTAAAGCTAGCGAGGGAGGTGGTTCCACACGGATTGTTCCTGAAGCTAGTAAGGGAAGGTGGGTTCCACCGGATTGTTGCCTGAAGCTAGTAGAGGGAATGGGGTTTCCCACGAATTGTTCCTAAAGCTAGCGGAGGGAGGGGGGTTCCACACGGATTGTTCCTGAAGCTAGTAGAGGGAAGGGGGTTCCACACGAATTGTTCCTGAGGGGGATCTTGTTGGGTGGGTTTCTTTCACACAGCTTGCTGAGTGGATTTCTTCTGCACGCGGCTTTCTGCTCACGTGTGGTCTTTTTTTTCCCCAGGACAGTTTGCTCCGGTGATGGTCAAATGGGTTGTGTGTTTTTTACGCACGGTTCGTTAAGAGTTTTTGTTTGTTTGTTTTTTTGTTTGTTTTTCGTACGGCGTGCTCCTGCTTCCAGCTGGCTTATTCGACGGGTTTCTTTCACACGGCTTGCTAAATGAATTTCCTCCACAGGGATTAGTTAGTGGGATTTTCCGCTCGTTTTGCTCTTGCAGCTAATGGGTTTTGTTCACACGGCCTTCTCCTAAAGTGG
>JABMCL010003763.1:290000-300000 GCA_018857735.1 Alviniconcha marisindica
TGTCTACAGTCTACTTACTGTCACTGTCACTGTCAGTACCGCTATAGCCTAATTACAGCCCCACAAGAGTGTCTACAGCCTACTTACTGTCACTGTCAGTACCGCTATAGCCTAATTACAGCCCCACAAGAGTGTCTACAGCCTACTTACTGTCACTGTCAGTACCGCTATAGCCTAATTACAGCCCCACAAGAGTGTCTACAGCCTACTTACTGTCACTGTCAGTACCGCTATAGCCTAATTACAGCCCCACAAGAGTGTCTACAGCCTACTTACTGTCACTGTCAGTACCGCTATAGCCTAATTACAGCCCCACAAGAGTGTCTACAGCCTACTTACTGTCACTGTCAGTACCGCTATAGCCTAATTACAGCCCCACAAGAGTGTCTACAGCCTACTTACTGTCACTGTCAGTACCGCTACAGCCTAATTACAGCCCCACAAGAGTGTCTACAGTCTACTTACTGTCACTATCACTGTCAGTACCGCTATAGCCTAAAAGAGGTGACCCAGCGAAACGCGCAAGCTCTCTCTTCCCACTGAGTCAGCCTACTTACTGTCACTGTCAGTACCGCTATAGCCTAATTACAGCCCCACAAGAGTGTCTACAGCCTACTTACTGTCACTGTCAGTACCGCTATAGCCTAATCACAGCCCCACAAGAGTGTCTACGCTTTCATCTATTGAACAGAAAACCGGAACTCTGATAAACAGCGTCTTTATAATCAGGCGTCGACACGACATCCGGCACGCCAATAGTAAGATCGCTTAACAGGTCAATCAGTCAACGGGTCACTGTGACGCAGAAACGCCGGCTAACAGACGGAACAAACTCTGATTCCGGTCGCTGATGGAGCAAGCTGCTTCTCTCACTGACATCGCAGAAGTTCCCGACGACTGAATGTCTGAAAACGACAGACACAGACAGACACGGCCCACAGCATACTCACCAGTCTCACAAGGGTACCGGATGTATCTGGGACAACAGACGCTCATCCGCTAAAAGCAATACAGTGATACGTAGGACTGACGCTGAAACGAAAGGCGCAGTGATCAGAACACGTCTTGGGGCCTGCAACGGAAAGTCCGTGGCAGTCGCAGCAGCTGGTTGTATCGGCTCGTGGAACCAGTGACCTTGACCGTCCCCAGTGACTTGGCGACCGTACCGGCACTGCAGAATATCGACCGGGTGGGGGAAGTAATTGCGACGTCATCTCTCTCTCGCTCGCTCGCTCGCTTGCTCTTCCTTCTGCTATCGCTGGAGCGATACGGGGTACGGAATTTTAGGTTTTGTCTGCTGAGGGCCCAGAGCTTTCATGTTGTCACTTTAGAGCATGGACCTATATTTTTAAGCCCTTCACTGCCACAGCCTGTACAATTTCCGGGCTGAAAAGTTCTCATGTATTCACACCTGCAAAGAGTAGATTTGATGGTTCTATAACAAATTTACTTTTAATACTGCACATATATCAGAGCTCAGGAGCTGTGTGAAAGTCGAGGTGGCTGTCCTGGGCTCCCCGTCCTAATGAGCCTTATGGTTTCTGTGGACGTAAAGCAACACTCAACCATGCTCACGCATTGGTCACAGTTTGTCCCTGATATGTCAACCCGACATCCGAGGACATTAAGCTCCACATTATCATCACTGCGCGTATTTCTAGAAATCTTTTTCACGTGCTCATGCGAAGGGGGGAAAAGGCTTCATGATTTCAAGTTTGGCACTTTTATTGGGCGTTTTCCGAGTGATATTATGACATTTGTGGTTGTCTGGCATTAAATCTCTCTCTCTCTCTCTGGAAGTTTTTCTGCTTCATGCATAAGTTTTCACCCAGTCAGTCATTTATATGTATATAAATGATGCCTTGTACATTTTTCTTTTAATTACTATTATTCATCAGTAGCGTAGCAAGGACTATAGTTGTTAGGTTCTTACTGAACCTAAGCTAAAATCTTTGTTAGATAGTTTTCGAGTTCGAGTTGTCTCTGTCTCTGTCTCTCTCTCTCTCTGAGAGTTCTATGTTGTGTAGCATTTTAAGTTCTTAATTCAAGCACATGATCATTTTAAGTACCTAGTTCAAGTCATTGTCATTAGCTTGCTCGTTTTCCTTTTCATATGCATAATTATGGTATGCATGTTAGCAAATGACACAAAACTCCACACATCCGGAAAAGATATTATGCACGTAGAACACACCTTAAAGGAAAATCCGGACCAGATTTCATGTTAGTGGCAATAATTCTATGGCCATCAAACAAACAAACAAACAACAACACACACACACACACACACACACACACACACACACACACACACACACACACACACACACACACACACACACAAACAAAACAAAAACTCTCTATGACTATCACTACAAGGCAGAAACACCGGCTGTTACCTTTATCGCTTCATCGATTACCAAATGGAGTGAAAGTTGAACAAGTTCAGAGCACCGACTTTTAGGAATAATCAAAAAGAAACAAATTTCAGTGTGACACGCATATTGACAAACACACTCTGAGCATCCTTTTCGGTACCTTCCTCCAAGTAGTCGAAGGAAGGATGTCGTAAAGCAGCGCTTGGAGTTTGACTGACACACTGTGGAATAAAATAGGAATAACCAGCCTTCACAGGCAGCTGGACTACAACGAGGGTGTGTTTTTTCATGTATAGGGCACTTACCAACAATGCGCCAGTGTACATATCTAGCTTGTACAAAAGCTCCCCACTCTAGCTCCACAAACAACTACCTCCACCTTACCAAGGCCCAGAATAGATTTATTCAAAACAAGCGTAGCCTTCTCTGGTGCCCATCCTGTTTTGGAATAGTCTGCCAGTGCCATTCACTCAGCTCCTCAAGCGAAACCTCTGTGAGTACCTTAACACGATCTTGTAAAACAGCTCGTCACGCCCTACTATATCTTTTTACTCTGTAGACCAGTAATTGCTATACATGTGTCGATATCATCGTTTATTACATCACTGATAAACGAATTACGGTTGCTTCCGCACTGTGTGTGTGTGTGTGTGTGTGTGTGTGTGTGTGTGTGTGTGTGTGTGTGTGTGTGTGGTGTATGTGTGGTGTGTGTGTGTGTGTGTGTGTGTGTGGGGTGTTGTGTGGGGTGTGTGGTGTGTGTGTGGTGATGTGGTGCGGCATTGCCTTGATAGCCTTGATTAGACACCTACCATAATTAATTATGATTTGATGTGCATACTTTTTTCGTACCACTGACCCATGTTATGTTTTCGTGTGTGTGTGTGTGTGTGTGTGTGTGTGTGTGTGTGTGTGTGTGTGTGTGTGTGTGTGTGTGTGTGTGTGTGTGTGTGTGTGTGTGGGTGTGTGTGATGAGTATATTATCTTGGTGTGTGTGTATGTGTGTATATGCGCGCGCTGAATGTGCATCTTATTTAGCTTAGGCTTATTTATTGACATTTTCAAAGGACTTGCATTAATTTTGCTCTTCTTCTTTGTTCAGTAGTAGTAGTAGTTTATACTTGTTTGCATTTGTTTACCCTGTTTAAATATTATTATTAATCGAGTTTATAAAATTTCTCTTCCCTTTTTCTCTCCAAATTTTGCTTAATCAGTCGTGCAGCAAGGTTAAACAGGTCTAAATGAACCTAGACTACAATCTTTGGAAAATAAAGTTTTCGAGTTCGAGTTCTATGTCGGTGTGTGTGTGTGTGTGTGTGTGTGTGTGTGTGTGTGTGTGTGTGTGTGTGTGTGTGTGTGTGTGTGTCTGTGTCTGTGTCTGTGTGTGTGTCTGTGTGTCTGTGTGTGTCTGTGTGTGTTGAATATATTATTTTGGTATATCTGTGCGTGTGTGTATGTGTGTGTGTGTGTGTGTTGAGTATATTATCTTAGTGTGTCTGTGCGTGTATGTGTGTATATGGGCGCGCGTTTTGTGTGTCGTGTGTTCTGTCCTTATGCGTGTGTATGTGCTGTGGTGTGTGTGTGTGTGTGTGTGTGTGTGTGTGTGTGTGTGTGTGCGCGCGTGTGTGTGCGTGTGTGTGTGTGTGTCTGTGTGCGTGTGTGTGTGCGTGTGTGTGTGTATGTGTGTGCGTGTGTGTGTGCGTGTGTGTGTGTGTGTGCGTGTGTGTGTGTGCTGTGTGCGTGTGTGTGTGTGCGTGTGTATGTATGTGTGTGTGTGTGTGTGTGTGTGTGTGTGTGTGTGTGTGTGTGTGTGTGTGTGTGTGTGTGTGTGTGTGCGCGCGCGCGCGTGCGTACACGCGCTAAAAGCCCCCAAAAATCAGAAGCACTGATCACTGCACACAACGACTCCCAGGACAACACGAAACACGGGTTTAATCACAATCACCACCAAGTTTACTGACGTGAATTGCTCATCGGGGCCACGATCTACTGAACCCCGACCCAGCCTTAGTTGAATACAGAGGTGCAACATAACCAACAACTGAACAAGACAAGAACTATGCTTCACCGGACCAGCCTCAGAGAGGGTTCCGCGCCACTGAGCTCTAAGCCGTCATCACGACCTTTCGATCGGGCCACCACCTAATGGGTTCTGTCAGTGTTAACTCATGGACGGCAAGAAGATCCGCTGATCCTGATTCTAACGGCAATACGACTTCGGGTGATTTACCTCGTCTCATCTCTCGTCATCAGTGAAGGACTGCCATGGCTTGTTTCGACAACGATTTTGATGGGAATCCACGATTTTTTTCCGTGTGTCGCTTAGGCTTCAGTTTGTGAGGCAAGCATGGCGGCCGCTCTTCTTGTTCTTTGCACGGAACATTGCTTAATTGCGGCGTTCTCATTGGCTGAAGCTGCTCTGGTGATTGGCGGCCCGAAACTCTCTGTTTTATGTAACGTATCAACATCCAATCAGTTCGCCGTGCCTCGCTGCAGCGTGAACACAACACCTCCCAGCAGCGTGAACACAACACCTCCCAGCAGCGTGAACACAACACTTCCCTGCAGCGTGAACACGACACCTCCCTGCAGCGTGAACACAACACCTCCCTGCAGCGTGAACACAACACTTCCCAGCAGCGTGAACACAACACTTCCCTGCAGCGTGAACACAGCACCTCCCTGCAGCGTGAACACAACAACTCCCTGCAGCGTGAACACAACACTTCCCTACAACGTGAACACAACACTTCCCTGCAGCGTGAACACGACACTTCCCTACAGCGTGAACACAACACCTCCCTGCAGCGTGAACACAACACTTCCCTGCAGCGTGAACACAACACCTCCCTGCAGCGTGAATGCAACACCTCCCTGCAGCGTGAACACAACACTTCCCTGCAGCGTGAATGCAACACCTCCCTGCAGCGTGAACACAACACTTCCCTGCAGCGTGAACACAACACCTCCCTGCAGCGTGAACACAACACCTCCCTGCAGCGTGGACACAACACTTCCCTGCAGCGTGAACACACCTCCCTGCAGCGTGAATGCAACACTTCCCTGCAGCGTGAACACAACACCTCCCTGCAGCGTGAATGCAACACCTCCCTGCAGCGTGAATACAACACCTCCCTGCAGCGTGAACACAACACCTCCCTGCAGTGTGAATACAACACCTCCCTGCAACGTGAATACAACACCTCCCTGCAGCGTCAACACAACACCTTCATGCAGCGTCAACACAACACCTCTATGCAGCGTCAACACAACACCTCCCTGCAGCGTGAATACAACACCTCCCTGAAGCGTGAATACAATACCTCCCTGCAGCGTGAACACAACACCTTCCTGCAGCGTGAACACACCTACCTGAAGCGCGAACGTTGTACCTCCCTGCAGCTTGAACACAACACATCCATTTAGCGTGAGCACAACACCTCCATCTAGGGTGAGCATGACACCTCCCTGCAGCGTGAACACAACACCTCCATCTAGCGTGAACATAACACCTCCATCTAGCGTGAGCACAACACCTCCATGCAGCGTGAACACAATACCTCCATGCAGCGTGACACCACACCTCCCGGAGGCGTGAATACACCTCTCGGCAGCGTGAACACAACACCCCCGTGTCCACCTTGCCGTGCTTCCATGCAGTGTGAACACTGAACCTCCGTATCTGTTTTGTCGTGCATCCGTGTAGCGTGAACGCAACACCTCTGTGTCTGCTTTGCCGTGCTTTCCAGCAGCGTGAACGCAACACCTCTGTGTCTGCTTGCCGTGCTTTCCAGCAGCGTGAACGCAACACCTCTGTGTCTGCTTGCCGTGCTTTCCAGCAGCGTGAACACCTCTGTGTCTGCTTTGCCGTGCTTTCCAGCAGCGTGAACGCAACACCTCTGTGTCTGCTTTGCAGTGCTTTCCAGCAGCGTGAACACCTCTGTGTCTGCTTTGCCGTGCTTTCCAGCAGCGTGAACGCAACACCTCTGTGTCTGCTTTGCAGTGCTTTCCAGCAGCGTGAACACCTCTGTGTCTGCTTTGCCGTGCTTTCCAGCAGCGTGAAACGCAACACCTCTGTGTCTGCTTTGCCGTGCTTTCCAGCAGCGTGAACACCTCTGAGTCTGCTTTGCCGTGCTTTCCAGCAGCGTGAACGCAACACCTCAAATGTCTGCTTTGCCGTGCCTCCCTGAAGCGTGAGCACAACACCTCCGTGTCTACGTTGCTATGACTCCCTGGATCGTGAACACAACACCTCCGTGTCTACGTTGCCGTGCCTCCCTGAAGCGTGAACACAACACCCCCGTGTCTACGTTGCCGTGCCTCCCTGAGGCGTGAACACAACACCTCCGTGTCTCCGTTGCTATGACTCCCTGGAGCGTGAACACAACACTTCCGTGTCTAAGTTACCGTGTCTCCATGAAGCGTGAATACAACACGTCCGTGTCTAAGTTGCCGTGCCTCCCTGCGTGACCTGTGACATAGGGTAAATGGTGATTGTCCTCTGACATGGGGTAAATGGCGACTTACCTGTGATTTGGGATAAATGGTGATTGACCTGTGACATGGGGTTAGCGGTGACTGACCTGTAATATGAGGATATGGTGACTGACCTGTGACATGGGGTTAATGGTGACATACCTGTGACAGGAGGTTAATGAAGACCGACCTGTGACATAGGGTTAATGGTGACTGACCTGTGACATGAGGTTAATGGTGACTTACCTGTGACATAGGGTTGATGGTGACCGACCTGTCACATTGGGTTAATGGTGACTGACCTGTGACATAAGGTTAATGGTGATCGATCTGTGACATAGGGTTAATGGTGACTGACCTGTGACATGAGGTTAATGGTGATTGACTTGTGACATAGGGTTAATGGTGACCGACCTGTGACAGTGGGTTAATGGTGACTGACCTGTGACATACAGTTAATGGTGACTGACCCCTGGCATAGGGTTAATGGTGACCGACCTACGGCAGGTGGTAGAGTTCGAATGACCTGTGACATGGGGTTAATGGTGACTAACCTTTAACATGGTGTTAATGGTGACCGACCTATGGCAGGAGGTAGGGTTCGAATGACTTGAAGTTGAGAGAGAGAGAGAGAGAGAGAGAGAGAGAGAGAGAGAGAGAGAGAGAGAAGAAGACAGACAGACAGACAGACAGACAGACAGACAGACAGACAGACAGACAGACAGACAGACCGACAGACAGACAGACAGACAGACAGACAGAGACAGAGAGAGAGAGACAGAGAGAGAGAGAGAAAGAGAGAGAGTCGTGTGGTGACTAGCCTGTGACGTGTGGGGTTGAGGGAGACAGCGAGTTATTTTGTGATTGACCTGTGAGTTGGGATTGAGGGAGGCAGCGAGTCGCGTGCTGAGTGACCTAGCTGTGACTTGGAGTTGAGAGAGAGAAAGAGAGAGAGAGTCGTGTGGTGACTAGTCTGTGACGTGGGGTAGAGGAAGACAACGAGTTATTTTGTGACCGACCTGTGACTTGGTTTTGAGGGAGACAGCTAGCCGTGTGCTGACTGACCTGTGGTGACAGACCGGTGACTTGGGGTTGAGGGAGACAGCTAGCCGTGTGCTGACTGACCTAGCTGTGACGTGGTGACAGACCGGTGACTTGGGGTTGAGGGAGGCAGCGAGTCGTGTGCTGACTGACCTGTGGTGACAGACCGGTGACTTGGGGTTGAGGGAGACAGCTAGCCGTGTGCTGACTGACCTGTGGTGACGGCCGTGACTGGGGGAGGGAGACAGCTAGCCGTGTGCTGACTGACCTGTGGTGACAGACCGGTGACTTGGGGTTGAGGGAGACAGCTAGCCGTGTGCTGACTGACCTGCTGGTGGAGTTAGTGGGTGAGGGAGAGAGAGGGAGGAGAGAGAGAGAGAGAGAGAGACTGGGAGTGAGGGAGAGAGGAGAAGAGAGTATGTCTGTGGTGACTGCCCGTGACTTGGGGTTAGGGAGACACACGTGTGCTGACTGACCTGTGGTGACAGACCGGTGACTTGGGGTTGAGGGAGACAGCTAGCCGTGTGCTGACTGACCTGTGGTGACAGACCGGTGACTTGGGGTTGAGGGAGGCAGCGAGTCGTGTGCTGACTGACCTGTGGTGACAGACCGGTGACTTGGGGTTGAGGGAGGCAGCGAGCGTGTCGTGTGGTGACTGCCTGTGACTGGGGTTGAGGGAGCGTATGGGACGACCTGTGACTTGGGGTTGAGGGAGACAGCTAGTCGTGTGCTGACTGACCTGTGGTGACAGACCGGTGACTTGGGGTTGAGGGAGAGCGAGTCGTGTGCTGACTGACCTGTGTGACTGACCCGTGACTGGGGTAGCGAGCGTGTGCTGACTGACCTGTGGTGACGACCTGTGACTTGGGGTTGAGGGAGACAGCGAGTCGTGTGCTGACTGACCTGTGCGTGACTGACCTAGTGACTTGAGAGCAGGAGTCTGCGCTGACTGACCTGTGATTGGGGTTCACAGCGAGTCGTGTGCTGCTTACCTGTGTTGTGACGGCCTATGACTTCGGGGCTGAGCCGTGAGCACAGCGAGCGTGTGCGACTGACCTTTTTGACGCAGCTGAGCGAGGCACCGACAGCGAGACTTGCGCACATGCGTGCTCAAGCTGAGCGAGCACCAGGCGGTTTCTGCGCATCATGCGTGCCACACTTGCCAGCGATTCACCAGGTCTCGCGTTTCTCATCGCACATTGCCTCGATCACACACTGCCCATACACACTCCCACCTTAACATGCCTCAATCACACACTGCCTCAGTCACACATTGCCTCAATCGCACACTGCCTCAATCACACACTGCCTCAATCTCACACTGCCTCAATCACACACTGCCTCAATCACATACTGCCTCAATCACACACTGCTCAATCACACACTGCGCCAAACGCAGCTCATAACGCTTCATTTTGAACACGCTGTGCGTCAGTCACACACCACGCCAAACGCAACACATAATTATAGCATTTCTATTTAGAACACGTGGTATGTCAATCACACACCACGCCAAACGCAACACATATAACGCTTCGTATTGAACACGCTGTGCGTCGGTCGCACACCACGCCAAACGCAGCACATATAGCACTTCATATAAAACACGGTATGTCAATCACACACTGCGCCAAACGCAACACGTATAGCACTTCATTTAGAACACACAGTATGTCAATCACACACCACGCCAAACGCAACTTATAACGCTTTTTTTTAACATGCTGTGCGTCAATCACACACCACGCCAAACGCAACACATATAATATAACACTTCATTTAGAACACGTGGTGTGTCAATCACACACGCCAAACGCAACACGTATAACACTTCATTTAGAACACACGGTATGTCGGTCACACACCACGCCAAACGCAACACACATAACACTTCATTTGGAACACACTGCATGTCAATCACACCACGCCAAACGCAACACACATGTAGGACTTCATTTGGAACACACGGTGCGTAAATTACACACCACGCCAAACGGTCCCCGTAACGCTTCATTTTGAACACGGTGCGTCCATCACACACCACGTCAAACGCAACACACACACAACGCTTCATTTTGGACACCGTGCATCAGTCATATACAACGTAT
>JABMCL010003763.1:305000-372500 GCA_018857735.1 Alviniconcha marisindica
GTGCTCTTTTTGTGCTCCCCCCAACGCCATCGCCCCTGTGTTAAATGGGTCGGGATTTACCCCGGGATTACTTAAAGCGTAAAGGACTGTGTGGTTTGTGGACGATTCACCTCAGGTGTACTTCAACGCCAGGACTGTGTGGTCGGTGGGCAGATTTCACCCCTGGTATTACTTCAACGCCAGGACTGTGTGGTCGGTGGACAGATGTCACTCCTAGTATTACTTCAACCCCAGGACTGTGTGATCGGTGGACATATTTCACCCTTGGTATTACTTCAATGCCAGGACTGTGTGATCGATGGACAGATTTCACCTCTGGTATTACTTCAACGCCAGGAGTGTGTGGTCGGTGGGCAGATTTCACCCCTGGTATTACTTCAACGCCAGGACTGTGTGATCGGCGGGCAGATTTCACCCCTGATATTACTTCAACGCCAGGACTGTGTGGTCGGTGGGCAGATTTCCCCCCGTGGTATTACTTCAACGCCAGGACCGTGTGGTCGGTGGGCAGATTTCACCCCTGGTATTACTTCAACGCCAGGACCGTATTCCTTGTTGTCGACTGAGATTTTCTCCCTGGTTGTTTCTACAAACATGGCAGACCGTCTTTCTCTGTTTCTTCCTCTGTGTTGTTTCTGAGCTGGCCAGTTCTGTTCCAATTGCCTGCTTTCCCGTTTGGAGGCCGACAGCTTCTTTTCCAGTTCCCTGCTTTTTCGTTTGGAAGCTGACAGCTTCTTTTCCAGTTGCATGCTTTCGCGTTTGGAAGCTGATAGCTTCTTTTCCAGTAGCCTGTTTTTCCGTTTCAAAGCTGGCCGTTTCAGTATGGTCCTTCTGACGACCCCGTTCGACTCCACCTCAATGACGCCTTCATCGAACTGCCGGTCGTTCGGCGTGTCCGCGCCGGTCACAGTGCGCTTCGGAAAGGGTCGGAGTTTCGCTCGGGTTCCTCTCGTTCGCTGCTCCGGTCCAGAGGCTGAAAATTAGAACTGACTGGCATATGAATGATGTTAGTCACACACACACACACACACACACACACACACACACACACACACACACATGAATGATGTTAGTCGCGCGCGCGCGCGCGCACGCACGCACGCACGCACGCACGCACGCACGCACACACACACACACACACACACACACACACACACACACACACACACACACACACACAGAATAGTGAGATGGGGGCAGAGAACGAGAGAGAGAGAGAGAGAAAAAACAGAGCACAGACAACACAGCACAACACAACAACAACAACACACACAAACAACACACACACGCGCGCGCGCGCACGCACGACGCACGCACGTACGCACCTCACCTCACCTCACGCAAAATGTCCGAAAAAGTACTACTGAGACAGCGACATCAAGATTCAAGTACCTCTCCGCGAACAACTTGCCGCCGTGAAACAAGTCTACCAAAATGGTCCCTGTAGCTACAACTAGTAGGCTACTAGTACTACATACCAGCCTAGCTTCTACTACTACTACTACTACTGTGCAGTTGACTGTGCATCAATGCCAGAAGCCTGGGTGTTTTGCAACCTAACACACAAAACAGACACAGATACTGCTTTGATCTACTACTAGTCTATTCCAAGCACTGGAATAAGCAATATTCTTTCAAGCACTAGAATATTTCTCTTTGCCCCCGCCTTTTTTTCCCTTCTTTTTGTTGTTGTTGTTGTTGTTTGTTTTGTTTTGTTTTGTTTTGTTTGTTTGTTTGTTTGTTTCATCTTGGCCTTTTTGTCATGTTGATATTGATGTATGCATTTATAGTACTTGTGCTTTTTTGATTGTCGAGCGGATTTTGATGTTGATAATGTACAGCGCCGCGAGCTTGTGAATTTTTACGGGGTATAGCGTTATATAAGAGTTATTGTTGTTATTATTATTATTTTAAAAAAAAAAGGCTCAACCAAAAGCAGATAAGTGTTCTAATTCTACATCTCATTTTTCACCATAACTGTTGTTTAAGTGTCATTTTGTAGCCTGATAAAGGGGATTACCCAGAAAATTTGCATGTTGTGTTGTGTTTTGTCCTCATCAACAGCGTTTCTTTTGACCCTTTTAAGTGTTTAGATCTAAATGTCTATTCTACATAACAGAACATGAATCCGCTGACTTACAGGAGTCGGAAGCCCACAAATATAAAAAAACAAGCAGCAGTACGATGCAGCAGATCGTCTGAATTGTACGTTTGGTGTTACGGCGCATGATTTCAGCTAGAAAACACTCAGAATTTGAAGAATTTGAGTATGAAACTTCCTCTACCGCCATGAAATCAAAGTCCACGCTCTCTACGTCACACATTGGGAATTGACGTCACATACTCAATACGCGTAATCAAATATCTATCTTTATTCGGTTGGGTGGGTGGGGGGGGGGGGGGGGGGACTGATGGCTCATTATTCAT
Organism: Alviniconcha marisindica; assembly: GCA_018857735.1. NCBI lineage: Eukaryota > Metazoa > Mollusca > Gastropoda > Provannidae > Alviniconcha > Alviniconcha marisindica. Next base: position 307,428 of record JABMCL010003763.1, read on the forward strand.
TATCAAGAAGCAGAGAAACAAGGTTAAAAGCTTATTGCGCTCAGCTAAGAAGTCTTAGTTTGATAAACTTATAGAACCAGATAAAAGTACTTCCACAACATGGTAACCTATCAATGAAATAACAAACAAATCTTACAAGAAAACAGCTCCACTACAACCATTTCCCCTAACATATTCAACTCGCACTTTTCAACATTAGCTGAAACTTTAGCTCAGTCCAGTGGATTTACTTCAGATAACTTTGCCTGTTCCAAGTCACTGAAAGATTTCTGCGATAAAAAAAAAAAAAAAAACAACAACAACTAACGACAGCTTTCTTATACCCCCATGACTGTCCTTGACCTTGGTAAATATATGATTTCTATGATGGATAACAACAAGTCCAATGGACAGGATAATATTAACCCATTTCTCTTTGAAACTAGCTCTCCCATATATAGTTGAGCCTCTCACCTATAGATATAGATATATTCTTATCTATTCTTAACGTCTTCCCAACTACCCTTAATTTTTTTTAATTTAAAAAACAAACAAAAGTCACTGAAAGATTTCTGCGATAAAAAACAAAAAACAAAAACAACAAACAGCACTAACACAGCTTCATACCCGCCATGACTGGCTTGACTTGATATGAATTTATGGGACAACAATACTGCAATGACAGGTAATATAACCCTTTATCTTTGAAACTAGTCTCACACTATATAGTTGAGCCTCTCACCTATATAGATTATATGTATTTTATAGACATTCTTAACAGTCTTCCCAAACCTTAATTTTTAATTATTTAAAACAAAAGTGATTCCTCTGCCCAAACCTTTTAAGCGACCCACATTTACTCTTAGCAGATCTGAAAGTTCATACACGCCTCGCATATGTGAATTAGCTGCGACACACATACTGCACATTAAAACGTTCAACTTATTGTTGTCACAGCTCAGCACTTGTGGTCATCTAAGTGTTATGTTCAAGGACAGTTGCTGACAGATGGCCAAACTACCTGCGTAATTAAATTCAATCAACCTAACATTTCTCCTCTCTCTCTCTCCTCTTCTCCTCGTATCTTCCAGATCTAAATATAACGCCTCAGCAATTAATTACTTGCTTTACCGTTTTCTTCACCCTTCGACCTAAAATATATATCAATTATTATGAATTATTAGTGTAATGTCGTTAATGCAATAACTCTGTCTCGGTAATCAAGTGCCTTGAGAGGCTCGGCTACATATTTTATGTCTTCGAGACTCACGCCAACCAGATACGAAATTAGGGTCAAATTAATGTCAGTGGACCATGCGCACGCAGACATACGTGTAGTAAGAGAGAGTTACCTTCCACTGCCCGCCAAAACACGCGTGAAGATCTCCATAGGCAAATTAAGTAATTACGACAAAACAGGGGAAAAAACGCAAAGAAGCCTATGAGTTGAGTTGTGTTCATGCGACCTGACAGGTGTTGTTACACATCCTCTGCAGTGTTTGATTGATTTCTCTAAGTGTGTGTTTTTGATTTGACGATCTGTTGTGCTACAGTTTTTCGTCATGATGTGGCCGTCATTTTGGTACCATTTTTGTGCTACACTCCCACTGGAAATGAGAACTGTGGGCCTTGTGCTGTTTCTGCAGGCATTTGCTCTGCTGTCTGTGTTGTACTGTTTACCTGCCGTCAGGCCCGCTGACCAGGTGTTCAGCCCTGCTGTGCGCCCCAACCGTCCAGCCGATGCTCGGCTCAGTGTCAGTGGATCGTACGCCACCCCTACCCCCACCTACCCCCACGCTACCCCTACCCCCAAGTCACGGGTGCTACACTAGGCAAGATCTTCTGGATATTGGTGCTGCCTCCTCTTCCTCCACTGGCCCTCCCTCTCCCCTGCTGATCGCGCGTCTCCGACACCTGAGCCTTGCCTGCAATCAACCGCGGAAACCGCGGAGTTCGAGGAGGGGTGGCAGGAATGAGCCGCGGAAGATCAGTGTGAGGATCGATGGCAGCGATAGACCTGTCCGTCCACCACCCGTCGACTCCATTTCTACCCAGCCTGACCTCCAACACCACCGTTCTCACCCAGACACCTCCACAGCTACAGTCACCGACGCTAAGTCGCTTTTTTTTCTTCCTACTCCCATCACCAGAAACAAGGTAATCTGATTCGTATCAACCCCCAGTCAAAACGGCAAAGGACTCGCTGTTTCTGTCTTCAACGCCCAGTCAGTTGGGCCCAAAGAGAAACGTACAGAAATTGTGGAATTCCTGAAAGATGAATGTGTTGACATACTGTTTTTGACAGAGACATGGATGAAACCTCACGGCGACGAGAGTGAGTGTGTCGACCTGACTCCGCCAGGCTACAAGCTGCGGTCCTTTCCACGTGCCACGCGTGATGGCGGACTGGCCGTGGTCTACGGAGACCACTTTCCTGTCACCGTCAACACCACCTCCCCCTTCACCCACACCTCCTTTGAACTCGTGCAACTTCAGCTCACTGCCACCTATCATAGCCACTTCTTCTGCCTTTACAAACCCCCGCCTAGTAGGAAAAACAAGCTCACTGACGCTGTCTTTCTTTCAGAGTTTCCGGATTTTTTTGAGTAATGCAACACTCTGCGAGGAAAACTGATCGTACTTGGTGACTTTAACATACACTTTGACTCTCCCTCCAATCCACTGACTTCGAAAGCCCTACAGATCATCACTACATTCGACATCGTTCAGGGTGTTCGAGATCCAACCCACCGCTGTGGGCACATCATAGACTGGGTGCTGTACAGGGAAAGTGAGCAGCTTGTTCGTCCCTGCTTGGTGGCCCATGCACTCTCCTCTGACCACCTGCCGGTGGTGTGTCGTCTGAACGTCGCCAGCCCGCAGAGACAGCTCGTCTCCCGGGAGCTGCGGAACATTAAAGCCATCAACAGGAACGCCCTAAAGAGAGACACGTCGCCGCCACAGTGGACACCCAGCAGCTGACCGAGGAACTGCGCACTCCTCTGCTTGACAAGCATGCCCCCGCCACGCGACGCAGAGTGCCGGCTGGCCGGTCCTCTCCGTGGTACGCCAGTGTCAGCCAAGAGCTACGCTCTGCCAAGCGTCAGCGCCGCCGGTCTGAGCGGAGGTGGCTCAAGACTGGCCCCACCGTTGGAAACAGATTTACGGTGCTGCTAAAAGGGCTGTTACAAACATTGCGCACAAAGCTAAGTCCGATTACTTCTCTTCTCAGATAGCACAGAGTAATTGTTGCAAAGAGCTGTTCGGTGTTTGTAACGAACTTCGGGGTTGTAACTCTGGCTCGTCTCTACCAACTGCCCTTCCTGTTTGCGACCTTCCTGACGCATTTGCTGACTATTTCATCCGGAAAGTGAAAACAATCCGCGATGAACTAGACAGTCAAATGCCTGTGCCAGTCCTACCAACAGATGGCTCGTACACCCAGTCTTCCTTGCACTTTTTTGAACCTGTGTCAATGCAATGCGTCAAAAAGCACGATTTTGCAATCCTCCCAGAAAGCATGTTCTCTAGACCCGCTTCCCACGTCCCTCTTTGTTGAATGCTTGGAGCAACTGCTTCCTGCAGTGACAGCCGTCATCAATCAGTCTCTGCAGACTGGTGTCTTTCCCTCTGTCTTTAAAGAGGCCATTGTAAAACCACTTCTGAAAAAGCCATCTCTTGACCCGAACAGTTTGAAAAACTACCGGCCCATCTCCAATCTTTCTTTTTTGTCAAAAGTCACAGAAAAAATCGTCCTCTCACAACTCTCAGCATACCTCAACGCTAACAACCTCTTCCCTATTTCCCAGTCAGCCTATAGGCCAGGGCACAGTACTGAAACTGCCCTGCTCAATATGATGAATGACATTCTGCATGCTCTGGACAATGGCGATGTAACTGTCGTAACTCTTCTTGATCTGTCGGCTGCGTTCGACACCATAGATCACAACATTCTCTGTCAAAGACTTGAGCACCTCTATGGAATTTCTGGTACACCTCTCAACTGGTTCAGATCCTACCTTTCCAATAGAACTCAGACTGTTACCATCAACAACAAACTTTCACAGCCAACCTTGCTCAACTTTGGCGTTCCACAAGGCTCTGTCCTGGGACCCATTCTATTCATTTTGTACACAAAACCTCTGACTACACTCATTCGACGACACTCCATTTCTACCAGTCTTTCGCAGATGACACCCAGCTGCACGATTCCTGCCGTCCAGATCAAATAGACACCTCAGTCCAGGGCATGCAGGATTGCATTTCAGATGTAAAGACATGGATGACATCAAACAAACTCAAGCTGAATGATGATAAAACAGAGTGTCTGCTCATTGCCTCGAACAGAACCTCTCTCCCAAACCCTCACCCAACCTCCATTCACATAGGAGACGCTGATATTCTGTTTTCCTTGCAGGCAAAAAATCTGGGCGTAACACTCACTAACAATCTGTCCATGGAGAAGCATGCCACCAACATCTGCAGATCTGCCTACATAGAAATTCGGAGAATTAGTATACATCCGTCACTATCTCACCATTGATGCTACAAAAACCCTCCTCTGTGCCTTGTTTTGTCAAAACTTGACTACTGTAATTCTCTTCTATCAGGTTCTCCAAAACATCTTCTTGACAAACTCCAAAAGGTCCAAATTCGGCAGCCAGACTTGTCTTCAAAGCTCGCAAGCACGAACACATCAAACCCCTCCTTCAGAAACTTCACTGGCTACCAGTAGTCTCAAGAATCCAGTATAAAGTTACTGATCAAACAGTGACTTTTTGTTAGTGTCTCTCTGATATAAGACCAAAAGGTCACCGATCAAACAGTGACTTTTTGTTAATGTCTCTCTGATATAAGACCAAAAGGTCGCCGATCAAACAGTGACTTTTTGTTAGTGTCTCTCTGATATAAGACCAAAAGGTCACCGATCAAACAGTGACTTTTTGTTAGTGTCTCTCTGATATAAGACCAAAAGGTCACCGATCAAACAGTGACTTTTTGTTAGTGTCTCTCTGATATAAGACCAAAAGGTCACCGATCAAACAGTGACTTTTTGTTAGTGTCTCTCTGATATAAGACCAAAAGGTTACCGATCAAACAGTGACTTTTTGTTAGTGTCTCTCTGATACAAGACCAAACAGTTACTGATCAAACAGTGACTTTTTGTTAGTGTCTCTGATTAAGACCAAAAGGTTACTGATCAAACAGTGACTTTTTGTTAGTGTCTCTTTAAGACCAAACAGTTACTGATCAAACAGTGACTTTTTGTTAGTGTCTCTGATTAAGACCAAAAGGTTACAGATCAAACGATGACTCTTGTTAGTGTCTATCTGAAGTTTAAGACCAAAAGATTGTTGATCAAATGGTGATTTTTAAGTTTGTTTTTGTTAGTGCATTTCTGACTTAAGACCAAATGGTGATTTTGGCTAGTGCATCTCTGACTGGACCAAAATGTTCCTGATCAAATTAATGGTGACCTTTTGGGCTAGTGCATATCTGACAGGACAAAAAGGTGACTTTAGCGGAGTATCTCTCCCGGACAAACGTTAGAGAGAAACGTTGTAAGACCAAAAAGGTTACTGATCAAACAGAGACTTTTTCTTTTTTTGTTAGTGTCTAAGACCAAAAGATTGTTGATCAAAGATCAAACAGAGACTTTTTCTTAATGACTCTCTGATATAAAATTATAAAACCAAAAGGTTACTGATCAAACGGTAACTTTTTGTTAGTGTCTTTCTAAAGTCTAAGACCAAAAGATTGTTGGTCAAATGGTGACTTTTTGCTAGTGCATCTCTGACATGGGACGAAAACGTTACTGATCAAATGGTGACCTTTGGTTAGCTCGTCTTTGGTTAGTTCGTCTCTGACACAGAACCGAAAGATTACTGATCCAATGGTGACTTGTTTGGCTAGTGCATGTCTGACATAGGACTAAATGTTACTGATCAAGACCAAAAGGTGACTTTTTACCAGAGAATCTTTCCCGGACAAACGTACAAAAACTCAGGTTTTCCACTCTTTATTTTCACATCAGAGACACTAATAACAACCATACTCATTCACATGACCGTTTTTCTGTCTGCATATCTCAGACAAAGATAAAATAGTTTCAACAATGCTTTTTGTGGGTTGGTGTGTGGGCGGGTGAGTGGGTGGGTGAGGGGAGTTAGTTCTGTAATTGGATTTTAGCATCCTGTCAACGGCACAGGGTCGCTTCAGGACAATCAAACTCAGACATAAGCAAACGCACAGTTCAAAACCTCTCATATATATCTATAAACCCTTTCTCAAGTCAATCCACAAAACCAGTCCCTACACAAACATAAAACACATACACAAACGTCAAACACAAATTTTAGAAGAGCTAGTCCCTTCAGTATTATCCTGTAAAAAAAAAAAAAAAAAAAAGCACATAAGGTGCACAGGCTGGTACCGTTGACCATTCTAATTTATTGATAGCAGTAGTAGTAATTGGTTTTTAATGTCCTGTCAACCACACAGGGTCACCTCAGGACAGTCAAACTCAGGTCATAAGCAAATACACATTTCTGAACTCTTCTCACATATATATCAACCCTCTGTCAAGTCTACAAAACCAGTCACTTTGCAGACATAAAACATACATACACAAACATCAGACACAAATTTTCGAAGAGTTAGTCCCTTCAATATTACCCCTGTTAAAAGAGCACATAATGCTAGGACATGTTGGTATCGTCGACCATTCCGTCTAATTCATTGATACCGGGTTAAAGAAAAATACAAAAAAGGAATGGACAGACACAATATATAAAAATTAAAAAAGGTTGTATAAACGCATAATGGCAAATACCAGTGCCATATGGCAGCAAGCTGCACGTACCACCCACCAACTATCATCTCCTAGCTGCTCAACAAGAGCCATACAGAAAGGCCTAATTACCGTTAACGAAAAATATTTGAGTTTCCTGGAAAAAAGGCAGGACAATGGACCATTAGCAGAACAATGACAAGACAGAAAGAGCAAGAAGACTAGGCAGAAAAACAAGAAGAAAAAAAGAGGAAAAAAAGGGAGGACATAGGAAAGAGGAATCAAATGGCAGCCCTGAAATTCCAGACAGGAGGAGAACATCAGGCATCATCGGCCTCCCCTTCGGGGGTATTGACAGCAGATTAAAGAAAATATATACAAATAAAACAAAATTAAAAAGAAAAGAAAAAAGGAATGGACAAACATTGTTTTTTTAAAGTTATATAAATGCATAACAACAAATACCAGTGCGATATAAAACAAAATTAAAAAGAAAAAAGGAATGGATTTTTTTATTTTAATTTTAAGGTATATAAATGCATAATCACAAATACCAGTGCCATAAGGCAGCAAGCTGCACATACATCTACCACCTGATAGCTGCTCAACAAGAGCCATACAAAAGACGCCTAACTCTTAACGAACAATGTTTGAGAAATTTTGTGGGAAAATGACAAGACCGAACGAGTAAGAGGACTAGGGGGGGAGAGAGAGAGAGAGAGGGGGGGGGGGGGGAGGGGGATCAAATGGCAGCCCTGAGATTCCAGACAGGGAAGAAATTTCAGACATCCCCAGCCTCCCTTTGCGTGCGTGCGTGCGTGTGTGATCTTGCCTTCACGTGTGCATCTGAGATCTACACAAAAGCTGTATATACATGCCTGCAACAGAAAAACATTTCATCCTTCATACCCTAGTTCATTATGTCAACAAAATTACAAATCGTTCATATCACATTTGGAATTCAACTTCATTTTGAGACCAGAACGGAAATTCATTTTTGTAATAATATATATATATTTTTTTTATTATTATTAAAGTAAGATAAAAGAAATGAAAGCAATTCACTTACCAGACTTTTAAAACAAACACAAAACAACAAAAGCAATGTTCAGTCGACTTGCACTCAGACATCTTCACAGTACCATCAAAGTACATCAACAAAACATATACAGCAATGTCCTCTTGCAACTTAAATTCAGGGGAGGCAGTCAATCTTCTGAAAGAAAGAAAGAAGTGATGAAAGCCTCTGATATGATATTTGGCTCATATTACTTTTAAGTCTTACTGTTGCGGAACGTTTTGTCACCCTGACAAATTTGATGCACTACCTGCACGTATTGTCACCCCGGCACGTTTTGTCACCACGTGGAGACAAATCGTGCCGAAAGGTTCATTCGCTGCACGATTTGTCTGTCACCCCTTCGCCAGCAACACTATAATCTGTCTTTGCTCTTCCCTCGATGTGTGTGTGTGTGTGTATGCACGCGTGAATGTGTGTGTGCGTGCACGTGTCTGTGGGTGCGTGCATGTGTGTTTCTGTGTATGTGCGTGTGTGCATGTGTGTGAGTGCATGCTTGTTGTGTTGCGTTGTGTTGTATTATCCCGTGTCAGTCAGTGTTGAAGTGAAATTCTGTATTGCTTTGAATATGCCGCAAGGCTATATATTGCTGCTTGTAACTCTAGGAGCTGCGTCAAATATGGTCATCATATGTAGAGACTGAGTGCTCTTTTGTGTGTGTGTGTGTGTGTGTGTGTGTGTGTGTCCTGTGGACATGTCTGATGATTGATTTGGTTTGCGAGGTTCAAAGCAAGCGTGGGTGTGCTGACATTTTTTTTTCTTTTTTCTCCAGAATATTTCATTGCACAGCGCCCAGTGAAGAGTATAGCATAACATGCATCTAAAAGGTCTTCGGTATTATTTATCATTTTTTCAGCTGCTCTCGGGCCATGTAAACATAGCGGTCGAGCTTATTTTGCTAACGCTCTGCTGACAATAAAAACCCGCTGCTATTTTTGTTTTTTGAATTAAAGAAGTGCGCTCGGTTCCTAATTGAAGTTGGATAATTAAAAGCGGAAACAGAAGTGTGTTTTTTAAACAGTGGCTGTCATCTTTGTTTGCTATTTAACTTAAAAGGGGGCGAAGCACTTTGACTGTAACACAACGTCACTGACAGAATCACAAAGCAAACAAGATCAAAGCAGCAGCGCTCGCGTGTTATTCAATGGATTCATCAAATTTTGAAAAGAACTGTGAGCATTCTGCGGGTGCAAAGGGATATAAAAATAGTGATAATTGTACTTGTGCCTGTTAATGTATATATATATATATATATATATATATCATTATGAGTGCGACACTATTTTTAGAGTGCACTTCCAGGAGTGATAGGCCTATATACTCTATTTATTTAAATATTACTTGTGGTTTTAACCTTGACTGTACGCTCAAAGATAGTAAGCTACGCGCTTTGCACAGCTTACTGTCGTTGGTACGCTACTGTGCACTCTTAAACTGAGAATCTTTTGTACATGTAGATATTGTTTCTTTCTTTGTTTGTACGTTTTCCTCTGAATGAAATAATTATCCGAAGTACCTGATTTGACCTGAGAAAAGTATGGTTTAGGTCTACTGCTTCTGAAGTTCAACGGCTTGTACACCGCTAGTACTGAACATTTTAGTCACTAATCGATGTTTCGTTGTTTTTTACTGCTTTTTATACTATTCATTACTATTACTCCCCCCCCCCCCCCCCCCCCCCCCCCGCCAGTTTGTTCGGTCTAAAAAATAAATTAAAAAAAATCCTCTCTCTTTTTGTCTCCGTGTGTCTGTCAATCACACACACACACACACACGTACAATATATATCATGTACTGATCTCCAAGTTAAAAAGGTACAATGGCTGCACGATTTGTCACCATCTCACCTTGGTGACAAAACGTGCCGTGGTGACAAAACGTGCCGCAACACTTACTCTTTTCGGCTTCTTATCCTTCAGATGCTGCAACCAGACCTTGGACTTTGGTCACAGTCACTGAAACCATCTCAATACTGGTTCTGGGTCGTTAGGCAAAGAGCTAACCCCACTAATAACAATTACACTGACTTAATGTTTTGTTTTCGTAAGAGTCAAATATGCCCCACTTCTGACATATTTGTTTGTGAGAGTCAAATATGCCCCATTTAACTTTTCTTTAGGCACTCCCAGAATATAACTTTGCCCGATAAGGTAAACGTGTATAAAAGTAAAATCCAATAAACCCCAGAACAAGTACTTTCAAATACAAAAATCAACTCAAGTGTACAAAACAATATTGTATACCAAACATTGCTTTCTTGTATGTGTTCCTGTATGACTTACACAAATAATTCATTTTTTTTTTTAACCTTTCTGCTGATCTTTATTTCATACCTGCACTAAATGCGGATCCCAAACTTTTTTTTTTAAATGTTTATATAATACGGCCTGAAAATGTGCACAATTTCCCACCATTTGAGGCTTCATGTGACTGCAGATCCGTCAGCTTATGTATAATTATGGTACAGACATACCTTTTTTGATTCACGTTGGAGTCTATCCTTTAACCCTTTCACTGCCCCAGCCTGTAAAATTTTCGGGCTGAAGAGTGCACAAACAGGCCTGCAAACCGTATATTTTCCGGTCCTTTGAAACATCTACTTTCAATGCTATGCGTTTTGATGAAAATCCTTTACGTGACAGTGCAAAAACGGAAGACAAAAAGGCTGAAGGGTTTCAGATTTGGCATTTTTATTGGCTGTTTTCAAGTGACATTTGCTGCCAAGATGCCACTTCAAAACGACCGAGTACAGTGTTTGAAATCCTTAGGCCTTGTTCTTTTTCACATTAACATGTGAAAGGATTTTTTTATCAAAGAATGAAAGCATATCGTTACAGGACCGGAAAATATACTGTTTGCAGGCGTGTGCGAGCACTTTTCAGCCCGGAAATTTTACAGGCTGTGGCAGTGAAGAGGTTAATACCTGCGCACTGTGCTTTGGTGAGATGCTACACTCACACTCCCGACCTGCGACAGACTGCATGCAGGTCACTTCAACAATGACACCGCAAGTTTGCAACGGATTTAAACTTGGATTGGGACAGACTGCATGCAGGTCACTTCAACACTGACACCGCAAGTTTGCAACGGATTTAAACTTGGATTGGGACAGACTGCATGCAGGTCACTTCAACACTGACACCGCAAGTTTGCAACGGATTTAAACTTCATTCCATGCTGAAAACGTTCTGAGGCTGACTGGCACCATTTTGTCCCCCTCTAAGAGTCCTAACGCTCGGTGCTTGTGCATGAAAGGGTGTGATGAAAACAAATGTGCTGTAATGGAAAATTCAGATGGTGACGGAAGAACTCCTGAGCCAGTGGAACTAATAAATGCCTGTCTGCACCAGTTTGCGGTGTAAGTGAACCGCAAGCTGATCCTTTAAAGAAACAAAACTTGTTGGCAATTTGTTTGGTTTTAATAATAATGATAACGGAAATTTGTAAAGCACCTACCCCACAACTCAAAGTGATGAACAACATAACATTGCACACACAATATACATCGAGATGGAAAATGTTATCAGCAATTTAACAAAAGCTAATACATGATGTAGACATCAACAAGGGTTCAAGCATAACTGTGCAAGATGTGCCCATGCACACACACACACGCACACCACACACACACACACACACACACTGTACAGACAAATCAGGTGTGAAGAACAATGTTGCTTAGCTGAAATATTCTGAGAAGAGAAATGTCTTGAGTTTGCTTTTGAAGGAAGAGAGCAGAGAGTGCAACAGATTTAAACATCTAAAACAAGGATGACAGCTACTACAGTGCTTGCATTTAAAACAAGATCCAAACACATTAAAGGTTGAAAGGAATGCTAATTTAATAGGACAATTCAAAACATTTTCGCTTCAAAAAGGGGCTTACCCTGAAAATTTAACCATGATGTGTGAGATTCTACACTTCTAGCAAAGCATCTGAAATGAAGATGAATGCTACTACAGTGCTAGCATTGTAATACAAGATCCAAACACGTAAAAGTAAAAGAATGCTAATTTAATATGACATACAAAACATTTTTGCTGGAAAAAGGGGCTTACCCTGAAGATTTGCACACTTTGTATCGTCATATTAAATCAGTAACCCTGTTCCATTTATCCTTTTGTGTGTTTGGTTCTTCTAGCGAAACAGATTAGCAGTCGCAAAACCTTTATAATCTTGTGTCTTATTTTGCAACCTGGTGTCACACTCTAAAACTGCACGTCCTGCTTGACACTCTTGTCCCACATCACAATCTAGCACATTACCACACCATCAACACAGAAAAAGAGCTGACATAGATGCAGGTTTTGCTATGTCTCAGATAAACTAAATACTGACACACTGGTGAGGGAGAAGATCTACGGCCCTGTGGTGAACCTCCAGCACACAGCAGCATAATCTGAGCCACTGGAGTTCCTGTCCGGGTGAACAGCAAAGAAAAACCAAAAGAAGACAAGCTGAGAAAATTGGCTACTCGCCTATTTCAGATTGTCTTCCAGACTTGAAAAGGCATACACATACCTACAAAGAGCATGCAACAAGCAAAGAAGCTCTACTCCCTATCGGTATCAGCAAGCGTAACGGTAATAACGGTCATCGGTACACATCAACAATATGCAAGCAAATCTCACAATGTGAAGGACACAAAGCTCACAAATTTTGGCCAATATGGCCATGAACTATATAATCATAGATTCTTGTGTATCATCCAAATAGGTACTATTTTTGACATGTTTTTGGAATAAATTCATGTTTGTTTTATGCTTTTTGTTATCGACATGCTGGATTTCACCAAAATATACAATATTAAAATAGTACAGAAAGTCACATACACACACACACACACACACAATCACACAACAAAACCTATGCACACACATTATTTAACCAATTAAAAAATAATAAAAAGTTAGCCATTTCTGCATGAACAAGAATTATGATTCATTCAATGTGAACACATGATGATGATGAACATTTTTTAACAATTTCATCATTTTTACCACAGAAGAAACCAAGCATGATAAATAAGGTATTGTCACAGTTTCAAAATCACACAGATCACAAAACAAGGGAAATGCAATCTGGGAATACATGATTGGTTGTAATACTGATTTTCTCTCTCCAACGACCTCACTGTTTATGTTACCAAACAAGCCTCATAAAATTGGCCATACAACCACCTCATGGCACTAGCCACATTCAAATGTGACAAAACAGGAACAGATCATGAACATTATAGTTCATTACATCAACAAGAACATGACAAAGGTGTTCTCTCACTGCTAAAAACTAAGCACCAACAGCACATTTGTCACGTGAACATGCACAACTCATTTGTCAAGTGAACATGCACAACTCATTTGTCAGGTGAACATGCACAACTCATTTCCACACTGTCAGGGCACAGGGCAAAAGTCCTCAAACCTAAAAAAAAAAGATTTCCAAGTTTTGCCAAGGCCGAAATGTAGTGGGGATAATATTGCCAATGGAGGGAGAGGAGGGAGGGAGGTGGGGCAGGAGGGAGGGGGGGGGGGAACAGAAGATGTGCGGCCAAAATAAAACCAGAGGTGTGGGGAGGGGGGCAGGTGAACATTTGCAGCCTAAAAACACCCCCCCAAAAGTATACTTTAACACTGACTTCATCAAGACGGAATGTTCCAGAAAAAATTCATCAGGCTGGATAAAAAGTTCATGAATTTTGCCAAGCCAAAAGAAAAATCGCCAAGTAAGAACAAAAACATGCACTGAATAAAGTCCAAATTAAATTTTCCTTAACAGACGGAGAAGCAGATTTCTGTTCTCCAGGTTTTCCATCTTCATATTTCCCTTTAAGACCTGTTCGAAAATAATCAGCTGTATTTCCTTCTCCTTCCCAAAGTAATAAAGAAAATAACCGAAAGAAAACAACCGAAAGAATCACCCACGTATGATCCCTATCTGTCCAAAATGCTGACCACAATGGTCAAAACACTAAGCAATACTGAACAGCATACAAAATATATATAAAAAAGTATTATTTTCTGTGTCCCGGCTAGTTCAAACAAAAATGGCAGTAAACAGCACGACAGTGTGAAAAAATACCCCGACCAGGCTAGTAAACGTGATGTAAATCCTCTTGCCTTGAACAGTACCATTAATGACCATTTCCAGCACTTTCTCTTGGGACGAGCCCCAAGGGAGGAAGTGCAGTGGTCTAATCCTGCCGCCACCGGGCATTCCCTGTATCCTGTTCTCCACATACCGTGCAGTTGCTTGGCAAAATATTGTCAACAATTCTGACAAGGCACTGCCCAGGTCTTTCTTTGTCAAGGTACTTCACAAGTCGCGTTGTGTGAACCCTTGGCCATGTGGCCAAAGCTGACAGCTGATTGGCTGTTAAGTTTATCAGCCATGACTGGGTCGTCAGTCATTGCTTACTGCAAGACGTCTTGACCTGTGGACAACGGACAGACAGACAGACAGACAGACAGACAACTGGGGGTTTAAAACCCAGTCAACCATGGTGGCAGTTACATATGGATGAAGAATGGAAGCAGAAACAGAGGATAAAAAGAAAAACAACCACCAAAACACATAAGCTTTTACTGTCCAATTGGATCATCAGTGGGTGGTATAGCATGCATCTCATCACAGCTTCAAGAATAGAAACAAAAGAAGGGAAGTGCTTCTGCAGCAGATTGCTGAAGATGTGGGTGTGGACAGCCTGCTGCTTAACTATTAAGAACTGAAGAGACCCAAGACATCTTCACCACGTGGGCCTTCGCCAAGTCAGCAAAGCCATACTAAGAATGGCTGTAACACCCTCTGGTTTACATATACTGTACAAAACACTCTGGTTTACAAACATTGTACACAACCTGGTTTACATGCTATGTATAGAACCCTCTGGTTTACATGTACTGTGCAGAATTCATCTGGTTTACATGTACTGTTCAGAATCCATCTGGTTTACATATATTGTGCAGAACCCTCTGGTTTACATGTACTGTGCAGAATCCATCTGGTTTACATGTACTGTTCAGAATCCATCTGGTTTACATATACTGTGCAGAACCCTCTGGTTTACATGTACTGTTCAGAATCCATCTGGTTTACATGTACTGTGAAGAACCCTCTGGTTTACATGTACTGTGCAGAATCCTCTGGTTTACATGTACTGTGCAGAACCCTCTGGTTTACATGTACTGTGCAGAATCCATCTGGTTTACATGTACTGTGCAGAACCCTCTGGTTTACATGTACTGTGCAGAATCCATCTGGTTTACATGTACTGTGCAGAATCCATCTGGTTTACATGTACTGTGCAGAACCCTCTGGTTTACATGTACTTTACAGACCCCATCTGGTTTATGAATACTGTAAATAACCCTCTGGTTTACACGCACTGGACAGAACCCCTTTGGTTTACACATACTTATGAAAGTACTTGTATCTATATGCAATCCCATTTAATGAGACTTTTGAAATTACAAGTGAATGGACCGTAACCCAAGTTGCAGGAGGTGGGGGGGGGCTGGCGGGTGCACACAAATGAGTAACAAAAGGAAACCAAAGCACCTCTTTCTTATTATTGGAGGTGCCCCCCTCCCACCAACCTTATGAATTCTGGAAGCAAGTTAACTTGGTCAGACCACACAAATCCTAATGAAAATCCTATCCTCTTAAGTCACTGGTTGCTACAACTAAAAATGAATATTTGCTGCTTTTTCACAAACTCTTTTATACACATGGCACAACTTGCTGCATATTGCACAATTTCACCAGATGATCATTCAAGAAAGTGGCGCTGTACCAAAGACACCACACAGAGGCAACAAGCCTAACACGCACGATTAACTGCTACACACATTTAAAGGCAGGTCGACCGTCATCAGGAGGTATTGGTGTGTTGAGGCATGTACGGAAAGCTAGCTGGACACTTTCCGCAGCACATCCCACTTTGGTGGCACGTCAGTGGTAAACGAGGACTGCGCAGTGTCACAGTCCGTGTAGAAAGCACCTTTACATGACGATATTATTCCCTGGTACAGCTCAATGGACAGCAAATGATGAATGGAAAGTTGCGCTCTGTCATATCCTGTGCAGAAAGCCTATAATTATAGCAAGCTACGTCTCATGCTAGTC
Source organism: Alviniconcha marisindica (assembly GCA_018857735.1). Taxonomy (NCBI): domain Eukaryota; kingdom Metazoa; phylum Mollusca; class Gastropoda; family Provannidae; genus Alviniconcha; species Alviniconcha marisindica. The sequence continues at coordinate 323,400 of JABMCL010003763.1, forward strand.
AGATGGTAGGTCAGCCATGATTGGAAAGTCATGCTGACACATCCTGAGCAGAAAGCCCACATGACAAGTTATATCTCAGGACAGTTTACTGGAAGGCTATGCTGTGTTGTAATTTGGGCAGGAAGCCCCTTTGACAAACAGGATCCATGACACCCTTTGATGGGATGTCAGTATATATATATGATTCCAGGGCTGTGCTTATCACAGCATGCGTACAAAACCTGTTTGACATGTGGTGTCTCATGACATAATCTGATGGCAGGTCAGTAATGACTGGAGGGCTGTGCTGTGTCGTAGCGCGTGTAGAAAGCCCGTTTGACACGCTCTATCTCGTGACACAGTTTGATGGCGGGTCCCAGTTTGAGCTCGAGATGTTCCTGGACAGTGGGCAGGGTCAGGAGGAGCAGTGCCTGGCCGTCAATTTCCTGGACACACACACACACACACACACACACACACACATACACCACACACACACACACACACACACATACACACACACACACACACACACACACACACACATACACACACACACACATACAGAGTCAAAACAATTCATTGGCTGGAGAGAATCAGATCAAAATCCAGGGAGCACACATATTTTGGGAGACAAACTTTAAGGACTTTCATGAGACTTTCCACCCGATGAAAAATAAAACTTTTTTTAAAACTGCTATGTTTGTACGTTAATTACTGGGCCGACTCACCAAGGAAGGACAAGAAACAGCGTGATGGGAACATTATAGGTAAGTCAGGAAAAGTCATATTTTTAAGCCAAAGGCTTGTTTGTCACAAACAGCAGTTTAGGACGCTCAGCATTCTTCAGTCTGAGTAGACTGAGAAAGGTTTCAAGAAAACCGAAAATTCTGAACACAGTGTAGTGTTACTGTTGTTTTTAACTTTTTATTTACTCTAGAAAACAGCTGAATGGGAGAAAGGCACAATCATTGAGTACTACAATCTTAATTTTTAAGGACTTTCATGTACAGCACCTCAGCTGCTGACTGATTTTCAAGCACTTTCAAGGACTGTCCAAACCCAGGAAAGATGCACACCCAGGCTTAAAGGATACTTGTTCCCTCAACTACTTGTTGGGTATGGAGCACTTCAAACGCCGAGCATCAAAATCAACATTGCAACAGGAAGACATGGGGGGAAAATAGAACAAGAACTTAACAGATCAAACACAAAGAATGATATTGAAAACAAACCAGTTCACATTCCTCAAGCAACTATGCACTTTTCATGCTCACAACTAATGGTTACATTCTTCTCTCTCCCCCGTTCTTTTTTTTGGTTCTTTCTTCCCCTTCATGCTATAGCATCATGGGGCATTATTTACTTTTCCTAAAAGGAGCACTACTGTTGAACAAGTGCATATGTAAAAAGAGACTGAGACCCTCACACACACACACCTGTATACTCCAGACACACCACACCACCACACACTCAATGCACCACACATACTACACAACACACTCAACACCACACACCACACCACACTACACACACCACAACACAACACACTCAACACCACACACACACCACAACACACACTCAAAACACACTCAACAACACACCACACAACACACTCAACACCACACCACACTCAATAGAAAACACTCAACACGACACACACACCAAACCATACACCACACACACACCTGATCCCTGAAGAGCTTGGCAACATGAGCACAGTCGGTGGTCTTGATGAAGTCGATGGTTTCTCCCACGCTCCAGTGCAGGGGGTTCTTGTCCAGCGGCAGAGGGCTGCAGGGTGGGGGCAGGGTGAAGTGGGTGCTGGGGGTGGCCATGGACATCGGGGAAGTGGAGCAGCTGACTGACAGGGGGGAGGAGCAGGTGAGGGACCGGGGGACGTGGGACCTCCCCATGGAGCTGGACTGAGGGCGCGACGGCTCCGGGCTGGTTGCCCGTGAGAACCTCTGCGGTTTGTGCACCTGCAGGCCCTGCAGTCAGACAATGTCAATCCAGTTCAGTTTATTCCGTTCACCACAGAAGATAAAGGTGAAGTCGTTGTTTCAAAATTCACTGACATTAAAGGAGTAATGATTCATTTTTCTATTATCACTAGATTCCAAACAATATCTTAAGACAGTGACAAAAGCGAAACAGCAACCGTTTTTGTGTACTTTAGAATTAAATAATACCTTCTTTGTAATAATGTATACAGAAAAAAAAAAAAAAAAAAAAAGGATGCCCCCCCCCCCCCCCCCCCCCTCCAAAAGACGCAAAATATACTTTGAAAGGCTGAAAGAGCACAAAGCTTCCTGCTCTGCAAAGACATGCTGACGTGCTTTTAATCTGACCATAGTCCAAAAAGAAGAAAATTTGAAAGCCTCATGCATATGAAGGGGAAAAAGATGATGAAGCACCACAGAATTCATCAGTAGAAACAGAATTTTTAAAATGCACACACTACAGTTTTTCAATCAATTTCTCATCCTGTTTGGTAAAACTCAATGTCTGAAAGTCGGAATTAAACCATGACTGCAAGTCCTGCCATTCTGTACCCAGCACCTGCACAGTGATGTCAAAGACAAGGTTGCCATGTGTGGCAAAAGCATCAAATACACGAGCCAGCCATTTTCTGCTCTTCACTGGTAAAGAGTGAACCAACATGGCCGTATCCTGAGGATCTCTAATTTGATGTAAAAAAGGGTAAGTGTGCAAGTAATTTGATGTAAAAAAAAGGGGAAGTGTGCAAGTCATTTGATGTAAAAAAGGGTAAGCGTGCAAGTAATTTGGAGCTTTACGCCCAGTCAACCATTATGGTTATATCAGGGTGATGTAAAAAAGGGCTTCTTTTGTAGAAACATTGATTGAACCATTAAACCAAGAATGCGGATGAAAACATTTGCACATTTTCTACGTTTTCAGGTTTGGCTCCTCTCCATGAGGTCCTCGCAGGAAGACTGCATCAGTGAAAGAAGCCTGCAGCAGCACTCACCTGGAGAGACTTGCTACGTAGCCCTGACACTCCTGAAGGAGGCGGGGAAAGCAAGATTTTCTTGTGTGTGCGCCGTTCAAAGCTGTAGCGAGGCAGCTTGGCGCCTCGGGTTCGGATCTCGGAGGGCGGGGGTATGTGGTGGGTGTACTTCCGCTTCAGGCGCTTGGACGCGGCAGCGGTGGCGGAGGTGCTGTGGGGCTTGTGGTCGGTGATGCGTGACATGGCCGCGCTGCTGCTGCTGTCGGCAGCCGGTGTGTCACTGGTTTCGCTGGTCTTGTCCTCTTCCTCCTCATCTTCCTCCACCTCATCGCCGTTGCTGGGGTGAGACTTGCGCACCACCATCCCCAGCCTGCGCCGCTTCCGTCGCTTGGTCGGCTTCTTCGGTCCGTTCTCCAGGTTACTGTGGCCGCCAGGGGGCCTCCCAATCTTGCGCTTCTTTTTCCCATAGTAGTAGGCTGAAACACAACATGGGACACTTTAAACGAGGGCCTCCCAATTTTGCACTTCTTTTTCCCATAGTAGTAGGCTGAAACACAAGATACGACACTTTAAATGAGGGCCAGGCTGCAACACAACATGGGATATTTTAATGAGGGCCAGGCTGTAACACAACATGGGACACTTTAAATGAGGGCCTTCCCATAATGTGTCTCTTTTTCCCACAGGATAATAGCAGGCTGTAACATAACACAGGGTGGTCTTAATGAGGGCCCTCCCATGGTGTGCCTCTTTCTCCCACAGGATAATAGCAGGCTGCAACATAACACAGGGCGGTCTTAATGAGGGCCCTCCCATGGTGTGCCTCTTTCTCCCACAGGATAATAGCAGGCTGCAACACAACACGGGGCGGTCTTAATGAGGGCCTTCCTATAATGTGCCTCTTCTCCTACAGGATAATGGCAGGCTGCAACACAACATGGGGCGGTCTTAATGAGGGACTCCCAGATTTATGCTCCACGCCCCCCCACCCCCTCCCCCTCCCCTGCCCCCCACCCCAAAGCAAGAAGCAGCAGCTACTCACTGTACTTGGTCTTGGTGAGCTGTGAGCAGTGCTCAGGACAGCTGTCGCCCACAAAGTGCGGCGAGATGAGGTTGGGGCAGCACTCCAGCTTGATGCAGACCTGGCGACAGTAGTCCTCCAGCTGGCTGGTTGTGCGGCAGATCTCCACCATCGCCCGGTAGCTCTTGTTCTTGTACCTGAAAGTATGCACAGTCTTTGTTATCACTTCCATGGCTTTGAGAAGCTCACCGCCCCAAATTAGTCTTTACTAATCACCTGTATGGCTTCCAGAACCACTACCCTAAATTACACAGTCTTCACTAATGGCGATAACCGATAACCTTCATGGGTTTGAGCATCCCACTACCCTAATTTACACAGTCTTCACTAAGATACCACCTTCATGGGTCTGAGAATCTCACGACCCTGACTTACACAGTCTTCACTAAGATATCACCCATATGGCTTTGAGAGATTCATCACCCTAAATTACAGTCTTCACTAAGATATTGCATGCATGGCTTTGAAAATCTCATGACCCTAAATTGCAGTCTTCACTAAAATACCACCTGCATGGGTTTGAGAATCTCACGACCCTAACTTACACAGTCTTCACAACAATATTGCCTACATGGCTTTTAGAATCTACCTACCCTAAATTAAATAATAATGAAATAACTCTTATAAAGTGCCATTCTCTAACATGAGTTAAACTCACTGCGATGTAAAAATTTGACAAAGACCACACTTGCACACATTTCAACAAACAGAACCATCAGTACAGTATTCTACCATAATCACCTATCAATTAATAACTATTTATGCATACATTCACAGCCACACACCCACAACAGCACACTCAAGGAAACACACACACGTTCCAATTAGTCCCCCACTGCTCATTCAAACATGCACTGCAATTAGTGAATTACCAATACTCTCTCCAAACCTCTCTACCTTTAAGTCTCTCTTCCTTCCCTCCCCTCCTTCCCTTGTCTGGCTCTCTACTGACACCCCCCCCCACACACACACACACACACACACCTCCTCCCCCTTCTCTCTGTCCATATGCTTCTTTTCACACTCAACAAGCAGTTATTCAGCCAGTTTTTCTTACTTAGGGAATTAGTTATTGGCTTTTCAGTTGGACAGAAGTCAAAATTCACAATCTTGCAAAGACCTCAGTTAATTGTTTTCACTGAGACTTGCAAGGCCTTGAAAATGACAAAACATTTTCCCCAAACTTTCAAAGACCACAGGAACCCTGGCTTTGGGAATTCTGACTACCCTAAATCACGGACACGACAGTGAAAAATGGACAATCCTACACAGCTTATCCAGTTCTGATTTCTCTCTTTTTTAAACTATCCTACATCACCAGCATGGCTATCAAAAATTCACCACCCTAAATCACAACAGGGATGTGGGAACTTTGCCAACCCTACATGCCTTACTTGGCTTTGAGAAGCTGCTGAGTCATCGTGGGGTTGGGCGGCCCGACCAGCTGAATCTCCCGCAGAACCCGTGAGGACTTGTAGGCCACGCTGATGAGCATGGTCAGCACCTCCTTCATCACTAGGCTTAGCGGCCCTGGACCCACGCTGCACGGCAACTCCGCGATGCGACCCTTGCTGAGGTGGGGCCCGGAGAAACACTTGTGGTTGAAGTAGATTTTGGGGCAGTAGGTCCGACCTGAATCCGGCAAATAAACCATACTTACTCTGGTGGTGAGTGAGGCAACCCTTAAAGAAAGTCATCGAGAGGTTATGGGTAGAAAAAGAGTAGAATAATCCATGATTTAAAGCATATCTGAGGCCTTGACAGGAACTAGGCTTCTCAATCTAGGAACATGTTTTGTTCAATAAGCAAAATGAGAAACAAAAAATGTCCATTAAAGGATTTTGACTTAAAATGCCAGCCAATTCTACAGACAACTTTGATTTTTTTTAAATCCCAATGCACCAAACGATCTGACTTGTGTGATTTATAATTATATACACCACCCAAAGCAAAAAGTAAAATACAAAAAAATGGTGCTGTGTGAGTTAGGTAAGCTATGGCATTTAATAGTGCTACATACATCCAAGCTATGATCAAATTGAGCAGACCATCAGTGACAAATCTTGTTTTCTATCCAATCAACATGGCACAGTACAGCAAAATCCTTCATTTCCAGTGTTTACTTTGAGCTCATGTAATGACTGCAGAACACATGTTTTGAGAAGGACTGTCCCTTTATTGGTTAAACTATTTAAAGGTACAGTACGACCCCCTGACACACTAACACAGAAAAAAACCCAACCCAACACTGTTTCTCTGTGCAAGTTTAAAGTCACACCAACAGCATTTGTGGACAGTGTTAGAGCATTTGCAACAGATGTCTGATAGTACCTTCACTCTCTTCCTCCTTGCCTTGGTTTCCGTCAGCCATTCTGAAACACAAAATTTTGTTATCAACTTTTCTAATCTGCTACGGTTATTTCTGTGTCTGCTTCAACCTCAAGCTTCAAAACCAATGTTGTTTACATCCGAAATTTTTACATCTTTCAGTCTTTCTCCCCCTCCTTCCCTCTCTCCTCGCCCTGATATAACTGCAATGGTTGACTGAGCGTAAAACACCAAGTTACTTACTTACTCCCTCTCTCCTCTGACACACACACATACACACACACATGCTGACACAGCCACCCATGCCTATCAACACAGTCGATACAATATACAAGCAAACACCCATGAAGCACAGTACACACACACTCTCTCTCTCACACACACACACATGCACACGCACACTCACACACATGCACACACACACTCACACACACATGCACACACACACTCTCTCACTCACACACACACACTCTCTCACTCGCACACACTCACCCCCACAAGCACAGTATACACACACACACAAACACTCTCTCTCTCACACACACACATGCACACACACACTCACACACACACACGCACACACACACACACACTCTCTCACTCGCACACTCACCCCCACAAGCACAGTACACACACACACACACACACACACAAACACTCTCTCTCACACACACACACATGCACACACACACTCACACACACACTCTCTCACTCGCACACACCCCCCCCCCCCCCCCCCCCCCCACACACACACTTACTCTGGTTGGACAACAGCCACTCTTTTGCGCATCGATCCGCCATGCAGCCCTGCCCGGCGTGGTGGTCGCAGCTGGTAGCCGTTGCTCTCGCACCAGCCCACTGGGAAGAGGTTGTGGGAGGCCACGTGTTCCACATGCGAGGCTACGATGCGAGCGGAGGAGTCGAGGTGCACCCACATGAGGTGAGCCACCAGCTTGGTGATGGTGGCTGCGCAAATCTGGTTGGGGCTGTCAGGGTTCACGCACTCCAGCTTCATGCCCCGCTCAAACTCGTGCTCTTCGCAGTCCTGGGGGATGAAAACAACGCATGTATGCAATACAGGGGGGAGGAGGGGAGGGAGGGTCGTTCCAAAAAGTTCAGCAGCAAATCAGATTCTCTCTCAAACTTGTGCTCTTCGCAGTCCTGGGGGATGAAAACAAAGCATGTACACAATACTGGGGGGGTGGGGGGGGGGGGGGTTCCAAAAGTTCAGCAGCAAATCAGATTCTCTCTCTTTTCTTCTTCATTTGACAAAGATCTGAGCTCTCACAGTGATCCTGACAGTCAAAACAGCACACCAAACATTTTGCGTGACATCCCAAGCCCACAGTGGTGTTTAATCACACCAAGTTTGGTTGCAGAATGTTCTGTGGTTCAGCAGATACAGAAGTAACTTTGGGGGAATTTGAACTTTCACTGTACTTGACCCTGCAGACAGCATTACAAATGCTTAAAGATGACACTGGATGCTGCAAAAGATTTATATTCCAGTAATAGGATCCCAAGAAAATCATCCTACTGAAATGTGCTACAAAAAGCACCCCCAAAATACTATCTCCTAAAAAAAAGCTGACCCCGCAAAACCGTTTTTTTCTTCTTCTGAACTTTACAGTCAACCCAACACTAAAATAATAATAAATAAAAGAGTAGGTCTTCCTAATCACACTAATGCATGCACGTACACACACACACACACACACACACACAGACGCATGACATGACATACCAGTTGAAAGCAGCTTTCTGGGGCTGCCACAGCTCTGCAGTGATTAAGGTATTCTGTCCAACTAAAATCAGGACGTGGCCAACCTGTCAAAGACACACCATCACCATCAACATCATGCGATATCGACATCATCATGATCATCAGCATTACCCACATGACATGTTGTGTCGTTACTGACCACCCTCAGATGACCCCACGCTGGGGTTCTACAGATGCTGAAAGTAAAATTCCCTCTGCCAAGAACTCAGAACTGCCAAAGATTCAATCTATTATTATGCCTGGGTAGGTCAGAATACAGCTTCCTGTGCTTTGCTTATTGCTGAGAGTTCTGTCTGTGTAATTTCCACTTTCTGGTTCCATTCAGTTTGACCTTTTTGTCCAGTCCTGCTCAAACAAAAAGCAGCTTGTACTATGAACAGCGAATCAGACTTTAAGTGCTCATGGATACAGTGTGATTTAGGCAGAAGCTATAATGGAACTAGAAGAGACCTGTGAACAAAAATGAGACCCCCCCCCCCCCCCCAAAAAGGGCAGAAAGTCGAAAACACAACAAAAAGGAGAGTGGGCAAAAACATGTGTTACTGCAAGTTAGTGTCTGGAGGAAGAGGAGGTAATTCAGTGGGAAGCGAGTGACTTCCCCTGCATTGTTTATCAACAACATTCCACATGGTTTCATGTGGGATAGTGTGGTTGCAGACACGTGAAGCAAGTCTGTCTAGATCCTGTGTTTGTGAGACATGGTAATGTATACGGAATTAAACAGCTGAGTATGTGAAATCTCACCAAACTCTGGGTGAACCTTGTGAGTTTTCATGGAAGAACATCACCTTTTTTTCTTCTTTTTTCAGAGACCTATCAAAGTTCAAAAACAACAACAAAAAAGTGACATAGCTACTTTTGCAAGAGGAAAAGACTGGACATGTGTTAATTACTGGACAGAGGTAGGGCTCAGAACAGCAAGAAAGGGACACCACAGACGTCATGAAAAGTCAGATTTTTCCGTCAGTGACTACGTGTGCTGGAAGGATGGGAACAAGGCACAACCATAATCAAGGCACCCTAACAGGTCATCACAATCTGGATTTTCAAGGGCTTTCAAGTACTGTGCCAAGCACTTACTAATTTTCCAGGCCTTCCAAGGCCAAGGTTTTAAAAACCCTCAGACCTTCAAGCACTTTACCTGCCGGTGCTGTCAGCTTGATGCCTTTGTACACAGTCCACTGAATGGGGAAGATGGTAGGGGTGCCACTGTGGCAGCAAAAGCGAGTTCTTTTCTCCGGCTCAGTCCCTCTCAGGTCATCCATCTCCACCACAAAGTAGAACCTGTCGATGACCTCGATCACCGTAGCGGGACCAATATGATTGCCGCTGTTGGGGTTGACGGCTTCCAGCTTCATTCCGCGCTTAAACTGGTGTTCTCTGATCTTTAGCTGGTCCTGCACAGCCAATCAAATCCTCAACTGTTGATATTTTCATGCAACTGTTTTTTTTCCCCTGGCCATGTTTATTCCATGCCTCTGCCTCTCAGCATCATCCAAAATTAATATAACCTCCTCCGATGACGGCACACGTGGCTGCCCATGTGGCAGGGAAATAAATAATGGTCCCACACGCAATCCTCTCACCCCATGGACTGCATATGTAAATGTACTTGTAACTGTGTATATATATATACCAGCTGATCCCCATAGTGTTCAGCTGAGGGATGCTATATCACCATCCACAGAGAACCAAACTGTGTTTACATTACTTTTTACTGTTTCAGAACAGTATGAATGACTGCTCTACTAGCGACTATTCATCTTCAACAGTGTTCGTGGGCAAACCGTTATACTGTGTGCATTTAGTTTCAGGCTGTTCTTGCTCTTCAGACAACCCTCGGACATGAGATTTGCTTCTCTGCTGTCCAAATCTGGAATTCTCTTCCTTTCGCTCTCCGTCACAGCCCTTCCCTCCCCGCCTTCAAAACTAGCCTTAAAACGTATCTCTTCAAACATTATTTTGACCAGTAATGGCTTTTCTGCTGCACAAATCAGGAACTCTCTCTCTCTCTCTCTTTAATCACAGCCCTTGGCTTCAAATTAGTCTTTACCCCCCTCCCCCCATGTCCTTCTCAGCCATGTGTGTGTGTGTGTGTGTGTGTGTGTGAGCTGGTGCGCGTGCGCTCTTTATTGGCATTGTGTGCATGCGATCCTCTGTGTATGCATGCGATCCTCTGAGTGTGTGTGTGTGTGTGTGTGCGTGCGTGCATGCATGTGTGCGTATGCGCGTGTGCAAGCAATCTTATGTGCTCGTGTTTTTGCCATGCTTTGTATGAAAATGTTTGTTAATGTTCATATGTTTTGTACGCTTGTATACCATTGACCTGTATAACTACGGGTATTTGCGCATTGTGTTTTTAAGTTCAATTGTAAAACGCTTTGAGTTTCTGAAAGCGCTCTATAACTTCCCTATTATTATTATTATGACACATGTAAAAGTTACAACATACTATGAGTGACCAGCTACAAGCTAGTATTTCCAGAACAATTATGGTGGATGAAAAAAAAAAAAGGATCAAGCAGTACCTTGAATATATGAGAGGGTAAGTTTTGATCTTCTGCTTCCTTCAGAGCGGTGTCCAGGATGTGCTGTATTTCTGACTCAGACAGCCCTTGACTGGTCAACACTGAAACACAACATATCAGATAGTGTCCACTAGCTCTTTACCACAAAAATCTACCACCACCCCTCTCCCGCCAATGACCCTAACAACAAACAGAAGAGACAGAGAGATTAAAAAATGTAGACCCACTTCCCAGCTCACAGATGCACAACACCCACCTTCAGCAAGCTCTACACAAGAAAAATGACACCCACAATCAGAAACTACACAATAACCTCACCCCTAGCCCACACACATATAGTATCCACCTTCAGGAGTTACATACAAATAACTTTACTCTTCACTCCCTAGTCCCTCATCCACACACACACACACACACACACAATGCCCAATATAGGAGCTGTGTGACAATAGCTGTCCCCTTGGGCTCAAAAACACACCTCAGGAGCTACATAAAAGTAGCCTCACCCCCTCACCAAGAGACATATACTGCCCAAATTTAGGTGCTACATAGGAGTAGCCTAGCTCCCTGACCCACAGAAACACAATGCCCACCTTTAGGAGCCACACAGGAGACCCAGACAAACAACATCCACCTTTAGGAGCCACACAGGAGACCCAGCCAAATGCAACACCCGCACACCTTTAGGAGCCACACAGGAGACCCAGCCAAATGCAACACCCGCACACCTTGAGGAGCCACACAGGAGACCCAGCCAAATGAAACACCCGCACACCTTTAGGAGCCACACAGGAGACCCAGCCAAATGCAACACCCGCACACCTTTAGGAGCCACACAGGAGACCCAGCCAAATGCAACACCCGCACACCTTTAGGAGCCACACAGGAGACCCAGCCAAATGCAACACCTGCACACCTTTAGGAGCCACACAGGAGACCCAGCAAAACACAATACCCACCTTTAGGAGTCACACTGGAGACCCAGCCAAATGCAACACCCACACATCTTTAGGAACCACACAGGAGACCCAGCCAAACGCAACACCCACCTTTAGGAGCCACGTAAGAGTAGCCCCGCTCCTTGGCCCAGCCGATGGGGTGCAGAAGCTCGTTGAGGTAGAAAGCCCAGAAGTCTGCCACCCCACTCTCCATGCCTTCCACCCTCAGGTAGAGTCTGCCCCCTACGTTCTCCATGATGCGAGCCAGCCACACCTGTGTGGGCCTGTCTGCGTCCTGAAGCTCCATGCGCATGCCTTGCTTCAGCTGATCGATTGGGCTTGTGCCTGTTGTCTGAAATGCAGCACCTTCAGTCTTCAAAATCTCAAATTAAGCCATCAGTAATGACACTTTTCTTTCCTTTGTGTCAGTCAAACAAAAAGCATGGAGAAAAGAAAAGAAAAAAGAAAAGAAAAAAAGAAAGAAAGAAAAAAAAACCCCAGAAGAAACAACTATACAGAAGGAAAAACAATCCACACACACACAAAAACTAATTTTCTGGGATGTTACAAGATGGTTTGGGGGGGGGGGTGGGGGGGGCGGTAAGAGACCACTGGAATGAGAATAAGACAAAATGCTGAGGATGCTGACCTTGTCCAGTAGGTAGCTTGGAGCAGCAGGAGCTGTTTTCAGCGTTTCCTTCAACACCGACGGCCAGTCCTTGTGTTTATCTTTTACCCCTGTTCAGTCCACACAGAAAAGACACACGTGCATAAAAAAAGAATAACACTAATAATAGAGGACATTTATGATGTGCTGTACTTATTAAACAAAACAACTGCACCAGACACATACAAAAGTGAATCGCTTATCAACAGAATACATCAGCACATGCATGCTGACACCCCTGTATACCCAGATATGCATGTATACACGCTGGCACAATGTTACATGGTGAGGGACTTCACACATTTAACATCCATTCACACATTTGTCCGTTCACTGCATCAGCTGCGCACACAATGACCTTCAGCCAGCAGCAGCGACCGCCCATCCTCACTACACCGCTACACCCAACCAATGGGGGAGCCTTCACGTCTAAAATCCACCATACACTCAGCCATTCACTGCTTCGTCTCAGCACACAATTGGCACACCCATTCACACATTTGTCCAGACGCTGCACCAGCTGTACGCCCAATTACCTTCCGGTGGCAGCAGCGACTGCCCGTTCTCACCGCACCAGCCAATGGGGTAGATTTCACAGGTGGAGAGGTCGCACCAAAAGTCCTCGGAGCCATCCTCCTCATAACCCTCATAGCGTAGCCGCAGCAGCGGCCCACAGGTGATGATGACGGAGGCCACCCAGTAGGTACCTGGGGTGGACTTGTTGGCCACCTCCACCCTCATCCCTTTGACAAAGCCACTCTGCAAGCTGCACTCCACCTGCCCAGCAAAACACGCACCACATCAGCAACAGCAATCAAAGGTGTTGTGTACATCTCAAAAGGAATCGGTATTAGCATGTGGTGTGATTCTGTTCTTAGGTGAGCAGTTTGTAGTTATAAGTGGACTATCTGACTATAAACCAACCCTGATTTACTTTTGAAATGACCGACTGACCACGACACAAGGATGTGTTGACTGTGTGTGTGTGTGTGTGGGGGGGGGGGGGGTTAAAATACCCCTTATGGACTTTCCCTGTCCCTATTGATTCAAACAAGCTTTACTAAAAATATTTTCACACATTTGTTCAATTAATGCCAGCCCAAATAATTCACACACACACACAAACACACATATATAGTACAGGTAATACTTACATGTTTAAATGCAGTGGGAGGGACAGGTGTGGCTCCTGTTTCTTGCAAATAATCCTCCCACACAAACTCTGTCTCCTCATAATCCATGGGCATAGTCTCTGCATGAAAATGAAATCACAAAGCATGTTGAGTACATAACCAGCTAAGCAAAGCAACAGTCAAAATGTTTTGTCATTTAATGATTTTTTTTGTTGAAAACAACAACAAAAAACAGAAACAAAAAACAAACCAAAAAACAACAAAAAAGAAGAAGAAAAAAATCCTAAGACAACCAAAACAAAGAAGAGTAATTACACTCAGACAACAAATATTCAAGTGAAAAACTATTTTTTTAAAAGAGTCAATTTTCTCACTTAAATACACACAAGAGTTACACAAAGCATACTGTGCATGACCTGTCTAATATAAGTCGCTATCAGACAATGCGAATGGACTAGAATCTAAAAAAATATGCACCGTAGTTTATGTTTCTGTGACCTTGATCAAAGTCATTAAACCTGATACAAATGTGTAGACCCGAAGCAGGGTTACAATCATGCAAAGTTTGAAAGACCTCACTTTCACAGTGTTAGAGAAAAAGACATGTGAAAGTTTTTGTTACATTAGGAATGATTCAATTATCTCCCTTGTATAATTTTAAGCAAAAGTACCACCACAAAAAAAGTTAGCTTTTGGATTTGAACATCCTGTCAACCACACAGGATCACCTCAGGTCATTCATGCTCATCAACATAATCAAGACTCATCAAAAGTTTCAACCTAACTGCGTAAGAAAAGAAAAAAAATCAGTTAAACCCGTCTGACCCTGCCACGACCGTGAGACACGGTTAAGGTCGCGGAGAGTGGTTAACGCTCAGTGAGCTGTGCCACTGTAAGACAACAACGGAGTAACGACAAACAAAGACACTACCTGAGGCATCAAAGTGTCTGGCATCTGGTACCCCCTCCCCGTCCTCCAGCCTGGACCCTGCGTAGGAAGAGGTGGTGGTCATGATGGTGGTGGTGTCGGCGCGGGTCAGCCGCAGGCTGGCCATGGGGGAAGGGCTATGGCGCTGAGAGTAACTGTCCAGGGAATCCTCCGACCCCGGCGTGCTGTCCGGCAGCGCCATCTCCTCCTCCTCATCCACCTCCACGGCCTCCTGCTTGAGACTGGTCAGCAGGCCGCAGACCACACCGGCGTCATGGACAGCGGCTTCCTGCGGCAAGGGGGCCTGGGAGCAAAGTGTGTCGGCCGTGTCCGACGACTGCCCTTGTGAGGCCAAAGGGTCCAATGTCGAACCATCCACTTGGTCCAGGCTGGCTTCCACTTTCACTGTGGATGATGTCGGCGAGTGGCAGCAGTCCTCGCTGCCGGGTGCCGCTGGAAATGGTGAGCTCCTCTCCTCCGCTTCCTAAACAGGTCAGTGGATAATGTTTACACACCTTTCTATTTTCATGTGTGTGTGTTGGGGGGGGGGGGGGGGGCATGTGTGTGCATGCTTGAATGTGTGCAAGCGAAAGAGACATTGCTACACTTTTTCTGTTTTGCACCTCTCTGCACTTTAATAATAATAAATAGTAATAATGTACATTTATCATGCGCTCATCAACACCCTGAGTGCTCAAATGATACATATTAACCTAAATATGATATTCTATACACATGTAGAGCACAGTCCTACCCAAAAATGTACATAAAGTATTATACAACAACAACAAAAACACGTGCTACACACACACACTAACTGTAGCAGAAACTGGGTACTGATATTACTATTTATTAGTTGGGATGAAAATACTGTGAAAACAGGAAGGTTTTCAGTTTGGCTTTAAAAGAAGAAAGTTCTTGTGGGAGTGAATTCCAAATGTGGGATTTCTGATGAGAATGAGCACTAGAAATCTCCCATATGATGAGTGAACAAAATCAAATGCTCACTACAAGCAGCTAAGACTCAATTTGTAGGTCAATATAAAATTCATTATGCACATGCACACATGCACGCATGCACACATGCATGCACACACACACTCAAGATTTAAATGTGTTCTATGTTAAGGTGGTCTATATAAGGTTTCAGTTAAGAACGTACCACTGCCTCCCGTTTGATGTCACCAGGGCATGTAGGTGTTTCACATGTCTCGTCCATGGCCTGTTCGTCATCTGCCTGTGATGCCGACACCAGTGGAGTAGCACAACCCTCACTGCTGCTTCTGGCAGCACTCTCATCTTCCTTGGCCTCCTCAGGACATCCTGAACCGGACTGGGGCTGTTCAGACTCTGTACCATCAGCATCAGAACCAGGCTGTTCCACTTCTGGTTGTGGGCTGTGAACAGGAACGGAGGAATGTGGAGACATTACTGCGGAGGACTGATCCTCTTCTGGTGACTGAGATGGTGGCTGCGGTGCTGGTGGTGGCGTTGGTAGTGCAGAGTGTGGACCCGAATTCCCACCATCAGCTTCTGCTTGCACTGGCTGGGGAGATGCCATCTCTGGCTGAGAGAGCGGCTGGTGCTCATCTATTGCACCCTGCTGGTCAGATGGGGGGTTACTGTGTGATTCTTGTGGCTGGCCTGTTGGGGTTTGGGGCTCTCCTTGTGGACATGAAGGGCTTGGGGGTTTCGGGGGCTCTGGCTGGCCGGAAGGAGCCGGAGACTGCTGCTTGTCCGAAGGGGCTTGTGTTTGCTGGGTGGGGGGCTGCGGGGTGATGGGCAGTTCAGTCACCACAGGCCCCGCGGTGACTGCTGCGGTGACCGGGAAAGACAGGGACTGCGGGTTGAGCGTCCCCATCGTCTGCAGCTGAGCACCCTGAGCTGCGGTCGAGTGCCCCATCAGCGCCCCCTGCAGGACTGATTGCTGGCCGCCCATGATCACTGATGGCAGGCCTTGAAACTGGCTGAACGTCGACAAGAACTGGCCACCTGGGGAGCCTGCCGCATTGGTTATACCAAGCAGAGCCTGACTGAGGGGAAAACTGAGGTTCTGCGGCAGCGATGCGCAGATGGTTGGCTGCTGTCCCATGGACAGGGACTGGACAAACTGCTGAGAAATGGTGTTCCCCGTGTTCAGAGGGATCGCGCTGGCGTTCAGAGGGATGGTGTTGGTGTTCAAAGAGATGGCATTGTTGCCGTTGAGGGCTGCTGTGGCTGCCATGGGGAACCCCAGCAGAGCTGCCGGCTGACTGGCAGCAGACACAGAAGTCTGCGACGGCTGAGAGGAAAAGCAGAAAGTCTGTGGCAGACTCACGATGCTCGTTACTTGCGGAGAGGACAGAAAGGCTTGTGAAGACGGGATGCCCTGCTGCTGTGTGGGGGAATTCAGGGTGTTCAGAGCCTGGGTGGGGTTGTTGAGAGCATTCAGTGTATTGAGGGTGTTGGCAGACAGGTTCAGGGTGTGGGCACCCAGAGGGGTGGCCACAAGGGACTGGGTAGGGGGCTGCAAGTTGTTCATGGTGGGCTGCGTGGGGGTGGTGAGGGTGGAGAGGTCCGAGGTAGGGTGCGCTGCAACGCTCGTGAGCTTGTTGTTCGACATGGTGTTGGGGTTTCGGCCCCCAAAGCCTGGGTCTGCACACAAACACAAACATAACTCATAGTTACACCCATGAATATGCAGAACACAAGACTGCATGTATTATGTCCCATTGGGCTGCCAATCAACTGAGCAGTTTCAGCCAATCAGCACAGCACAAATATTTTGCACAAAAAGTCCAAAGAATGAAGCAATATTTTGTCGTTTGCATCACAGGCTAAATCATGACAACAAAGCAAAAGACCGGTTGATGTTGAACAAAAGTCCAAATATGCAACAGCTGATGTTCATTCATTGATGATGTGAGATATGAGTTGCAATCAAATGAGATGAGGTAAATTACATGCTCATTCTGCTGAATGCTGGTTTCAGAATTAAATCATTCAGCCACTGTGTTTTTCCCCCTGAGTACTCTGGTTTTCCCATTCATCCCCTAGGATGTCTGGAACTGGAAGCTTTCTTCCTTTTCCAGGGTCAGACCCCCCCCCCCCTTTTTTCCCCCCTGCCTCCTCCTCCAAAGTTCATCACTCTGTCTCTGTCTCTCCCCTCCCCTTTTTCTCTGTGTCACTCTTCTGTGCCATTTGAGATTTACATCATATCTATTACATCATACTCATTACATGTCATTGTCATGCAAACATTCTTCCAAGCACTGGATATAGCTTACCCCTTGTCTTGTACAATGCAAGAGTAAACCTAGTATTACATTGCCAGGCTTGTACAAAATGATGATGTGCAAACTGAACATTTTATTATTATGCAACAGTTAGACATGAGCAAATCCTCTGCACGCGCACAAGCAACACCTAACTGTTCTTTTCGGTTGCAGACTCAATCAATATTTGTCAGTGTTGTCAACAGTGAGTGAGTGCTTGTTCACAATCAGTGCCAGGGACTGTATCTGTATCATGCAGCATACAGAATCTTCACCCAGATGCCTGTAATTAATTGTTAAGTTGGTTAAAAAGATTATTTCACAGACAATTTATTTTACACAAAGCACATACGACTTGTTCAGCACTGTTCAATCATTATAAGTATTATTTCCGAGACAGGGGTGTGGGGGGGAAGAGAGACATACAGATGGGGGAGAGACATACAGACAGAAATTATTGTTGACAACTGGCTGATGCGGACAGAGAATGAATAGCAACAATGAAATCTACAGCTGCCAGCTCCATCTCAGTCAAACAAAGAAACGTGACAAAGTGGCATCTTTTCTAAGACAGCAGCACACCAATCAAATGTAATCAATCAATGACAACTGAGATTCATGTCCAACAAACACACAGCTAAGACCATATTTCATAAAACCCAGCAAAAAATCAATATGTTTCCATTATCTCCAGCTGCCCAGTTGTCTCCCTTGCCCTGTAAGGTTCCCCTCCCCTCCCCCCCCACCCCACCCCACTCCCTGCCACCCCCAGGAGTAAATTGAATTTCCTCCTTCATTTTTTCTCTCTCTTTCTCCCTCATTTCCTTTGGGGTCAACTTCACAGACAGTAGTGCTTTAACACACCCAGCCAGTATCAAAAGTTCAAACACTGTGTGTGAACTGTTCAAGTTGATCAAATATTTATGCATCAGATATTCTATGCATGTATATATATACGTCTTTGTTTCTTTGAGAGGCATTCAGGTGACTATGCATAATAAAGAAAGCAACAATACCACTGGTAGAAATTATCTATGCCATCAAGCAAGCACATCAGTTGTGTATCAAAGTCTCTGCTCAGATGCAAATGATAAAAACTCCAATCACAAAACTAGTCATCATGAATTATGCAGAAACAGATGCATTTCTTGCCTTAAAAAAAGGTCAGTTGGACTTCATGCATAACAAACAGACCAAATGCTTGAGTATCCGATCATGTTCAAAATGAGGAAAACACAGCCATCACAAAAGCGATTAAAAACAAATAAAAAATTACAACGCAACTCCCAAGTAAACACTTTACTGTATTCTCTTCTTCTTCTTTTTTTGGTTTGTTGGGGGGGGGGGGGGGGGGGCACTGCTGGAAACTGCTGATTAACCCTTTAAGTAACAAATCATAAAACAAATCATAAGCCTTTTTCTACCATAAGGCTGACACAGATCTGGTAAAAAGAAATTTAAAAAATCAACAACAACAAAAATATTTAAAAAATCAAAAATCAATCAACTAAGAATGCATACAATGTATGTATCTAACAAAGATCTATCTAATCTCTCCAGTCAGGTCTAGAATGAGTGTCTGGTTATCTACTACAAAATCACAACACACACTTGACCCTCTAGAACCTTCGGCAATGTCTCACCATAAATCCATATAGAGGAAGAGGAGGCTGCGCTGTTGTTGTCATAAGGTTCAAAGGGATTTAAAAACATTGTGTCGATTTCTCCTGTTATCAAGTCACCATCTCCTTCCTAACACAAACACTGGAAGCAAATTCCGCACATGCTGGCTCCAAAAGAAGAGACACAACTCTCAGCTAACCATAACGAAAGACCTGACTAATCCACTAAGAGGCTGCTGCCATCCCTGGCACTGTAAGCAGACAAAAGTTTTGCTTGACACCCACAATTATATGAAAAACAGATCAATGGAACTAGGTCAAGACATCTGTCTAGCTTCACCATTGCTGATCACCACACTCCAAGAAGTCCTCATGTATATGAAACCACTACTGCTGGAAAATCATTCTGACCCAGAAGGCACTGTGGTTTTTCAACACACAAGCAGCTGACCATAGGTGAGGGGGTAAAATCCGTGGCCAGGCAAAGCATGGTGTTCAATAACTCACTGGCACCCTGGCATAACTCTACACCCTGCAGCCTTCTCTCTCCTTCAGAGAGCCCGCCGTGCACACGCACGCACGCACGCACAAACACACACCAGCTAAGGGGAAGATGGAGTGAAGAGAAAGAGAGAGAGAGAGAACAGAGCAGCCAACAGCAGAGCAAGGAGGAGGGTCTATTCAAATTGTGAGGGAGCGGATCAATACAGCCAGCAGCAGGGCCAGCCAGGGAGTAAGGAGACCTAATGGAAGGCTGGGCCTTCTGCCTGGATCAATAGACTGGGCCATCACACTTCCACTATCTTGTCTTCCCTGGCTCACCTCACTTTCTTCCTCAGCATGCTGTGGGAAAACAGCAGGGGAAGTCGCCGTGACAAATGAAGCTGACTGCAATTACAGCTGCAGCGCTACTGGGCCTTGCTAATCAGCCAAGCTGTGTCCTAGCTGCTGGTGTGATGACATAATCATAATGCAAGCTGAGCTGTATCATGTACTAGCTGATTACTGAAAAAAAGCTCATCTGCATCACATATATATCTTCTTTCTGTCCCCAGAAAATTCCATACGTCCTCCTGGCAGTCCTGCCCCAGTGGAAAAGCAAGAAAAAGTCGAGTGCAGTCTGTCATCTGACGCAGTCTCTGCTGTCACCCAAAGGAAAATTGGTGGCAAAAGTGTCAATGACTCAATGAGAACGGCTAGATAAATCACCCATTTTTAACATCCAGTGAACCTTGCAGGTTATACCCGGAAGAAGCACATTGCAGATCAAAAGGATGAATATAAAACAAATTTCTCCAGGTAGATTCACACAAACTTTGGCACATTACCTGTCCACACTTGGACACAGTTTTTAGGCAATCAACTGGTGATGTGCAACGGAAGTACAACTTCTCTGTCTCTCTTTTCTCTCTCTCCACACACACATACACCTACACATGCACAAAGAGAGAGAGAGAGAGAGGGGGAGGGAGAGAGAGAGAGAGCATACTTTTTTTTTAACAACTATGTATGAAAGAGACATGTCTGCATGCAGATCCTATGATTTGCTTCAGGTTTTTTTCGCATTACACACATATCAATTTTGACCTCGTTACAACTGATGACAGGCACCTTCACAAATGATGTACATGTGCCAGTGGGACAGAGCAACAATGTCTGACTGTTTTTTTTTGTTTTTGTTTTGTGGGAATTCTAAGCTTTACACATTTAAGTTTCCACTCAGTTGATGGGGAAGACAAAAAGAAATGAAAGACAAATTTTATTGTTATATGCGCCATAAAAAGCTGATCTGCATTTCTGAAGGACAGAACAGAATGCTGTATTCATCCCACATCAGGAAATTAGTGTTAGACTGCATATATAATAATAATAAAAAATTAATCATCACAGTACATACAGAACTTTACAGGTACAAATTTAATGCATCTTAGTATTGACACAAACAGGCACTCAAACACACACTCACTCAAACACACACAACACACACACACACACACACACACACACACACACACACACACACACACACACACACATGTATACATTATATATATATATACAAATACACATAAACACATGCCTAATCCTAACATCATTGTATGATGGATGCTTACTGCAATGAAGGTAAATACAGAAATTTGCTGAAGGTACAAAAGCAGAATCAAAACAGTTAGTTCTGACTAATAGGGGTCATAGTCTTTCACTTCATTTAATTTGCCTGCTATCCAATTCAGAGTATAAAAAAAAAAAAAAAAGAAAAAAGTAAGATATGTGGGGTCATTTTATTTTTAAGCAGAATTGCAATTTTGCATCTAAGCCTCTTAGTCATAAGGCTCCAGTTATCTGGAACCAATTCCCCGTTTCTGTCTACCATTCTACCTCTGTTAGCTCTTTTAACTCTTCCTTGAAAACCTTTCTTTTTTAAAAACCTTTTCTTCAGTCTCATTGCCCTGATATGCAACTGGTGTGTGTGTGTGCGTGTGTTTGTGTGTGCGTGCATGTGTGTGTGTGTGCATGTGTGTGTGCATTCATGTTGTATGCGTTGAATTTTGACAATATGTACTAGTAAAGAACGTGTAAGCGCTTAGGGCCTGTGTGGTTTAGGCGCTCTAAGTATTCATTATTATTAGTAGTAGTAGCAGTAAGACTAAGAGTATGATCAATCTCCACCTCAGTGCTCTGGCCACAAACATGAACAACTCAGCTCCGTTTCTAGAACATTTTATCTAATTTTCCCCTTTCAAGTTTGGAGATATCCCCTACCCATCAAACAATACCAAAGGTTACAAGGTAAGAGCTTGATAGTTTGAGTTATGATATAATGCTGAACAGTGCTCATGCTTTGCACCACCAACATCCTCCTCCTCCAGTCCCATCAAAACCTTTCATGCCATGACAGACTACAGTATACCAGAAGGCTGATGGACAGGCCAGTCCACACTGTTATAACCAGCAGTCATAGTAACTTATAGCAAAGGACATTAGGCCTGATTTTATGGGCCCCTTCTAGTCTGGAACTCTTCAGGTGTGTAGATAAGCTCCCACCTTTTTCCCCTGGTCCCGCGCTTCTCTGTCTCTTCCCTCTCCCTGTTTACACGGCACTGGACGTCCTTCCCTCCCTAGCATTGTCTTCTGGGACACACCGAATAAATACCTCAGTAACTCACTGTGTGTGATTCTTGTCTAGTAATGGAGTGAGAGGACATAACACACACGTTAATCAGCCACTTCAGATTTGGATCCACCAGTGTCTAAAGACTGATTCTCAAACCTGACATGAACATACCTGTCAACCCATATAGTTTACCAGTATAAAATATAAAAAAATCATTATTTTTGGGGGGATATGGCCATACTGGAAAATGGATGCAGGAAAACATCATTTTCATGAGATTTTGTTGTTGTTTTAAACTGAGAAAAAAGATTGTAAAACTGTCAGACCAGCAGCTGATGAACGCCATCACCAAATGCACACTGGCTGGCCTAATGCAATATGCTAAAAAATCTCATCAGAAGTGAGATTTGAAGTTGTGCATGCATATTTAGCACAACATTGCTTCTTCCTTCCACTGCCACATGTGCCGATTGGAATTCAAAATGCCACTGGTACCAGCAACAACAAAAAAAGACCCCGGCCTGCATAAGAAAAATACAGGTTCACAAACTCTGGACTAAGGTTTATTCCCAATAGGGGTTGACAGCTATGCAGGAATGATGTTCTCTGAACAGATGTTCTCTTTCTGTCTGTTGTTAGTGTAATTAATGCCATAGATCAGAAGTTCAGGCAGGTGTTGCTTACAGTCATGCAACTTATGGTTTCCGTTACGATCGGCCAATCTGCCCTGTACATTTATGTGCATGAAACTAAGCCCTGTTTGTAGTGTCCCCAGTCCCATGCTGTGGCAGAGCAGCCTCAGCAGAAAAAGCTGTACTGGTATACATACATCTACAATGTAGGTCTGTTCAACAACCGTTACAACTTACATTAGTCACACACTTAAACCACTGCTTGCTCAGATGCTGTGCTGTTTCAGTGTTCATCTGGTAGCACTTCGCAACTGAGTTAGAATTGAGAATGTGAACAGTTCCTTTTCATGCCAATTCTGGCAGTATGTCTGCAAATTACTCTCATGAGCAATATGTATGCACACAATGGGGTAAGCAAATGCACCATCTGAATGTGTCAACTTGCACAGGTGGGAGAAAGTGTGTGTGGGGTGGGGGGTGGGGGTGTTGAGGGGGTGAGGGGTGAGGGAGGGAAATCAAAACACCATGCTGCTGATCAATCTTATAGTTATACAATGTTGTAAACTCTCAGGGACCAAGACCTCCCAGTTTGCAATGCTGGTCTCAAGTCCTGCCTCTCCACATGAACTTCAACTGAGGTCAATCTGGAACAGTTATGCTGTCAATGATTTAATATGTGTGCAGCTGAAATGCCTGTTGATGTTCAACCCATGGGCCCAGTAACTGTTTTTTTTTTTTAAGGGCAAGTCAACCATACAAAGTTATAAATAGTGTAGATTCAACTTTTCGCCCTGACATCAGGGTGAAAAGTTGAATCTACGCTATTAATAACTTTGCTTGCATTTCAGAGTGATACATTACATTTTGAATGTATAGAAGTCATCAGTTAGCTTTACTTTGATACTGATATGTTTTTAAGACAGCACAAAGGAGGAACAATGACGCATTAAAGTCATTATGACATTTCAAGGGCAGCCAATAGCACTGAGGCCATTTTAAAGAAATGGAGCTGAAACTGTGACAGACTGACACACAGCTTTAGTCAAAATCCCTTTTTGTGTTAGCTTCAGTACTACTCAAAATCATTTTCTGTTTTAGCTTTACAACTAACTTGCAGCGCAGCATGTTAAAAATAAAATTCATTAATAATATTACAGATTAAAATGGGCTTATTGGCATTAACTGATTAAAGGACCTAGCCTTCACAAATGTTACAGCCAGTTATGGCCATTATGGCCAGCATACAGCCAGAATCAGGCCAGATCGCATACACTGGATCTGACTTTTACATGCAATTTGGTTCCATTTTCCGGATCATGTTGTGCAAAACCCACCTAGAGTAGATCTGATCTGGGTGGCCTGGTCATATTTTGGTCAAATGCATCTGGTCCAGAAGCAAGCTGGTTTGCAAGAATCATCATCATGATCATGGCTGGCTCTGGAAGAATGCAACCAGCCTAATACCAGTTTCCGACTTTCAGACTAGGTGGCATTCTTCCACTCGAACTCATACTCGAAAACTTTATTTTACAAGGATTCCACAGGCAGCCTAGATCATTCTGTCCAAAACCATACCGGATCCAATTTGGTTCTGGCTGACTGTATCAGGTTTTGGTCAAACACATCCGTTTTGGAAGCAAGCTGTGTGCAAGAATCACTGATACTTGTCTGTATCACAAGCTGTGTGCAAGAATCACCAATACTTGTTTGTATCACTATCAAGTATCAGACCAGTTGGCATCTGGTTAGCCTGAAGTTGAAAAGCCTATCTATGACTCATTCTGATCATTGTAAGCGTACAGTATCAAACGACTGACTGTTCATATTTTACAAGTATAACATTGTTGGGGCCAACCCCTAAAAAAACATGCAGGACAATGTTACTGTACAAACTTTACAGTTTGTAGCATTTCACTTTCAGTCCTTTGCCTCGGCCAATGAGCTTAGCATAAATTAATATGAGAAGATTTACACACACACAAACACCTCTCAATACATATAGTTCCTCAATGATGATCAGGATTATGAATATAAAATATATGTAATAATATATAAATATATATATATATATATCACCTCTATTATTATAAAAAAGGAAATTGAGAAATCTTAAATCAGCATTTTTTTTATTTTTCATAAATTTTCCAAAGGTGATTACACTCAAATTTTGGCTGGTACCGCACCCCTGTTGGCAACAGCAATGTATGTAATTGATTATAATAGGCATGTATGCCTCTTACACAGCAAGAAAAAGCTGCATTATCACAGATGACATGCAGTTTCATGACAATTATAGTATCTTGCTAAGTGATAACAAAATACACGAAAAAAATGCACCTGAAGGAAACGCCGGTGAGCTATAAATGGCAAATCTGAAAGTGTTTACCATACCCTGATAGTCTATATTTAGAAATTTTACTGACGGATTTTAACCGCCATTTTGTCTGCCCTCCTCGTTATAAAAAACCCATGGACCCCATCGCCGTTTTACTGCAACGAAATTACAAAGGCAAATTGTGTCTGCAAAGAAAAGGACCCCCAGAAGTAAATCAAACACAACAAAGCAGTTTTCGGTAACTTTTTTTTTTCTTCTCCCACCATCGGATTTCGCCATATCGCAGACTGGTTATCTAGCGTATTAACTAGTAGTCTCCACAGCCGGCATCATATTCTATTTATCGCGCACGAAGCAGAGAAAAAGAATCTGTTTCAATGCATTCGTATGCATAGCGATTGCATAAAAAACTAACATTTGACAAATAGTACTACTGCTCACCATTATGTCATCGTTTTTCACAACAAATAAACGCATCGATCATTTCTATCGTGACAAAATTTAGGGAAACTGATACGTCCTCCATTTTGATATAAGGAGAAACTGCTGGCGATCGCCAAAAATGCGAAATAAAAATATCAAACTGTATGAGATAGGCAAGCAAACTGATCAAAACGTTTTCCCATCTACTCCGCTAGACAACCATGAAAAGAAAAACTCACCGCAAAAAGAACTGAGAGAGTAAAAAATGAAAATTGCACTGCAGACGTTCGTTCAGTTGCTCTCGAAGCAAGATGGCAACTTTCATAATGCGCATGCGCAGTAATCATACGCACCATTTTGGTGAAAGAAAAAAGAAAGAAAAATATTTCATAATTTACGAAAAGTACAAAAGAATCGCAGAAGAAGTAGATAAATATATCCCATTGTGGCTGATATAATCGAAATCAGCGCATGTCTCAAAATTGAGGCTAAACATGATATGGCTTCTAGCATAGGCGCACGGTCATCTCCAAACGGTTTGTTGTTTTGTAATAATAATAAAGTGGAGTTCTTTGGTTTTGTGAAAGTCCGAGATCTTTGTCTGTGGTTAGTGAATTGAAACTACAGATTATAGGAAGTACGAAAATACCAAAAATGAGAACAAAACATAATAATTATGCAGATGTTGGCGAGGCAGAAGGTGTCTGTTGATTCCAACCCACAGGCGCATGCCTAGAAGTGGGGATTCTCGTAGTTGGGCTATTCCGATTGGTAATGTGGATGTATGTAGGTGCATGCGTGGGTTGGTATGTGTGTGATCTCTTTAACCGCATTGGAATATTTTGCTCAGTGTAAATGTAATGCATATAATTGGCAAACTTTGAACATATAATCAGTGCATGCAATTAATAAGCCTGCATCACTGATTTGCTGTTATTCAGTTGCTCTATATTATTGTAATAATGTGTTGTGGTAAACAAGCTTAAGTAACAATAAAAATAGTTACAGGCCTATATTTATGTAATGGATTGTGCGCAACAGTCAATTGTTTTTGTTGTTTTTGTTTTTTGGTGTGTGTGTGTGTGTGTGTGTGTGTGTGTGTTGTGTGTGTGTGTGTGTGTGTGTGCTGGAAAAGGTGCAGTATATAAGTCTTATGCATGTTCTTTTATGTGAGTGTTTTATGGGGGGGTGGAGTGTATGTTTCAGGACTAGGTGTGTAGTCTGTTGGGGGTGGGGGGTGGGGGGGGGGGGTATATATATATAATATATAATATATATATATATATATATATATATATTATATTTTATATATATATATATAAGTTTGGTGTATGGGTGTATGTTTACTCAAAATTTTAATCATATTGACTGGCTGTATATGTTCATGTACATGAAGTTTGTTGACTGAAAAGTCAATATTTAATAATAATAATGTACATTTATCATGCTCTCATCATCACCCTGAGCACTCACATGATACATATTAACCTAAATAAGATATTCTATACATATGTAGAGCACAATCCTACCAAAACAATTTACATAAAGTATTATATGGAAACACACACACACACACACACACGTACTACACACACACACACACACACACACACACAAACCGCAATGAATTTAAATGTGTATGACCCTGATCTATATCATACATCATACATGCAAGCGCACACACACACACACTCACACTCACACACACACACACACACACACACACACACACACACACACACACACACACACACACACACACACACACACTGAAACACATACAAGTGACTTTATACTTAATACATTCAGAAATGGGAAGCCAGTGCAGTTTTTCCAGGAGAGGTCTTGAGTGTTGATGGCGGGATGCCAAGAGGATGAGTCTTGCACCAAATTTGGAATTTTTTGGAGAGATTGGATAAAACAGAATTAGGTGTACCCATGAGGAGACCATTGCAGTAGTCAAGCCATGAGAGGATATAGGAAGTAACAAGAGTCTTGGCTGTGTCTTCACTGAGAAACCTGTGGACTGAACTAACGCATTTAAGCTTGAAATAAGCAATTTGACAGATTTTTAAGACCTGCTTCTTCATGGCATTTGGGTTTTCAGACTTTTTTCTTTTTCTAATATAAAAATAAAACCAAAAACAATATTACAGCTGAAATCTATTGAGTTGGAATAATCTAATGTAGCATAATATTTATAAAACACATACATGTGTGGCCATAGTGCATATAATACAAAATAATGCTTTTAATAAGGTCAACAAAGGTGTAGTTTAAAATTACAGTGAAACCCTACTAATATAAAAAAAATACTTTGCAACACTTCAGTGCCTTTCTCATCACTTCCAACACACACACACACACACACACACACACACACACACACACACACACACACACACACTAATAACACTAAATGGAACCAGAACAAAGTTGAACTTGCGACTTTTATAGTAATGGACTTAAGTTCTTTTTATTGAAAATGTTGTAATTAGGCAGGTACTAGTGTGAACGATGCACTGTGGGAGAGAGTTGTGGATTGTTTTGGGCAGAATATGGTAAGAAGATATTTTAGCAACATCTATTTCGTATGTTTGCCAAGACAAATTCTGAAGTGATTCATGATGGCTGCCGTGACAGTCTTTGAGCGAGAACCACACACACAATGCCATCAAAAAACTGATTTTGTCATAGGAAACTAGCGCCTGTTGCTTCTTTCTGAAGTGATGAAATGGCTTTGGCCCTCGATCAGAAGAGTGTGGTAGGCGGAGGAGATGACATGCTC
Organism: Alviniconcha marisindica; assembly: GCA_018857735.1. Lineage (NCBI taxonomy): Eukaryota > Metazoa > Mollusca > Gastropoda > Provannidae > Alviniconcha > Alviniconcha marisindica. Next base: position 351,905 of record JABMCL010003763.1, read on the forward strand.
AGTGTTCGTCGCATCATAAACTATGACACGAATTCGTCTGCTTCAGTCGTTGAGTCTGGAGATCTGAAACCTCATTGCTCATCTGGCGATCTTCTGGGAGCCTTCGGTCTCTTTGTGCAGGGGCTTCTGGCATTCCTCGCTTTCACTTGTCTCATTGGTAAGTGAAGATTTTCTTAGACTGAGGGTATGTTGTCTCTACACAGGAAATTTCGCATAGATCAAAGTTCTGAATAAGAACTTGAGATGTTGATTGTGACTATTCTTAAAACGGAAAGAACATCCCTTTCGCAAAGACATCCCGCCTTCACCTACATTGTTAATCTAACCCTAACCCGACTGGCATTGTCTGTGCTATTTTTGTTGTTGTTTTATGCGAAATGAGGCTATCTTCCTTCTCCTCAAGTCCCTGTTTGTTATCTGTTTTAGTGTTTTAAGTTGGCAGGACATACATTGTGTATTGTCAGTATCGTGTGTGCGGGTGCATGTATACGTGTATGTGGTATGTGCTTGGAATAGTCTCTCCGGACAATAGTTTGCACTGTATAAATACTTTTACTAGTGTTATTAAATCAAACGAGCTGTCATTAGTCACACACTATAAACTTTAAATGGTACTAATAGTAATACTACTATTGTACTTTGTGGCACAGCAATTTGCCAGCATTGTAAACTTTAACTGGTAGTGGTAACAACTTGGTATGGTGGTGAACTGGCTAAACTAGCCCACCCTCATGGAAGGTGATGAAAAACTGGGTCTACTGATCAAATCCAAAAGAAACTCCAAACATTACTAAATATTATGTACATCATTAAAAAATATGAGGAAGGAAGAAAAGGAGTTCAGACAATGCTCATTCCTGCCAAGAACCACAAAGTAATTGAATTAGCTTCTTCTTTTTCACATAACCGTAGTAAGCCCAACAGTTTGAGCAAAAGTCACCCGGGGGGGGGGGGGGGGTAGTTTTTGCTGGGAGGGGTTCATTCATGAATTCCATCCCTCAGTACTGCATATGAAGGCAGCAAGAGAGTAGGAGAAGGCAGAGAAAGGAATAGTTCTAGGTGCTGATGGCAGAGAGGAAGGAGTGCCAGAAGGTGTCTGTCTGACTCTGAGTGGGAGGGACTATAGGTGTTTGTCCGAGTGTGAGGGGCAATAGGTGTCTGAGTCAGTGAGTGTGAAGGACAATACTGACAATAGGCAGCTGTCCAAGTGAAGGACAATAGGCGTCTGTCCGAGTGTGAGGGGCTATAGGTGCCTGTCCGAGTGTGGGGGACTACAGGTGTTTGTCCAAGTGTGAGGGACTATTATAGGTGTCTGTCCAAGTGTGAGGGACAATAGGTGTCTATCTGAGTGTGAGGGACAATAGGTGTCTATCTGAGTGTGAGGGACAATAGGTGTCTATCCAAATGTAAGGGGTGATAGGTGTCTGTGTGAATGTGAGGGACTATAGATGTTTGTCCAACTGAGGGGCTATAGGTGTCTGTCCGAGTGTGAGGGACTATAGGTGTTTGTCCAAGTGAAGGACAATAGGCGTCTGTCTGAGTGTGACGGTAATATTTGTCTGTCCGAGTGTGAGGGACTGTAGGTGTCTATCCAAGTGTGAGGAGCGATGGGTGTCTGTCTGAGTCTGAGGGACTATAGGTGTTTGTCTGACTGAGGGGCTATAGGTGTCTGTCCAAGAGTGAGGGACTATAGGTGTTTGTCCAAGTGAAGGACAATAGGCGTCTGTCAGAGTGTGAGGGTGATATTTGTCTGTCCGAGTGTGAGGGACTATAGGTGTTTGTCTGACTGAGGGGCTATGGGTGTCTGTCTGAGTGTGAGGGACTAGTCACTATAGGTGTATGTCTGAGTGTGAGGGACTATAGGTGTATGAGTGTGAGGGACTAATACTACTACTAATAATAATGAATACTTAGAGCACCTAACCCACACAGGCCCTAAGTGCTTACACGTTCTCTGCAAATGCCTATTTGTCAAAATTCAGTGCATGCAACATGAATGCATGCACACACGCACGCACACACACAGACTTGCTCACACACACGCATGCACACATGCACACACACAAACACACACACACACACACACGCACACACACACACACACACCAGTCGCATATCAGGGCAATGAGACTGAAGAAAAGGTTTTTAAAAAGAGAAAGGTTTTCAAGGAAGATTTAAAAGAGCTGACAGAGGTAGAATGGCGGACAGAAACAGGGAGTTGGTTCCAGATAAATGGAGCCTGGTAAGAGAAAGAGCGCTGACCACAGGACCTTGTTTGGAAGGATGGTATTCTGAACACTCAGGTGTCTGTAGTAGAGGTGTATGTCTGAGTGTGAGGGACTATAGGTGTCTGTCCAAGTGTGAGGGGCGATAGATGTCTGAGTGTGAGGGGCAATAGGTGTCTGAGTGTGGAGACAATAGGTGTCTGAGTGTGGGGGACTATAGGTGTCTGTCCGAATGAGGGACTATAGGTGTCTGTCTGAGTGTGAGGGGTGATAGGTGTCTGAGTGAGGGACAATAGGTGTCTGTCTGAGTGTGAGGGTGATATTTGTCTGAGTGTGAGGGACTATAGGTGTCTGTCCGAATGTGAGTGTGCGGGACTATAGGTGTCCAAGTGTGAGGGACAATAGGTGTCTGAGTGTGAGGGACAATAGATGTCTGAGTGTGAGGGACAATAGGTGTCTGAGTGTGAGGGACAATAGGTGTGACCGTGTCTGTCCAAGTGTGAGGGGCAGTAGGTGTCTGAGTGTGAGGGGCAATAGGTGTCTGTCTGAGTGTGAGGGACTATAGGTGTCTGTCTGAGTGTGATATTGGTGCAGAGCATCTGTTCCTCACTAAGCATACTAAATTTTCAAACAATAACTTTGAAAAGATGTTTTAGAAACTTCAAATGAAAAAATTGTAAGTCAATGTTACTGTAATCATTTGATTTAAATATGAGCTGTACAAAATTAAAATTAAATGACAGTGTCATGGAAATATTAAACTTCTATCACTGTTTTCTTCCTTTAGTGAAGCGGTATTGTGAACCAAAGCAGTCTAGACGCCCATGGAAGATATGGTGAGTATTCACATCTCTACTGTTAAACTGCAGTATTAATTGAAAAGTGTTATATGGTTCTGAAGGTAGAATTGCTATGTAATATCACTTTATCAGTAGGCTTCAGATGCCCAAAGCTTGCTTTGTTAATGTTATCACAATCTTTCTGCTGAAAAAAGATGATGCTAAAGCATACTGCATGGAAACAAAAACAAAATGGCTCGACCAAAAGTTTGAAAAGCAGATAAGTGTCCTAGTTCTACATCTCATTTTTCAACTTTTAAATGTTAAGTGTTGTGTTGTAGCTTAATAAAGCTAATGGGGATTACCCCAAAACTTTGCATGTTGTGTTTTGTCCTAATAAATAGCATTCTTTCAGACCTTTTTTTATTTTTTATTTTCAGGTCAATGTGTAGAAAAAAACAAGCAAGTAGTTAATTGTTGTGGTGTTATATTAATTTAGATCTGGAAGACCTTAGACAGAGTAAATATGACATGATTTATTAATTTTTTTAAATGGAGAGACAGAAAGTCGTACTCCCTTCATAAAAAGCCTATTGTTGCATCAGCCACCACCCCCAGAACTGAATCTGATATGTGGCCCACAATGCCAAGCAGAGAGCAGAGGGGTTATCAAAAATCTGATCCTGGTGAGGACCATTTTTTATTATGTTGGTTGCCTTGGTCGGACACGTGTTTCGTTACCTGAGTAGCTCATCAGTGACCACCGGCACATAATGGTGAGAGAATATCAGCCTGATACTAGCGAAAGAAAACCACCGCCTAGATGGTAGACTCCACTTGCATGGATGGGAGAATGCTCTCGGTTGACACACCCAAGTGGCTGTAAATGAAGGGAGACGTATATTCAGAAGAAATGACAAAAGGTTCTGTCATCAATTAGCAATTAATTGTCTTTTAAACCTTTTATGAGTTTGGATCTTTTGCCACAAATTTGAGCTCATTCAGGGGCAGCCATGTTGGTTCTCTCTTTACTGATGAAGAGCAGAAAAAAGTTGGCTCATGACATATTTTGATATTTTTCCCGTGCATGACGGCCTTCTTTATGACATTGCTGATACAGACTGCTGAGCACAGAGGAAGAGGAGGCACTAGGCTATCTTCCTTGAAAAGACAAGAGAGGGCCATTGTCAATCAGATGAACATTGGAACTGTTTCAAAGGCTACGTTGGGGAAACTTCTGGGATATGGGTTTTTTCAAGCGCATAGATGCCATCTTGAACTGAACTGAACTGAGCACAAAATGGCAGCACTCACTGACTCTGGATCATGTTTTCCCCAACTTTCAAACATCTGCTTTTGTTGTTTTAACAAACATAATGAGAATCAAGTAAAATAAATTGCTGTCTTTATTTTTTTATTCCATTCATATAGATAGGGCCTGTGGTTCGGTTCCCCTTTAAACACCCAACAGGTGGTGTCATGACCTCTCAAATCTAGATTTTAGAGGTGCCAGAGCAGAGGTCATTGCGATGGGCAGATGCTTTTACAGGGCTTTGTTTTGCCTCAGGTTTTTTGACACATCAAAGCAAGCTCTGGGTGCAGCTGTGGTCCACTTTGCCAATGTCTTCCTGGCGGACATGTTCCATGGCGACCCCTGCACATGGTGAGTTATTTGTTCTGGGTGACACAGTAGCATTATTATCATGATGCTTGTTGTTGTTGTTGTTGTTGTTAGTACTTTATTGTCGCTTGCAGGAAATTCAGGTTGCCTTACCTCAGTAAGGCACGTCAGCCGCAAGAGCAGTGCTACCCATTCCTGTCAGTGTGTATAGTATTTTTTGTGTCCAAACAGTGGTGTGGCTGCCAGTGTTTGGGATTTGTTAACGTGTGTACAGATGTTGATGCATGCGATTGGACACAGGGGCTGTACGTACACTGTAAGAGAGTCCGCACTGGAACTGTGAAAGTTGACTCTGGGAGAAAATCCCTTGCCACACCAGGGACGCAAGCCAGTGTCAGTATTGCACCTGGCATTTCAGTCAGATGCTTTACCAACTGAGCTATCCCTGCCACACATATGCACTTGGCTCTTGCTTGCCCGTTCCTTTCACTTGGCCCTGCAGTGCTTGCTTTGGTCTGTAAAAGGTACCGTTTTGTTGGAGACGGAGCTTGGTGTTAAGCTCACCCACGTCTCTTCACAGGTACTTCATCACTTGGCACTGCGGTGCTTGCTTTGGTCTGTAAAAGGTATTGTTTTGTTGGAGACGGAGCTTGGTGTTAACCTCAGCCATTTCTCTTCACAGGTACTTCATCAGCTTTTTGCTGGACTCCACTGCAGGGCTTCTCGTCATATACCTGGGCCTGAAACTCACTCAGATTCTGGCTCACCGTTCTGCCTGCAAGTCTCTCTACTTTGGTGAATATGGTAAGTGAACATGGCGCTGTGAACACGCATGGTTTTGTGTGGAAGTTTTCATTTGCCATTAATATACATGAATATAGAGGCAACAGTTGTGAGCCGGCATCTGAGTGTGTTTACTTGAATGAATGAATGAATGAATGAAGACGTATGTATACATTTTCATTCATTCATTCAAGTAAACACACTCAGATGCTGGCTCACAACTTTTGCCTCTAAGGGCTGTGATCCACTTTCACTGTTTCAGGCATGGTGAGTGGTCAAAATTATGACTGCAACATGTATGATGAGTTGCTATGGGAACAGACAGACCATGATGTTACCATCCAGTATCTCAACTTGTCATGTTGGTTCAAACATGCCCCATTCTCATCTGATTCTGATCTCGTCTGGTAGCCAATGAGAATTGCGTGTCGTCATTTTTGGTAGGCCAAGTCCACTACTACTGAGTGCTGCTAGTGTGTGATGTATCTGATGTAATAAACTGAGACTATACTTTGAATACTACTACTCTCTTTTCTTCATCTCTTCATTGTCATTGTCTCATGAATGGTGATTTAACAGCTTTCATTCTTTCAAAGCTACTAGCTCTGACAGGGTAATGATAATGGACCAACACTGTGGTTTATTTGTCACTGGCGTCTGCCATTCAACAGTAACAGTTACCCACGGTAGCCTTGCCCTCAGTTAGTGCTTGAGTGTGTGGCATAGCGTGCTGCATGACGTATTGGTGACATGCTAGATCAGGTTGTAGTCATGACTGTGTTCAAAAGTTCATGTCTCTCAAAATCTCTACCTTGGGAGTAGGCTACGCCCCACCAGTAAGTAAAGCCCATTCTTAACTGGGCAGATGTTGGTTCGCTGAACATACTTTAGACAGTTCGACGAGCTATGATTCATTTCTTAGTTGAACTTTTAGTTCGCCGAACATGGTTCGGACAGTTTGACCAACTTTACTTCATTCTCAACTGGCTTGTAATGAGATGCAAGCTTCGGCCCGAACTTGTGGCAGATGCGCAGCAGACAGCATGATCGAAAATGTAGGCTAAAGTCAAGTCAAGTCAATATACTTTAATCATCCTCACAGGGTAATTCAACTAACTACTATCTCATTCTGGGTCCCTGGGACAAGGCTGCGCTTCCCACAAGTCATCAAATAAATAAATTCCCTCCGAAGCGAGTGAAGAACAGCAGACAGCATGATCGAAAGTGTAGGCTAAAGTCAAGTCAGGTCAATATACTTTAATCATCCCTCACAGGGTAATTCAACTAACTACTATCTCATTCTGGGTCCCCGAGACAAGGCTGCGCCTCCCACAAGTCATCAAATAGATAAATTCCCTCCGAAGTGAGTGAAGAACCTGGCGACAGCGTCATCCATTTTTATTTTTATTTCTTCCTCATCCACGGGAGAGCTCTGCTCTCAGCCAATCAGAGGCAATGTTCGTCAGATAGGGCAAATGTTCCCAGAACATGTTGAGCGAAGCTTTTTGGACCCCGAATATAGCTTCGTCACAGTTCAACGAATACTTCCAGCTAGGTTTGTGAAGCAAAAGTTCACCCAATTAAGAACCAACTAGGTTCGCCAAATACTCCCAACTAGGTTCGCGAACAAACATTCGCCCAATTAAGAACGGGCTTAATGTTGATGATGACTAGGGCTGTGCTGGTCAGGATTTGCCCCTGGTGGTTGCTACGATAGCTGGATAGGCCTAGCCGAAGATGTGAAATGCCAATGGGACACTCAGAACTAAAGTTTTGTAAGGGGGGTTTGGTGCATGTTTTGTTTGTAAGAGGATTTTTTTTTGCGGGGGGGGGGGGGGGGGGGGGGGGGGGTCTGCTTCTCAACCCCTAACAGTGACATAATCCTCAGTGTGGTGAAGGAGGTCACTCTACAGAAGAAGAAGAAAAAGTGGATCATAGCCTTAAGCCTTAAGTCTCTTGACAGTGGGTCAAGTCTCATCAGCGCAAAGCATAAATTTGGTGTGGAGGTGGAGGGAGGGGTTAATGGCAGTGAAAGCTAAGTTCAAGTGTGTTTTCATTGTTTTCAGGCGAGCCCCCTCAGTGCAATGCGTGGGTGGGACAGACTGGGCTCTACATCATTGTGATGATCGTGGAAAAGCTTCTTATGACCTTCCTCGTCTTGCCTTCCTTTTGGGTTAAGGTCTGTTATGGCACACACTGACAAACTCTCTCTCTCTCTCTCTCTCTCTCTCTCTCTCTCTCTCTCTCTCTCTCTCTCTCCTCTCCTCTCTCTCTCTCTCTCTCTCTCTCTCTCTCTCCCTCCTCTCTCTCTCCCCTCTCTCTCTCTCTCCCTCTCCCTCTCTCTCCCCTCTCTCTCTCTCTCTCTCTCCTCTCTCCTCCCTCTCTCTCCTCTCCCTCTCCTCTCTCTCCTTCCCCCTCTCTCCTCTCCCTTCCTCTCTCCCTCTCTCTCTCTCTCTCCCTCCCTCCCTCCCTCGCTCCCTCTCTTTCTGTTTTGTCTTTCCATTTTTGTGATCATTTATAGCTTAGTAAAGAGTAGTTATCAAACGGGTTTCAATAAATTTAAACTATGATCCTGGAAAAATAGATGTAATCTGAGACAGAGCGAGGACTCAAACACTTGTGTAGAATCAGCCAAAAGGGAGTAAATTAGCTCTCGAAAGATGTCACATGAATGTAACACAGACCAAAATCACCAGTGGTAACCCTCGCATGGTGTGCAAGTACTTATAAGGTACATAAACTCCACCAAAAGATGGATGCTGTAACTCTCACCCGGCATGCTAGTTGTAGCTTTCAGCCTCTTGACTGTGGGTCAAGGTCATAAACTCCACCAAAGATGGATGCTGTAACTCTCACCTGGCATGCTAGTCATAACCTTCAGCCTCTTGACTGTGGGTCAAGGTCATGAACTCCACCAGAGGTACATAAATCTCTGATGGCGTGCATGTACCTTGTATTTACTCGCATGCAAGCTGAGAGTTACCCAAGATGATTCAGGTCTGTGTTGTGTTGTGTGACGTCTTTCAAATGCTAATTAAGTCCCTTGTTTGTTGATTCTTGGGGAAAATGTTCTCTTTCTTTCCCACTGTTCCCTTCTCAGTCTCCCTCTTTCCTGCTTTCCTTCTCTATGTCTCTCTCTGTCTCACACTCTGTCCCTGTCTGTCTCACCCAATCTCTCTGTGCATCTACAAAATGGGGGGGGGGGGGGGGGGGGGTGAAGAGATGGATCACCATGTTGAAGGATGGTCTCACACAGATGAGTCATTTCAGCTTTTTTTAATTTGTTTTGGTGTAAAATAACCATTTATACATTGCTGGCCTTTTTTCTTTTTCTTTTTTTCTTTGAGAGAGAGAGAAGTGGCCAAAATATTCATGGCAAGGTCCATATTATTTTGTGATTATGAAGTATGCAAAACGCTTGATATAATATATATGTAAGAAGATGAGGATGTAAGGACACTCCTTTGGTGGAGTTTATGTGCCTTATAATAACCATTTGTTGTGTTCATGTGAATAGTGATGTGTTTTGAGTGCAAATGAATTCCCTTTGTTTGTTGCTAAAGGGAAACATAAGGTTGACACTGTTCCTGGTGTGCATCATTCGTTTAAGGCAAATACATGGCAGTGTTTAATGTATGCTTTCATTTATTTATTTGATTTTATTGCATAGATCATGTTTACAACATAGTTTCTTTTGTTTTTAAAATGCAGTGCATGATATCTGGTGTGTGTCTGTGTGTATGAACCTATTACAGCACCGCATAAACTATGTAAATTACTGTATTTTCAACAACTGTTCTTTGAGTTTTAAAATGTGCAAAGTGTGTCATTATCTACTGTGATGTGGTATATGTGGTTTAATTTCTCTGATGAGATAATAAAGTAATCATGAATCTTGACTGTGCAGGTACGCATCTTCATTATGTCGCCCATCAAGGACCCCATGCTGGAGTTGGCTCTCGTCATGTTCATTGTGCCCCTTGTCGTCAATGTGAGTTGGGGTTTGTTGCACCTCGCTTGTCTCCCTTCCTCGTCTCACCCACAGAAGCCTTAGTTCACTCAAGCGTTATTGGGTACCTGACAGCTCCACAGGGGAAGTTAACTCTACACTGATGCTATATTAATACTTATGATAAAGGGGATTTCTATAGCGCTGATCTGCCACACAAGGTGGGAGTGCAGGGCGCTTTACAATAACACTAACAACAACACACACACACACACACACACACACACACACACACACACACATCATACACATGCATGCACACAGAAAAAATGCGGGGGGGGCGGTGGGGGGAAAAATTAAAAGCTGTTTTTGGGCAGCCCTTTTTTAAATGGCATGAAAGGGTCTTGGGGAGGGCCCCCAAAAAAGGGGGAAAGGGAAATTCGGGAGGGTGGGTTTTTCCCCATCATGGGTTGCGCACGTAATCAAACACTCATCCGTTTGTATGTAGCAGGTAGGTCAAAACCCCCAGTTCACAAGGCTATGTTACTTGGAAATAGATCTCATGTTTTCGGGTCTCACAAGCATGAGAGTTCTGATGAGTAGGAATATTTTATACATGTTCAGCACAGCGTTGTGTGTTTGCAATGCGCACGTCATTGCTCTGAGCGACGATGACTGGAACGGTCGTATGTTGCAGGCTATTTTGTTCTGGGTGGTAGATAACTTCCTGAAGCGCAGTATACAACAGTCCAAAACCATGTACGTCAACTGCCAGGAGCCCAGGGTCAAGTACTTTCGCTCCTCTGACCAAGTCAAGTGCTACAACCGCATCGAAAAAGGGGAGGAGTCTGATGTCCTCTCTGCTGAAGAAGATGGAGACCCCCGCCACCGAAACAACGATCCCTCAGAACGATTGATATCAGCGAAGTAGCACTAGGCAGTAGCGGGCGTTTGTTGAGGGTTTACATGGTTCAGTGGACAGTGGTCGTGAGAGAGGTGAGCTTTGAACAGTTGCCACAGTCACAGTGGACGGTTTCCGCCGGTGGGTGGTGTGGCTGGTGATGTGTAGCGGTGTACTTGGGACATGGGTTGTTAGAGGTCAGGCAACAAGGGTCAAGGCTAGCGTGTGATGTTTGTGATTTGTTCCTGTGGGTTGGGCTTAGCTGAAGGGTACTGACTTGCCATTCTAGGGGCAGTAGTGGGGGTTGGCGTGGACTCTAAGAATGCAACTTCATACTGAGGTTGCCAAATCTCTTACAGGGCCAGGAAGAATACTGCTTGATGCTGAAATGGCCAAATTTGGCCACTAAGGCAGCTACTTGATTGCTTGATACTGAGGTTTCCAGATTTCATGAGACTGGCCACTAAGCATGCTACTGAGGCTTCCGAATCTCTCATGTGGCCACTAAGAACGATATGTCAGGTACTTGATACTGACATTGCCAGGTCTATCATGTGGCCACTAAGAATGCTACTTGATACTGAGGTTGCCAAGTCTTCATGTGGCCACTAAGAATGATACGTCAAGTACTTGATACTGACATTGCCAGGTCTCTCACATGGCCACTAAGAACGCTACTTGATACTGAGGTTGCCAGGCCTCTCAAGTGGCCACTAAAAGTGCTACTTGATGAAAATAAAAAATAAAACATACTGTTAAAGGTTGCCAAATTTCTCCTGTGGCAACAAATAACATTGCTTGATGCTGTGGTTGCCAGGTCTCTCATGCGGCCACTGAGAATGCTGCTTGACGCTGAGGTTGCCAGGTCTCTCATGTGATCTGTAAGAATGGTACCTGATACTAATATTGCCTATTCTTAGCAAATAAATAGTTGGACCCAAGATATGAAACAACGAAAACTGATGGGGACAAGATAATAATGGGGACAAGATAATAATGGGGACAAGATAATAACCATGCCAGGGTGAATCCATGGGACGTGGGGACTACTTGGTCTACTGAATCTGGGATTCATGACAGTCCTGACAGCAGGGGAAAGAGAAATAGAAATTTGAAGTGTAATGGGAACTGCCATATCACATTCAAAAGGATAAGCTGGCAGATGTCAGGGTGTCAGATTTTTGGTTCTTCTTGGAGGCTTGTTACTAGAGGAAAGGGCAGGGAAAAACTAGAAGATGACGGGGACTGCCAGATGACACTGAAAAGGGTCAGGTGGCAGACATTGTCATGGTAACAGGATGAGTCCAAAGGATGTGATAGGAGTTCATGTGTTGAGCCGTAGATTCTTTCTGGGACTTGCGGTGGCAGAGAAAAGGGAGAGATGAGGGTCTGGACTTTGGAAAAGAGCTGCAGGCAAGAACCGTCATTCTCTTCTGCCAGCTTCTGTCCACATCCTACCGATTCACTTCTTTGCCTGGACAATGTCAGCGCTCTGACACCAAAAGAATGAGGTCCCAGGAATGATGAGGTGTGCTGCATTTGGCCTGGCACATTGTATGTGTCTTGCTCCAGAAGACGCCAAACCACAAACCTGCCCACTCCATGTCTGTGTCTTCCTGCATCCACGTCAAAGTCCCAGCGTGTTATAGTGCTGTTCCTCGTACACACCTTTTGATGTGCTGGCTTGCAAGATCATGTACAGAGCTGTTCCATTTTGCATGCCAAAACCTGTTCATGTACATAGTGTGTTTGATGCAGCCGCTTGAGGATGTGAAGATGCGCAGGTTGCAAGGCTGCAGGACTGCGTGTGGTTGCTGAATGTGAGAAAAAGCACTGTTAAAGGTAACGACATTTGTGCAGGAGAGTGATGGCTGCTGTGTTGCGTGTATGGGGGCTGAACGCCTTGATGTTGCCACTGCTGAGAGAAAAGTATTACACTGGTATTTGGGTGGTCAGTCCCTCCCACACCTTCATCCTCCTGACTGGTTATGGATGGTCAGTCCCTCCCACACCTTCATCCTCTTGACTGGTTATGGATGGTCAGTCCCTCCCACACCTTCATCCTCTTGACTGGTTATGGATGGTCAGTCCTCCACAACCTTCGTCCTCTTGACCGGTTATGGATGGTCAGTCCCTCCACAGCCTTCGTCCTCTTGACTGGTTATGGATGGTCAGTCCCTCCACAGCCTTCGTCCTCTTGACTGGTTATGGATGGTCAGTCCCTCCACAGCCTTCGTCCTCTTGACTGGTTATGGATGGTCAGTCCCTCCACAACCTTCCCCCCCGTCCTCTTGATTGGTTATGGATGGTCAGTCCCTCCACAACCTTCATCCTCTTGACTGGTTATGGATGGTCAGTTCCTTCACAACCTTCGTCCTCTTGACTGGTTATGGATGGTCAGTCCCTTTGCATTCCTTATCCTCTTGATTGGTTATGGATGGTCAGTCCTTCTGCATCCCTTATCCTCTTCACTGGTTATGGATGGTCAGTCCCTGATCATCTTGAATGGTTACCAATGGTCATTCCCTCTGCATCTCTCATCTTCTCGACTGGTTATGGATGGTCAGTCCTTCTGCGTCCCTTATTCTCTTGACTGGTTACAGATGGTCCCTCCCTTCTCATCCTCTTGACTGGTTACAGATGGTCAGATCCCCCACAATCCTCCTCCTCCTCTTGACTGGTTAGGGATAGTCAGACCCCTCACAATCTTCATCCTCTTGGCTGGCTGGGGATGGTCAGGTCCCCATATTCCTCTTCTTGACTGGTTAGGGCTGGTTGGTCTCTCAGCACCCCTCATCCTCTTGACTCGATATGGATAGTGTGTTCCTCAAAAATCCTCATCCTCCTCCCAGACTCGATGTGGATGGTATGTTTCTCAACTATCCCCCCCCAATCCTCTTGATTCAATATGGACAGTGCGTCCCTCAAAATCTTCTCCCCCCACATCCTCTTGACTCAATATGGATAGTGTTCCTCAACCCCCATCCTCTTGATATAGATAGTGCGTCCACAAAAAGCCTCCTCCCCCATCCTCTTCACTCAGTATAGATGGTGTGTCCCTCAAATATCCTCCCCCATTCTCTTGACTCAGTATGGATAGTGCGGCCCTCAAAAAGCCTCCTCCCCCCATCCTCTTCACTCAGATGTGGATAGTGCGGCCCTCAAAAAGCCTCCTCCCCCCATCCTCTTCACTCAATGTTGATAGTGCGGCCCTCAAAAAGCCTCCTCCCCCCATCCTCTTCACTCAATGTTGATAGTGCCCCCGCCCTATCCTCTTCACTCAATGTTGATAGTGCGGCCCTCAAAAAGCCTCCTCCCCCCATCCTCTTCACTCAATGTGGATAGTGCGGCCCTATCCTCTTCCACTCAATGTTGATAGTGCGGCCCTCAAAAAGCCTCCTCCCCCCATCCTCTTCACTCAATGTGGATAGTGCGGCCCTCAAAAAGCCTCCTCCCCCCATCCTCTTCACTCAATGTGGATGGTGTGTCCTTCAGAAATCCTTATTTTCTCTTCCAGTTTTATCACGAATGCTTTTACTATGTCCACACACTATGTTTCTCTTTGCAATTTGCAGAAATCCACGCCTCTCCCCCACCATCCCCCACCATCCCCCCACAGTAAATATTAAAAGTCTGCATGGTCCATAGTGTAAAATCCAGCTTTGATTTGAAACTTCAGGCCCCTCTCAGAACATAATTATATCCTGTCGTCCATTCCCAAGAGATGGTGGACCTGGCTTTGTGATTAATTGGCTTTGTTTCCAACAAGAGGTGTCAATGCTTGGAATGAAATTTCCCACCCGGGCTTTGCCCTGTAGATGCCCACGTGAACCGTTCCCAAGGAATATTCATGAGGTGAGGTCATCAAGGTAACCAAGATTGAAAGCGAGGCTTAGGAATATAGGCTATGGTGCAGACGACAAATTTCTACACGCTCTGACCATTGTGTTTTCCACCACCCAGCCTCATTTTTGATTGCTTGACTTGCTCACTGAAAATGCTCCACGGATGCTGCTCTTTGACCTCACCTGTGTGTCCTGGCATATTTTCACTGAAAAAACACTTCTATATTTGTTGTTTTTACTTCTAAGGACTATGAAACAATAATAATAATTAAAGTATTTTTAAAGCGCAAAATCTTGTCCTGGGAGACTATTCTAAGTGCACACACACACACACACACACCACACACACACACACACACACACACACACACACACACTCACAGAGGCACCCGCACACACAAGCATTCTGACTATACAAAGCTAAATATGCTTGGGTGTTGGAAATTTTAAAACGAGTCCTGGTTGATGTATTCATGGCAGTGAAATTCAAAAGGCTAATGTGTATGTAGCAAGAAAACACAGAAGAAGGTTGTTTTAGTGCCTGATGCCTGCAGCATGATTTAAAATGGGTGTTCTGGTCTCAGTTATTCATCTACTCTCTCTCTCCCTCTTTCTCACTCTCTCTCTCCCGCTCCACCCCCCCCTTTTTTCTTTTTTTTAAAGAAAAAAACCACTGAGTGTATATATGCCATTGTATACTGCGTATACTAATGTGTGCATGCGTGTGTGTGTGATGTAATTGCCTTTGATGTAGTATGCACGTGCTTGTACATATTTAGAGAGGAGTGCACAGTGGTGCCGTCGACCTGGTTCCCTACCTGGCCTCACAGCTTACATCGGGGGATGTCATGCAGGAAACAGCAGTTCAAAGTTAAACGAATCAGGTGCCAAACTACGTGGACATAATTGTGTTCATTACTCTCCTTTGTCGTTGCCTGTTTTTGTTTTGAACTTTTAACCAAACAATTTTTGGGTTCTTTATATGTTTATTATGGGGTTGGATTTTGTTGTTGATGGTTTATGTGTCTATAAATATATATGTAATTTGGGGAAGGAATGTGAAAGTGTGTCTGTGGAGCACGTTGACCTGCTGCCCTACGCGGGGAGTGCAAGTAGGGTGTTATCTCAGTATTTCCCAGTGCTTGTACATACTGATCTGCATGCAGTCCATTGTTCTGTTTGTGTGGAATGTGTGCGCACAAGAATGAAGGTAAATCCTTTTGTAGATGCACGTGATAATGTGCTTGGTGCTGTTTTTCTTGTTGTTGAAATTTTGGTTGAAATCATAATCAAGTCTGGTGAGTTGGAGAGATTGAGAAAACTGTGTGGGACTAACAGTAGTAACTTACAGTGATTCAGATTTTATTTTTCAGTTTTTGTATCGTTTCACGTTTTGTTCATTGTATTTAGCTGTTCTGTCACAGAGGTATTTTTAACTTTCAGCCTCATTGGTCAGTTAACTGAAATGGAATTGCATATTTATGATCAGTATTTATATTTGGTTTTTGCTCCATGGCTTACCTCAGAATTAGTTCCAGATTGTGTTGATACGGTTATGATTAATATGGCAAGCAGAGTGATGTCTGTGAGAAGTGAATGTTTACAACTCCACTGTTTGAATCCACAGTTTTAGTGCTGCGCTGAGGTGGCCCAGTGCAGTTGACAGGACGTTAAAATCTAGAAACTAACTAATCATAACACTCACAAAACCACCTTTAATAACGTCAGTCTTGCTGCAGTTCTGCACCGCTGACACCGCCTCGAAAAATAGTGACAATCTCTCTGCAGTTATATGCAACCGACACCACCTCTTAAAATAATAAGTCATTGACACCACCTCTTAAAATAGTGTCAGTCATTGACACTACCTCTTAAAATAGTGACAATGCCACTGACACCACCTCTTAAAATAGTGACAGTCTCTCTGCAGTTCAGTGTCACTGACACCACCTCTTAAAATAGTGACGATCTCTCTGCAACTGACACACCATCTCTTAAAATAGTGACAATCTCTCTGCAACTGACACCACCTCTTAAAATAGTGACAATCTCTCTGCAACTGACACCACCTCTTAAAATAGTGACAGTCTCTCTGCAGTTCAATGCCACTGACACCATCTCTTAAAATAGTGACAGTCTCTCTGCAGTTCAGCACCGCTGACACCACCTCTTAAAATAGTGACAATCTCACCAAAAGCAGTAGCAACCTGTAAGAAAAAAACTTCTTTTTTGAATGACAGTCTCGCTGCCACAAAGTTTGTTCATGAATCAGTTTCTTTTGATTGACTGGTAAATGACTCAGTACTGAACAGCATTACTGCAGTACTAAACAGTGAACAACATACACCACACTAAATCACTCTGGACGACGTTACTCAATTTCCAGGCTTAGGTATACCTCATTGGAGGTGATCTGGGCTGTGTGCTCTGCAGAGAAAAAGAAAAGCTACATATTGTTCAGAGGGTGAGGCAGTATAATTATAGGTTTTCCTTAAATGTTTGCCCTGATATAACCATAATGGTTGACTGGGAGTAAAACATCAAATTACTTACGTACTTCCTCAGATTTGATTGATGATTGCTTATATAGCGCTATTCTCCGCTCTTGAGCAGATTCATTGTGCTCGCGTGTGATTCTACATGAGTGACTAGCTTTTTATAGCGTGTTTTTGAATATCCATCAAAGTGGTGTACATACAGCGCTAACATGGCTAGTGCTGATTCTACATGAGTGACTAGCTTTTTATAGCGTGTTTTTGAATATCCATCAAAGTGATGTACTTACAGCGCTAACATGGCTAGTGCCACATGAAACTGCTGCCATCTCGGTGCAGGTTCTGTGTACAACCATGTACCATGTCACTTCATGCAAAGCCACATATGTAAGGTGTATGCGTGTTTAGCTGAAACCTACCACCTGCACTTTTGACAGACTGACCAGGATCTTTTACGTGCTACTGCAGTAACATGGCGGTGGAACGGATACCGAAATGAGAGTCAGCACAGAAAGTTGACCCTGGAGAAGAAAATTCTTCTGCCATTCCTGCAGGGATTCTAACCTGCGACCTTTCAATCACAAGTCCGGCACTCTAACCACTGAACTATCCCTGCCCCCTGCATCTTACAGGTGGTAGCACTTTAAGGGTGAATAAAATTTGCCATCTTTTGAGGTGATGTGGTTAATGTATTCAGCAGAGAAACAGAAAATAAAAATGTTTTTCAATGACTCTAACAAATATAGCTGAAAAGGAGTGACCTACCTCTCTGTTTCTAATCAGTGAATTTTAATTACCGGCAGTGTTAGCTTGGCTCAGGTGGAATTCTGGTACTGATCTAAGAAAAACTGATTTATTGTCTTACTCAAGTGATGCATTGACTTGCTGCTTCCACTGTAGCACATCTTGGTGACTGTTGTCTCGTAAACTTCAGACATGCCATCCGTTTTTCTTTTCTTTGCTTTCCTTTTTGTTGTTGGTGCAAATCCACGCTGCTAAGTTTAGCTGATGACAGGGTCAGAAATACCTAACTCAGATGAGGTTAGAGGAATATCCTCCTTTTTTCCCCCCTTTTTTTTTTTATCTTGAAAAACAAGATTGTTTTCAGGTTTTCAAGACAAGATACAAAGAAATCATGGGAAATCAGTTGTCCAAGTTAACTGATTAAAAAAGACAAAAAATCTGCAGGTCACTCTTGACAACTAATCTACTTTTATTTGTATTAACAAAAAAGTGTGTGTGGGGGGGGGGGGGGGGGAGTGTGAGAGAAACAGAGCATTCACATTGCCTTGAATAATTTACCAGACACCACCATTCCAGTGATAAATGCTGGACAACATATGTCAAGAAGTACTAGATGGCATTATTTCAGTGTTAAATACTCTGCACCATTATTTTAATGTTACATACTAAACAACTCTGTTAATGTTATACACTGGCAACATCACAAAATTAATTCACTGTTATGTATTTAACAGCCTTATTTCAGTGTTAAATATCAGAAAACAATTTGTCAGTGTTTATTACTGGACAGATTAGTGTAAACTGCTGGACAACGTTTATTTATATTTGTAATATACCCCATCAAAAGGTTTATTTACGAGAAGAGTTTTGAAACATGCGTTTGCTTGTGACCTGAGTTAACTGTCCTGAGGTGACCCAGTGTGTTGACAGGACATTCAAATCCCGAGAGGACATTCAAATCCAGTTACTAACTAACTAACTAACTATACCCTTTATAGAAGCCAGGACCATCATGAAGGCAAGGCAGCACAGCAGATGACTGCAACAGCATCGGCGCTACGACAGATTTGACCACTGCCAGCCAATGTCGAGATCAGTGCAGGTGACTGTCATCAAGCCGCACGCAGGTCACAGTCTGTTGAAATGCCATCTTTTTACCAAGTTTAGAATTGATTTATTGACAATCGCTTATATAGCGCCAATTCTCCACTCTTGAGCAGACTCACTGCACTCACATGTGATTCTACATGAGTGACTAGCTTTTTATAGCACGTTTTTGAACATCCACCGAAGTGGTGTACTTAAGCTGGCGCCACATGAAACTGCTGCCATCTCGGCGTAAGTTCTGTGTACACCATACAACCATGCACCAGGTCACTTCAGGCAAAGCCACATACCTAAGGTGTATGCATGTTTAGCTGTAACCTGCCACCTGCACTTTTGGCAGAATGACTGGGACCTTTTATGTGCTACTGCGGTAACACAGGAGTGGAACGGACACCGAAATAAGAGTCAGAATTGGTCAGTCAGAACTCGGCCCCTGTGAAACTGGCAGCATGGCCGCAGAACATCCACTGCAGGAATGCCCACCACTACTACATTATTTGTAGTTGGCAAGCTAACATTGCATTTTTGATATTGGTATGAATGGTAGTGTTGGAATATCAGTTTTATCTTTGGAATGTCCTTTCTTTCTTTGTGATAAAGGATTTGCTTATCAGGTTGTTTATGTTGTGAAAGTTTTTATTTGTTATTGGATTGCCTTTTTCGTGTGTACGTGTGTGTACGTTTTTATGCTCTTCACTCTCTTCGTCTTGTTATCATTTTGTTGCTTCCATTGTATGCTGCACCTGATGCTTTTAAGATGGCCTTGTGTAATTGTTCATTCCACAGCAAGCTTACTGTTCCAGGTGTTCTGAGCCTGTAAAGGATAATGTGAATCTATCGAATAAACATGTTCAGTCAGCTGTCTGCCAAATGCTGGAGGTAGTCTCTGGAATGAACATGTTCACCCAACTGTCTGCTGAATATTGGAGGTAGTCTATGGAATGAACATGTTCAGCCAGCTGTCTATGGAATGAACATGTTCAGCCAGCCGTCTGCTGAATATTGGAGGTAGTCTATGGAATGAACATGTTCAGCCAGCTGTCTATGGAATGAACATGTTCACCCAGCTGTCTGCTGAATATTGGAGGTAGTCTATGGAATGAACATGTTCAGCCAGCTGTCTATGGAATGAACATGTTCACCCAGCTGTCTATGGAATGAACATGTTCAGCCAGCCGTCTGTTGAATATTGGAGGTAGTCTATGGAATGAACATGTTCAGTCAGCGGTCTGCCAAATGCTGGAGGTTGTCTATAAAATAAACATGTTCAGCCAGCTGTCTGCTGAATGGTGGAGGTAGTCTATGGAATGAACATGTTCAGCCAGCTGTCTGCTGAATGGTGGAGGTAGTCTATGGAATGAACATGTTCAGCCAGCTGTCTGCTGAATGGTGGAGGTAGTCTATGGAATGAACATGTTCAGCCCGCTGTCTGCCGAATGTTGACAGTTTTCTTTTTTCGGTCATATGGAAAAAAGATGACAAATTCAGTGATAGTCTCTTCTTTTTTTGTGTGGTTAAATTCATGCATGCCTAGTTTTAAGGTGTCAGATCTACAATTTGATGACCACATCAGCTGCTGTTTGACAGCTGCAGTAGGCAGTTACCTGAAGACTAGCACAGGCTCTTGTTTGACAGCTTAATAATAATAATAATAATAATGAAAATTTGTAAAGCGCCTACCCTGCAGCCCAAATAACCTGCCGTTATTTGACAGCTGCAGTAGACAGTTATCTGAAGACGAGCACAAGGTCTTTTTTGACATCTTAACCTGCTGTTATTTGACAGCGGCAGTAGGCTGTTATTTGACAGCGGCAGTAGGCAGTTATCTGAAGACTAGCACAAGGTCTTGTTTGACATCTTCACCTGCTGTTATTTGACAGCGGCAGTAGGCTGTTATTTGACCGCCGCAGTAGGCAGTTATCTGAAGACTAGCACAAGGTCTTGTTTGACATCTTCACCTGCTGTTATTTGACAGCGGCAGTAGGCTGTTGTATGATGACTACTGTTATTGGACGCCCGTTTCGTGTCGCCTGACTACTACCACATGTTGTTATTTGACAGTGACAGCCCGTTACGTGTTGGTGCTCAGTAATTCCCGCTCCAGTGCCTGTTGTGCAGACTGCTTGTCTTCACTGTTTGAGCTTTTG
>JABMCL010003763.1:375000-382500 GCA_018857735.1 Alviniconcha marisindica
TTCTCGTGCTTCTCCTCTCCTGACATACCCTTCTCCTCCTGCCTCCTCTCTCATCTTGTCTCTCTCTCTCTTCCCTCATTGGTACAGTGCATTGCTGCCCATCTCAGTGCATGGTCTCTACTGGCCATCCTTCATGAGGTGTCTGTGGCACACTGCAGTCGTTCTGATCTGCCCATTTAATGCAGTGAACGCTTCTGATGCTGCCCATCTTAATGCAGGAGTCTTCTGATGCTGCCCATCTTAATGCAGGAGTCGTTCTGATGCTGCCCATCTTAATGCAGGGGTCGTTCTGATGCTGCCCATCTTAATGCAGGAGTCGTTCTGATGCTGCCCATCTTAATGCAGGGGTCGTTCTGATGCTGCCCATCTTAATGCAGGAGTCGTTCTGATGCTGCCCATCTTAATGCAGGAGTCGTTCTGATGCTGCCCATCTTAATGCAGGGTCGTTCTGATGCTGCCCATCTAAGTGCAGGGTCGTTCTTATGCTGCCCGTCTTTAATGCAGGGTCATTCTGATGCTGCCCTCTTAATGCAGGAGTCATTCTGATGCTGCCCATCTTAATGCAGGAGTCATTCTGATGCTGCCCATCTTAATGCAGGAGTCGTTCTGATGCTGCCCATCTTAATGCAGGAGTCGTTCTGATGCTGCCCATCTTAATGCAGGAATCATTCTGATGCTGCCCATCTGAATGCAGGAGTCGTTCTGATGGTGACAGTGTAGTGTTACGTATAGCGTCTCTCTTGCCCCACCTGCTGGGATCTTGGTCCCCACCAGTATCTCTTCAGAGACAACTCGGCGTTAAAGAAGTTTAACCAGCCCAAGTACTACCCTCGTAAAATAAAGTTTGTTTTCTCTCTGTCCCTTTACCACCACCCCACACTCTCTCTCTCACTCTCTCTCTCTCTCTCTCTCTCTCTCTCTCTCCTCTCTCTCTCTCTCTCTCTCTCTCCACCTCCTCCTCTTCCACCATCCTGCTTCTCTCCTTTTTAGGTAGCTGGTAAAGGACGTTTGGAATGGAACTGTATGTTGACTCATGCCTGAGGGTCTGGAACATATGCTGACAGTTGCATGCAAGAAGCCGTTTGCTGATGTGCCAGTGAAAATTTGATTCTTTGTTTGGTAGTCTTGTTGTGTGACATTTCTGCAGAGAAATTTCTTTTTCAGTTTGTGTAGGGCGGGTTTTTTGTTGTTGTTTTTGTTTTCAGTCTGCGTAGTTAGCTGGGTGAAGGACTGCGCTGCTGTCAGTTGCAGACTCCAGACTGAGTTATGGAATGATTCTGTGGGGGGTGGTTTCGCATTGTGGCTGTGATCATGATAAAAACAATAAAGGTGCTGTCACTCTGCATGAATGGTTGTTTTAAGCCAGGATTTTCAGCAGCCAAATGCTATTGTTCAGTACGTTTGTGTGGATAAATATAATTTGGAGTGGATTTGTAATTTTGAGCCAAAACATGGGGGATGGATAGGGTAAAAAAACAACAACTATTTATTATTGTCCTTTAGCAGTGGAAAATGGGGGGGGGGGGGGGGGGGTGGGGGGGGGGCTGCTTCATTTGGTGCTGTAGTTGGATTGTGCAGTTAATATGTTGCTTGTGAAATTCATCTTTTCAGTTCAGTTCAAGATTTTATCCAAGCACTCAGGAAAACCCATACATGCAACCACCACCCAACCACCCCCCACACCACATTTCTGAATTTTTTGCTCAGTGTTGCCTTTGAAACAAACCTAGAGCTCCACCGATAGTGACAGACAGAGACCTAGTCACAAAGTTCCCCATCCGGAGAAAAAGGTGAGAAGGGGAGGTTACTGCTCACACTGGATTTGAAGTAGTGACCCTTGGCCACACCTGGTTTTGGATGAGCCCAGAGACTATAACAAAGATTATCAATGTGCATTTATAATCTTTGACTATAAACATCCTTTGGCGAGCCTGTGGGTGGAATGAATACACAGCGCTGCTGTTGTTTTACAGTGATGAATCAGTCATGACTGAGATCTGATGGGTTTAGTTGATAGTCCAGCTGACGTTTCTCTTCATCACAATTTTTCATGGCAGGTTTTTCTGTAGTATCGGTCACAACGGTGATGTTTGAATCTGGGCTTTAATCTTGACCTTGTGGGTGCTGTGATGTAGTGTTAAAGTGTGTATGATGCTTAGAATAGAGACACTTTGTGGGGGGAGTGGGGGGAACTGACACATAACAGGTATTGAAATTGTAAAAACTGCTCAAATAAATATGGGAGTTTGAATGAAGAGGAAAAAGTGTGTGTTTCTTTCTCTCTCCGTTATTGTGTGTGTGTGTGTGTGTGTGTGTGTGTTCTGTCACCAAGAAACAAGTACTTGGCCTCTACATGTATTGTTAAAGGGGACCCCGAGCAAAGGAAGTAGCACAGGCCCTCACAATGGGAATGGAATAAAAACTTGACTCACAACTGTTTTTCAGCGGATTTGTGGTCTAGTTTGACACTCTTATGGTGATGCCTGACACTTGCACAAAAAGTGTATCAGTGCTGCCATTTTGTGTCGGACTGTGGGTGTGTCTGTGATGTCATGAACAGGCCAGCATGTGTGATGGAAGTGTATAATTATCACGTCATGAGCTGCACCTTTCCTGCTCGTCACTGGTAAATAGCAAATCAAGAAGGCTGAGCTTTATGGAACTCGGATCTCAAGCCAAAAAAAGTATGGCTATTGCATAAACATTAATAGAACCATATGAACCATGCAAATGATAATATTTGCAAATGTTCTCTTTTTTCCAAGGCAACATTTGTCTTTGCTCGGGGTCTCCTTTAACAACAACAACAACAACAAAAAGTATATAAAAAAAGAATTCAAGTCAATGTAGCAGAAATTTGCAACTTCAAACTAGAAATAAACAATATTTTTTGCTTTGTTTTTCTCCCTTTAATGACATGAATCCTGCAATTATCTGCATTGATTAATCAACAAAGGCACATTTCATAAGAAGAATGCATGGAATTAACCCATTTTTTACATAAATTAATCCTCATCAATTGTACACTTTCAAAGCTCAAAGCTCATACTTTTAAAATATCACAACTTTGACTTACCACAACAGGTCAAAAATATTTTCACAACATTTCAAATGATTATCAGTACATGTGTAATACTGTTAGAAAATAATGACCAGTATTGTAAATCAACATCTAGAATTGGACGGATTCATTAATCTGAAAAGGACATAATACTAGCTTTGATTTCAGAGCAAGAACCTGGAAACAAGCCAGTTTGGCAAAAACACCAATAGAAATTGTAACAAGAAAAGGATTTTACTGATTGGACATGTTTAGTGGACTTGTTTCCCATTCCACTGCTCATAACAATGTTGTTTCTTCAATTAAAGCATTAAGTAACAGTCAACCGAAACAACACGATAAAGAAACATTTGACAAAAAGTCAACATGGCCCACATATAATTTACTTTGCAGGCAACTTAATCGGCCAATAAGAGCAACTGACAGCATCTGTCTTGCCTTGATACTCCTTATTTTGAATAGTGACTCGATGCTGTCACGTTCATGAAGTGTTCTGTGGTTGTTCGTTTTCGGTATGCCCCAGCTGAAGCTCACACAATGTGGGGTGTGTGCAACTGTTTCCCCCCACCTACATACTGTCCTACATACAAATGCAGTGTGTCCTGCCATTCTGGCAGCTGCACTCTGGCTGCAGATTTCAATAATGGAGTTTGTGATCACTGTAGCTAAAGCAATCCTCACGCGGGACTGTTCACGCAACATTGTGCTTTAGCCGAAATGTTCTGGCTAGAGACTTGTAAGTAACCTTATGGTTTCCGTGGATGTAAAGCAATACTGAACCATGCTCACACATTGGTCTCATCTTGTCCCTAATATGTCAGCCGACATCCAAGGACATTAAGCAACACTGGAAGAAGAAGTTAGGGTATCTGAGACTACAGCAGTTATATATACCTAGACATCAGACGCAACACATTTTAAAGGCTGTCTTTATCGTTAACACAAAAGAAAGTTGGTAATGTTCATCAGTAACTAAGGTCTCTGACACCCCAACAGCTGTATTCAGTCTGACGTGACAAACACTGTGTGAAATGACCTCAAACTGGGAGTAACAATCCAGTTTGCTAAGCATTAACCCCTTCACTGAAAACGACCAATAAAAGTACCAAATTTCAAACCCTTAAGCTTTTTTGCCTGCTTTTTTGCACTGGCATGTGAAAGAATTTTCATCAAAACGCACAGGATTGAAAGTAGATGTGCTATTGGATGGTAAAATATACTGTTTGAAGGGGCATGATTGCATCTTTCGGCCCAGATATTTTACAGGCTGGGGCAATGAAGAGGTTAAGTAAAATAACCCGACTTGACCCACCCAATATATTAACAATAAGGAGAAAGGGGAGGGGGGGGGGGGGGAAGCTCAGGCAGGGTGTTAAAGTAGTGCTTTAGGTTTAATAATGAACCTGGCAAAATCAGAGGTCAAGATGGAGCTGTCTGAACATTTTAAACACTTCATCTTAAGTAGAGTTTCATCTCAAAGGAGTTTGTCTTTAGAGATTTCCATTGCAGCAGCCATAAATACATTTGTTCTACCATTACTAACAGTCACCAAAATGGAAAAATGGAAACATCTGTGAAAATCCACAGTCTTTGGTTGCAAACCTTCTTTTTTTAAATGGATTCAAATTCATAATGATATGCATATGTAAAATGGAATGGTGAGAAAGTTTCACATGTCAAAGAAAAAATGCAAACTCCATGACACAAAAATGGGAACAATTTACATAATGTAACAACAGTTCACTCTGTGTGTGTGTCTGTCTGTCTGCCCATGCATGCTTGTGTGTACTGATCCTGAAAATTTCACAATGACGTTTGTAAAACAACATTGGAAACATCTGATTGTACAAAGACAGGCAAATCTACAAGCTATATTTACATGTGATGCACAAGATGATCATTGTAAAGAATGAAGTGCTGTAGACTATGGAGAGAAGATTGCAATCAACTGTGAGTGCAGCTGTAATACATCAGTGCATGCACTCTAAAGAAAGAGGGAGAAAACAAACTGGTTCTCTTTTTGGCATGGAAGATAAACAGTTGATCGTTGTGTGCGATTTCTTCTGGACAAAACTTTGATCCATGAGAACATTTTGTGTGTAAACAATAGGCACCCTCAAAAACTGAGGCAGTTAACTTTATACTAGAACTAAATCACTACAACTTTCATGAAACTGATCAAGCAGTTTGACATAAATTTAATGGGTTCACTTTGTTTTGATTGGTTAGTTTATGCAAAGGGTGCAATAATCACTGACTGTATATAGCATTTAAGTCCTAACTTCCTAATCAGAGCTCAGGAGCTGTGTGAAAGTGGATGTGGACGACCTAAGCTCCCATTCCTAATACTGTAATAGTCCATATATGGTCTCTGTGGACATGAAGCAGTGCTGAAGAAGTACTTCTTAATCTGAAATCCCATGCTTACCTCCAATAAACACGGAGGACATGTGCCATGGTGATACTGGAAATATGACTTGACCAACAAGCGATGACATTTGTGCCTGTGATCGGTGGGAAAGTTTTTACTGACTAAATCTAATTGATTTTCGGACACAGAACTGACAACAGAGCTTTCTGCTAGTCTTGCATGCAGGTGCTTGAAGACTTTAATCAAACATTTCCCAAGTCGGCTTTGCAGTCCTGTCTTCAGTTGGTCTAACAATCCTGTCACTGTTTCTCATAATCCTGGTCATTGTTTCAATTAATCCTGGTCACTGTTTCAATTAATCCTGTCACTGTTTCCCATAATCCGGTCACTGTTGGCAGCTTTTTCTTTTCTTTGCTTTTTATCATTTCCCTGGTGATAAATTTTAGAAATGCTATATTTCTCTCTTCACGCCACTATACCCTATCACTTGCTCACACCATTTTGTTACAGTGACGTTAATCTCCAAAATCTTGTGATGGTTGATTTCAGAATCTCTTCATTGGTCCAGGAGAATTCCACTACTCTGGATACTATTATATAGTTGATCCTACGATCCTCACGTAGTCGTTTTTTGTTGTTGTTTTTCATTTGGTTTGTCTACGATCCTACCGTGGTGGTTTTAGGGGAAAATGTTACTACTGGTCTCGTATGCCAGGAATAGTCCAACAGTTCTCTCTCAGGTGGTCTCACATAAAACACCGTCACCCATCACTATGTCATGTTCTTGTCTCTGCTGGTCCCGTAACTACCTCCAACATGGCAGCACCATGATTGCTGTTCTGCAATGTTCCTGTCATCCCTCTTGAACATTCCCATTGGTGCTGCTGGTGTGTCGCTCTTGTCACACTTGTTTCTACATAGCTCCATCCACTGTTGTTTCTTAATTACCCATCATTTATCTATACGTTTCCTTTCATGTAATTTCCTGGAACTCTACAGAACATGCAAGAGATGATCATGCGCCGGTCCTTATTCTTGTCATCGTTGTTTCTGGATTATGCCTGTCACTGTTACAAGTTCCTGCACCATTCCTGTCATTGCTGTTCCTGCATTATTCCTGTCACTGTTACAAGTTCTTGCATTATTCCTGTCACTGTTACAAGTTCCTGCACCATTCCTGTCATTGCTGTTCCTGTATTATTCCTGTCACTGTTACAAGTTCCTGCATTATTCCTGTCACCGTTGTTTTGGTCTCAGTCCTATCACCAGCTGTTGTTTCTGCATTTTTCCTGCCACCATCGCTACTTAAGCATTTCTATCAGATCTTTATATGCATTATTCCTGTAATTGTGGTTTTCACAGCATCATTGTCATTGTCCTGCCTTTGTACTTGTAGTCACCAAGATTTCCACAGTGTTTCTCATTCCTGTCACTCATTTCTGTGTCGTTCCTCTCACAGTTGCTTTTCCATCGTTCCTCTCGCTGTTTTCCATTATTTCTCTGACTGTTGTTTTCCATTATTTCTCTCACTGTTGTTTTCCATTATTTCTCTCACTGCTGTTTTCCATTATTTCTCTGTTTTCCATTATTTCTCTCATTGTTGTTTTCCATTATTCATCTCACTGCTGTTTTCCATTATTTCTCTCACTGCTGTTTTCCCTTATTCATCTCACTGCTGTTTTCAGTTATTTCTCTCACTGCTGTTTTCCATTATTTCTCTCACTGCTGTTTTCCGTTATTTCTCTCACTGCTGTTTTCCATTATTCATCTCACTGCTGTTTTCCGTTATTTCTCTCACTGCTGTTTTCCCTTATTCATCTCACTGCTGTTTTCAGTTATTCCTCTGGTTGTTGTTTTCAGTTATTCCTCTTGCTGTTGTTTTCCAATTACTCCTCTCACAGTTATTTCTGCATCATCCCTCTCACTGTCATTTTCCCATTATTCCTGGCACAAGATGTTTCTGCATTATTCCTATCGCTCTTGTTTCTGCCACATCCAGTATTATTATTCCTATTCCTGTTGACCGAGTTGCAATGGTCTCAGACAGTAAATTAATACACCCACAGAC
>JABMCL010003763.1:387500-390000 GCA_018857735.1 Alviniconcha marisindica
GAACCACACCCCCCCCACCCCCACCCCCCCAAAACCCCCCCCCCCCCCCCGCCCCCCCCCCTTAAAAACCCTTGTGTTTTGGGACGTTAGCACCATATTTACTTACTATTCAAAACCCCTTGCGACATGAGCGCAGTGAGTCGGGTCGACAGCAGAGACTACGCCGCAAAAAAGCGATCAATAATAAATAACATTCTTGCAGCTGGACTTCAGTTACCGCGATGGTGAAGAAAGGTGCACTGATTTGCAGAATGGTGAAAAAGCGTGCACTGTTTGCACGAATGGTGAAAAAAGCGTGCACTGATTTGACGAATGGTGAAGAAAGCGTGCACTGATTTGCACGAATGGTGAAGAAAGCGTGCACTGATTTGCACGGCGAATGGAGAAGAAAGCGTGCACTGATTTGCACGAATGGAGAAGAAAGCATGCACTGATTTGCACGAATGGTGAAGAAAGCGTGCACTGATTTGCACGAATGGAGAAGAAAGCATGCACTGATTTGCACGGCGAATGGAGAAGAAAGCGTGCACTGATTTGCACGAATGGAGAAGAAAGCATGCACTGATTTGCACGAATGGTGAAGAAAGCGTGCAACGAGCGTTACGTTTTCTGCATAACTTGTTTACCACTTCACCTGTGATGAGTTTACCCACTGGATCGATTAATCATCTGAGCGCCTTTCTAATTTTGAGCTTTCTACCTTCCCTTTAAAACCCCCTTTTTTTTTCCCCCCCACCCCAAAACCCCCACCCCCCACCCCTTTTTCCTCCCCCTCGTCGGCCCTCCCTTTTTTGTTCCCTCCCTTCCCTCCCCCTCTCTCTCCTCTCTCTCTCTCCCCCCTCTTATCCCCCCCCCCCCCCCCCCAAACTCCCCCTCCTCCTCCCCCCCTCCCTCCCTCCCCCTCCTTTTTCCCCCCTTTTGGTTTCCAATTTTTTTTTTCTCTTTCCTCCCCTCCCCCCCCCTTTTCTCTTTTCTCCCCCCCTCTCTCTCCCCCCCCTCCCCCCCCTCTCTCTTTTTTCCCCCTCTCCCTCCTTGAAAATAAAGTTTTAATTTTTTTTTTTTTTTTAAATTTTTCTCTCTCTCCCCCTCCTCTCTCTCTCTCCCCCCTTTTTTTTTGTTTTTTTTTTTCCCCCCTTTTTTTCTTTTTTAAAAATAAAGTTTTCCCCAGTTCGATTTTTCTGTCTGTCTGTCTTCTGTCTCTTCTTTTTAAAAAAAATTTTCGACTTCTCTCTCCTCTTCTCTCTCTCTCCTCCTTTTCTCCTCTCTCTCTCCTCTCTCTCCTTGTAAAATAAAATTTTCGAGTTCGGTTCTCTGTCTGTCGTCTCTCTCTTTGTAAAATAAAGTTTCCTTCTCTCTCTCTCTCCCCCCCTCTTTTTCTTTCTCTCTCAAAACAAAAACTATCTCCACCGATCTGAACGATTACCCCCTATCCCCCGCCCTGTCTGTTCTCACAAAGCCATAGAAAGACAATTCAAAACATTTGACAAACTTTTTAGAAAACACCGTTTTTCCATTCATTTCTCTGGCTTCCGATGTGGGCATTCTTGTCAAACGGGGTTACCCTTTTAACTGATCGGCCCATTTTTAACAATCCCCAAAATGTCAGGCCCCTATTTCTCTTTTTCCAAGGCTTTTGTCTGGTTCACCCGATTTTTTTACTAAAAAAAACTATCCACGACAACTTAAGCACCCAAGTATAGTTTTCTTACGATCTTCACAGGATCGTCTAAAATGCTTTTTAAATGGCACTACTCCCGAAGCGTTTTTTTAACAAAGACCTCAAGGGTCGACCTGGCCCCCTCTTCTGTTTGCATCTTTATAATGACTTCCCCCTGTTTTACACGTCGTCGCCAGTGTGATTTTTTGTGATGATGGCCCCAATAACTAATGACAACATAGATAATATACGTAGGGATTTCAACAAAGTCTTATGATGTCCCCGGATGGTGTTGAGAAATCGGATGGCACTGAATCCGACGAAAAAAAAATGCATGTTGATGGCGACGAGACAAAAACCCCAAAAAAAAACAGCTCCCTTTAAATCTAAATTTCGAGACCCCCAATAGAACAAGTTTCAAAACATCGCCTCTTGGGTAACTGTAGATGAACAGCAAAAGGGCAAACGCATATTAACAACATTTGCAGAACCGTTTCTAGAAATATTTTCTTCTTTCGAAACACCCAAAATTGTCAGCCAAAAATCCAAATTAGCCTTCTTCTTTGCACACATTATGTCACATATGAATATGTTTCAAATGGGGATGGATGTGCCTTTGCACATAAGCAGCTGTATTCTCCCCACAAACGTGCCGTTTTTTTGTCCAATTTTCCCTACAAAAAAAAAAGTGTTGTCTCTAAAACCTCCCTTTTAGAAAAAAATTTTGCTCAACAAATGTGTTCAATAAAAAGGTTGTTCAGGAAAGCCCCAGATCTAAAAATCTCCCCTTAAAATTTTTTAAATCCCGGGGTTTTGTTTTTTAAAACGGTTTCTCCTTTTCAG
>JABMCL010003763.1:400000-412500 GCA_018857735.1 Alviniconcha marisindica
AAGCATGGTTCAATATAGCTTTACGTCCACGGAAACCAGAAGGCTCGTTAGGACGGACAGCCCAGGACGGCCACTTCAACTCTCACACAGCTCCTGAACTATGACCCCTGTGCGGATTCGTCACATTTTTATATATACCTCAAAGGCAACGTGTGCTGTGGGCACGTGATAGCTAACCCAGGTACGTACTTATTTGAGAGGCAGAAAATCCACCAAGCAACCTGACAACATACGATCACCCAGGCACCTGACATCTCACACACCCCCCAAAGACCTAATAATTATGTGGGCGGATTGGTGGGCATGCGGGTGGATTGTTGGGCTTTCGAAAAACTGTCAGCTAACGGACAGTTTTTAGTTAGTGCTCAAATGGCAGACAGTTTGTATGAGACAACGCAAATTATATCAGGAGTTTCTTTTCTAACCGCCCATGTTGTTTACGCCAGCACAAATAAAACCAAAATCGTTTGAACCGAGACGGAACTCTTTTCCTACCCAGGGCGGACGCGCCTCATGTTTACGTGCGTGCTTGAATGCTACTGGTTGGGTGTTGCTTTACGTCCACAGAAACCGTAGGCTTATTAGGGACGGGAGCCCAGGACAGCCACCTCGACTTTCACACACAGCTCCTGAGCTCTGAGTTGAATGCTATGTTGCTTCCACTCTTATTAGCACCCAAACTTTTCGGAGGGCGCTGACAGCATCGGTGGACAGCTGCGCGAAGATAAAGAGTGCAAATTCAGGGGCGTAATCAATTTTGGCAGAGTTTGGAGGAAGGATCGGAAAGCGATGCTCGGAGTGTAACGTATCCTACGTAATTCCGTGGCCTGTAGACACTGGCTAGTTTCTGCCCTGTGTGGCGATGGCACGTACGCAGAAGGAAGAGGAAGAGGAATCCGTGAGAGGAGAACGAAGGAAGATAAAACGTCAAACTTCGAAGCTCCGTGAACAGGGCGGTGGTGCTGAGCTCTCATAAAGTGAGTTGGGTGATCTTCTTGCTTGGGAGAAAACCCAGGCGAGTTCAAGGGCAGGGAGGTGGAGCTGGGCTCTCATAGGAAGTTGGACTATCTTCTGCTTCAGGTTCCAACGGTTGTTTTTCGGACACTGTCTTTGTGACTTTGCTCCGCACAGCTGTTGAAACAGCAACTAAGTTGCTTGGCACTGGCGGGGTCCCCACCTCCTTAACGTTGTTGTTCTGGTGGTGGCTGACGGTCTCTCCGGTCTTTGCGGGTCGGAGCGCGCGGACGAGCTATTCATGCCACCCCCCACCCCCACCCCCACCCCGCCCCCTTCCCCGCCCCCTTCCCCGCCCCCAAATAAGCCTTATGGTTTTTGTGGCCGTAAAGCACCCTACTTACTTACTTACTTCTTTTTGCTTCACTTGTCTCCAACAGTTGTTTCTATGGGCATTGTCTTTGTGACTTTGTTCTCAGTCTTTGACTTTGTTCTCAGTCTACAAAGATTGAACTAATAAGCTGCAAAGTAAATGTATGTATAAGCCGCTTTGCGTTGGCTAGTTCCCTACCTCCATAATATCTGTTGCTCGGGTGGTGGCGGTCTTGCGTTTGCGGGTCGAAGCTCTTGGGATGAGCATCACACAGGTACCCTAACCCCCCCCCCCCCCCCCCCCCCCCCCAAATAAACCGCATGAGGTTTTTCTTCTTCAAATGTTGCCTTATGTCCACAGAGATCGTAAGGACTCCTAGGGACGGGGAGCCCAGGACGTCCACCTCGACTTTCACACAGCTCCTGAGCTCTGCGTACGAGGTTTCTGTGTGGATGTGATTTATGACACTGCCTTGTGCTCATCTTAATGTACAATCAATGTACAATTCACACAAACATCCGACAGCCCAGCCAAAACATCCGGCAGACTATCTACCCAAACACCAGACATCCAGCCCAATCCACCCGACAGACCATCTACCCAAATATCCAATCCACCCGACAGACATTCCACCCAAACACCCGGTAGACGGTCTACCCAAACACTCGACATCCAGCCCAATACACACAATAGACATTCCATCAAACACCCAGCAGACAATCTACCCTAACATCCGACATATGGTCCAATCCACCCGACGGACATTCCGTCCAAACACCAGGCAGACAATCTACCTAAACACCCGACATCCAGCTCAATCCACACAACAGACATCCCATCCAAACACCCAGCAGACAATCTACCCTAATA
Source organism: Alviniconcha marisindica (assembly GCA_018857735.1). NCBI lineage: Eukaryota > Metazoa > Mollusca > Gastropoda > Provannidae > Alviniconcha > Alviniconcha marisindica. The sequence continues at coordinate 402,198 of JABMCL010003763.1, forward strand.
CCCGACATCCGGCCCAATCCACCCGACAGACATGCCATCCAAACATCGGGCAGACAATCTACCTAAACACCCGACATGCAGCCCAGTCCACCCGAGAGACAATCCACCCAAACATCCAAAAGAAGACCATCCCCCACACCCAACCCAATCCACCCAAACACCCGAAAGACGACCCGACTACACACCCAGCTCAACCCACCCGACAGACAATCCCCTGTACACCAAACAGATGTTGCACCTTGGAAACGACCCACTCAGTCCCCTTCGACAGACAGTCCCGCAAACCCCCCAGACATGCATCTGTCAGGCTACCCGGGGTGGAGTCCATCCAGCGCCAGGACGACCCTAATCCCCTCATGGTGGGTAAAACCAACAGCATTAATGCGAGGAGGGGCCTGTCCACTGACGCTGATAGAGTGGTCAGGGGGAAGTCCCGCCAATTATGGCTGGCCTTTGGCAGCAAACCGACGCTTATTGGGCAGCATTAGTTTCCCAATGTACACAAGGGACGTAACCGAAACAACTGTAAGCCAAGACCCGTGCAAACACTGCTGCTAACAACTGGAACGGCGCGCCCACAACCGTGCGTGCAACGGTGACGTAAAGTGGACCCATGTATCAACAGCAATTCACGAGTGAGGCAGCCAGAGCTGTGTTGATACAACATCAAGTCTGAAGGACCCCTCCCGGAGACGAGTCACGCAGGTCACGCGGTGTCAAGGCGATGAACTGTTGTCATTTTGCACGTGCTCACTCAGTAACGGGACGATAACAGGTGCAAAGTATAGAATCCAAAGAAAGGACATTGACGAGTCGTGCAGATCACGCGGTGTCAAGGCGATGAACTGTAGTCACTTTGCACGTGCTCACCCAGAAAAGGGACGACCACAGGTGCAGTCAAGCCTTAAGTACCCGTTCTTAAATGGGTAAACTGTTAATTCGCCGATACTTCGGACAGTTCGACGAATTGTAAGTAATTCGTTTCTTAACTGAGCTCAGACGAACTTTTAGTTCAGAACGAAGGCTTCGTAACCGGCTTATAATATAATGAGATGCAAGCTTCGGCCCGAACTTGCGGCAGAAGCGCAGCAGACAGCATGATCCAAAATGCAGGCTAAGATAAGATAATACTTCATTACACAGGGATAAAGCTAAGTCAAGTCAGCATACTTTACTCATCTATCACAGGGTAATTCAGCTACCTGCTATGTCATTCTGGGTCCCAGAGACAAGGCTGCGCATCCCACATGTCAACAAATAGGTCAGTTCCCTTCGAAGCGAGTGAAATATCGACACCGACATCCATTTTTATTGTTCTTTCTTCCTCATCCACAGGAGAGCTCTCTTTGCTCTCAACCATGTGCTGAATTAGCTTCGGCCCGTAGCTAGCTGGTAGCTGGGCACAGTAAATGGTAGACACGCGGGTATCGGGTACACTCACACATATGCACAGTCCCCTCCCCACCTCCGTCTGATGTTAAAGGAGAGAGAGAGAGAGATACAGAGACAGAGACAGAGACAGAGAGACACAGAGAGACACACAGAGAGAGTAAAGCTCACACACATAATTCGTCGTCAGTAGGACCAGCATTGGAACTGTTTTAAAGGAAGCACGGGGGAAACTGAGAAACAGGGCAGAGCGCTTAATTATGGACATTCCTGAGCGCATAGATGCTACCTTAAACGAAACTGAACTGAACTGAAGCTTTTATCTGCTTGTATCTCTAGTCGCAATTCATGATCAAAGGTATCAATGAGCAATGACGGTGAAAGATGGTTTTTCTGCCGAACTGCCCGAAGCAGGTTCGCGAAGTAAAAGGTCACCCAATTAAGAACGAACAAAGTTTTGACGAACTTTTTTCAGGTTCTCCGAACACCCGAACTAGGTTCGCGAAGCAAAAGTGCGTCCAATTAAGAACCGACTTTCGAATCTAAAGCCTATTTTACTACGGACCAGAGAATACTGACCTGGATGCATCTGTTGAAAGAAATTTTAACAAGCACATAAAGTCACCTTTTATATCAGCCGTTCCCGCTCTTCTACCCTTTTTTTCTCGTATCTGAAAACAATCACGATTTGCCCGCCTCCTCTACCCTTCTTCTCTCGTATCTGAAAACAATCACGATTTGCCCGCCTCCTCTACCCTTCTTCTCTCGTATCTGCAAACAATCTCGATTTGCCTTCCTCTACCCTTCTTCTCTCGTATCTGCAAACAATCTCGATTTGCCTTCCTCTACCCTTCTTCTCTCGTATCTGAAAACAATCACGATTTGCCCTCCTCTACCCTTCTTCTCTCGTATCTGAAAACAATCTCGATTTGCCCTCCTCTACCCTTCTTCTCTCGTATCTGAAAACAATCACGATTTGCCCTCCTCTACCCTTCTTCTCTCGTATCTGAAAACAATCACGATTTGCCCTCCTCTACCCTTCTTCTCTCGTATCTGAAAACAATCTCGATTTGCCCTCCTCTACCCTTCTTCTCTCGTATCTGAAAACAATCACGATTTGCCCTCCTCTACCCTTCTTCTCTCGTATCTGAAAACAATCACGATTTGCCCGCCTCCTCTACCCTTCTTCTCTCGTATCTGCAAACAGTCACGATTTGCCCGCCTCTATCCTTCTTCTCTCGTATCTGAAAACAATCACGATTTGCCCTCCTCTCCCCTTCTTCTCTCGTATCTGAAAACAATCACGATTTGCCCGCCTCCTCTACCCTTCTTCTCTCGTATCTGCAAACAGTCACGATTTGCCCGCCTCTACCCTTCTTCTCTCGTATCTGCAAACAGTCACGAATTGCCTTCCTCTACCCTTCTTCTCTCGTATCTGAAAACAATCACGATTTGCCCGCCTCCTCTACCCTTCTTCTCTCGTATCTGAAAACAATCACGATTTGCCCTCCTCTACCCTTCTTCTCTCGTATCTGAAAACAGTCACGATTTGCCCTCCTCTACCCTTCTTCTCTCGTATCTGAAAACAATCACGATTTGCCCGCCTCCTCTACCCTTCTTCTCTCGTATCTGAAAACAATCACGATTTGCCCTTCTCTACCCTTCTTCTCTCGTGTCTGAAAACAGTCACGATTTGACCTCCTCTACCCTTCTTCTCTCGTATCTGAAAACAATCACGATTTGCCCGCCTCCTCTACCCTTCTTCTCTCGTATCTGCAAACAGTCACGATTTGCCCGCCTCTACCCTTCTTCTCTCGTATCTGCAAACAGTCACGAATTGCCTTCCTCTACCCTTCTTCTCTCGTATCTGAAAACAATCACGATTTGCCCGCCTCCTCTACCCTTCTTCTCTCGTATCTGAAAACAATCACGATTTGCCCGCCTCCTCTACCCTTCTTCTCTCGTATCTGAAAACAATCACGATTTGCCCTTCTCTACCCTTCTTCTCTCGTATCTGAAAACAGTCACGATTTGCCCTCTCAGCTGGCGGTGATGGGAAGTGGGACTCAGCAAAGTGGCCTACGAAGCAACAAGCAGAAAAACCATCTTTCACCGTCATTGCTCATTGATACCTTTGATCATGAATTGCGACTAGAGATACAAGCAAATAAAAGCTTCAGTTCAGTTCAGTTTCGTTTAAGGTAGCATCTACGCGCTCAGGAATGTCCATAATTAAGCGCTCCGCCCCGTTTCTCAGTTTTCCCCGTGTTTCCTTTCAAACAGTTCCAATGCCGGTCCGACTGACGACGAATTATGTGTGTGAGCTTTTCTCTCTCTCTCTCTCTCTCTCTCTCTCTCTCTCTCTCTCTCTCTCTCTCTCTCTCTCCTTTAACATCAGACGGAGGTGGGGAGGGGACCGTGCATATGTGTGAGTGTACCCGATACCCGCGTGTCTACAATTTACAGTGCCCAGCTAGCTACGGGCCGAAGCTAATTCAGCACAGACAACCAGATCTGAAATGGGAAGTAAGCGGTCTGTGCACCCGAGCCAGTTCTGAACCCTGCCGAAAGGTTAGTTGTTAATTCACGGGTCTCAACGTCCCGTCAACCGTACAGGGTCATCTCAGGATGACTCAACACTTTTAAATCACTGACTCCAGTCTCCTTCATACCGACAGAACAAAACGAAATGGGCCTGATAGCTCAGTTTGTACAGCAATCAACTTTTAAATCACACAGTCAAGGGCTGACTTCAGTCTCCTTCATACAGACAGGGCAAAACGAAATGGGTGGGATAGCTCGGTTCGTACAGCGCCGGACCGAAAAGCCAGGCGCAATACTGACGCGGGTTCGATTCCCCGGTGCGACAAAGGATTTTTCTCCAGAAGTCAAATTACAGTGCAGCTTCCCTTACGGTGTCCGTACAGCCCCCGCGTGCAATCGCATGCACCAACACCATTCTGTTCGCACTTTCAAAATCCCAAACACTGGCAGCCACACCATTGTTCGGACGCAGGAAAACACTGCAATCGCTTGTAGGAATGGGTAGCGCTGTTCCTGCGGCTGCTGTAGCCTTACCCAGGTAAGGCGACCCGAATTTCCCGACACGAAGTTGAAAAGAGTGGCTTCACTATCCTGCTGAAGAAAATTACTTCAACCTCACTTCATATAGAGGTAAGACTGCCTTTAATATTCTACACTCAGGCAGAACAAAATGGAATCAATCTTTAGACAGCGCAAAACGAAATCTTTAACATCCTTCATACAGACAGAGTGAACCGGACCATCTTCAGTGCACTTCATTGAGACAGAAACAAGCGAGATAGTTTCAGTATCCTCCATTCGCGCCGAGCAAAACGAATGTCTTCAGTATCCTTCATTCAGAGCAAAATGAATGTCTTCAATATCCTTCATTTACAGCAACACGAATGTCTTCATTATCCCTCATTTAGAGCAAAACGAATGTCTTCAGTATCCTTCATTTAGAGCAAAACGAATGTCTTCAATATCACTCATTTAGAACGAAACGAATGTCTTCAATATCATTCATTTAGAACAAAACAAATGTCTTCAATGTCATTTCTTTAGAGCAAAAACGAACGTCTTCAATATTCCTCATTTAGAACAATGAATATCTTCAATATCCTTCACTCGTAGCAAAACGAATGTCTTCAAAATCCTTCACTCGTAGCAAAACGAATGTCTAAAATCCTTCAGTTAGAGCAAAACGAATGTCTTCAATATCCTTCATTTAGAGCAACGTGAATGTCTTCAGTATCCCTAATTTAGAGCAAAGCAGAATAGTTATGATATTCCCTGTACCGACGGAGTCGGAAACGACTTCAGTATCTCCTCATTCAAAACGGAAAGGTTTTAATGTCCTTCATTTATACGCTATTTAAATCGGACATATGGCACATACTACATCCTTAATTACCATTATTCCTTATTCTCACACCACTGTCTTCATCCTGGGGTGACCTAATGACAGGACGTTAAAAGCCAGAAATTAACTAACTAATCGCCACTGTCACTTGCAGAACACTAGAAGTACTCAACATCTTGCAGTCGCACAAAGAAGGACATTTCTTCATCCTACCTTCTTATCATGCAAGCTGTTTTTTTATAAGTACAATGTGAAGTACATGAAATTTTACTGCGCTAAACTAAATATACATTACGATTATACAGCAATACTGCAGAATTATTGGTTTCATCTGCTTGTCCGTGTCTGTGTTCCCCCCACCACCACCAACGCTGTAAGTCACAACATGTCCATGAGCACCCTGGCCGGCATCAAAACTCAGCAGTAAAACCTTGTACTGACTTTCATCTTGTCAAAACTGATGATACTCAATCGAAAGGACCATAGCTGGGAGCGGCGATAGCTCAGTTGGTAGAGCGTCCGACTTAAAAGCGAGGCGCAGTACTGACGCGGGTTCGAGTCCCCGGTGCGGCAAGGGCCTTTCCTCCCAGAGCCAACTTCCAGTGCACACTCCGAGCATCGCTTTCCGGCACCTTCCTCCAAATTCTGCCAGATTTAGTTACGCCACTGAAGGGGCACTCTTTATATCCGCGCAGCTGTCCATGCAGCGACGCGGTCAGCGTCCTCCGAAAGGTTCGGGTACTAATATGACTGGAGAAGCAATCTAGCGCCAAAGCACGCACGTAAACATGAGACGCATCCACCCCGGGTAAAAAGAAAGAAAAAAAAAGAGTTCGTCTCGATTCAAACGATTGTGGTTTTATTTGTGCTGGTGTAAACTTTGTTGGCGGCTATAAATGGCACTCCTTGTTTTATTTGAGTTGTTTGTAACAAACTTACTACTGTTTGAGCACCAACAAAAAACTGCTCGTTAGCCGACAGTTTTCTGGACCCTATGGCGCATGGCGCAACTGAATACGGCAGTGGTTGAAGGAAGGATGTCGTAAACCAGTGCTTTGGAGTTTACTTCCAGTGCGGACTCTCTTACGGTGTCCGTACAGCCCCCGTGTGCAGTGGCACGCATCAACATCTGTGCGCACGATCCCCAACACTGGCAGCTATACATATACCACTGTTTGCACACGAAAATAGTGCACACGCTCAGTGATAGAAATGGGTAGCGCTGCTCTTGCGGCTGCTGTACCTTACCCAGGTAAGGCGACCCGAATTTCCCGCAAAGACTAATGAAGTAATTATATATATATATTAAGTAAACATGGTGCTTAACGTCCACAGAAACCGTAAGGCTTATTAGGGACGGGAATATATATATATATATATATATATATATATATATATATATATATATATATATTGCCACTGACGGCAGCAGGGACAATTTCCTTCCATGTCAAAGTCAGTGCTGGCTGCGATCAATAACGCAGAGACAGTTGCGGCATCATTACCAATGGTCACCGGCTTGCGGACCAGACACTCAGTCCACTAACTGTGTCAGTGCCAGACTGGAGTCAGTGCCTGACGGACTGAAACCCGCGAGAGTCGATCGAAGCACTTCACTGAGGTCAGTGCTCGAGCATTTTCGCCCTTCGGCTATTGTATAGCTGCGCCGACCGAGTCTCGCAACGAACGCAACACTCAGTGAAAACTCCTAATCACTCCGGTCCATGCCCTTACCTGCTTCGTTGAAGCCGCGGTCCAACACCTAGGAATTTACAGCCACGTTACCATGGGAATAAGAACAGACGAGGCTATGTACCTGGCAGGTATTAGTTCGTCGAACCGTTGAATCAAGCAGGCGATGCGGGGAGGACGACGACTGACGATGCAGGAGCGAGGACAGCGAGCGCAAGAAGCCGGAGCCAGACTACACACAGCCACAGAGGGGGGGAAGAGAGCGAGAGAGAGAGCGAGAGCGAGCCAGGGGCTGGTGCCAGAACTGCCAGTGCAGAACTGCGGTGCCGCAGGATCACAGCAGGGACTGAGCGGAGTAACAATCACAGAGCGCTGTGCGCCGCTGGAACACGGAGACCACCACGGCCGCAGCGAGGTCGGGTCGGGAAGGCTCAGGTGGATGTGAGCCGGGCGGTATGAACTAATCCGCTTAAGTTTCAGGGCGGGCGTGCAGTGCGCCCACCGCGCCGTGGGCACGGACCCAGTCGGGCCAGGCAGACTGCACGGACGCCCCCCCCCCCCCCCCCCCCCCCCCCCCCCCACCACCCCCCCGTCCTCTCCCAGTCGTCGCACACTCGGGCAGCTTACACCACAGGCAGGCGGGCCAGCTCACCTCTCGAGGTACAGCACAGCCAACCCCCTGAGGCAACAGGTCACGGTCCCTTGCGGCACTCCCAGTCTCAGTATCGGAATTCTCTCCCTTCTGTCTCCGTCACTGGCAGTTAGTTCTTTCTCGCCTGGCGCCTTCGAAACTGCGTTCCAGACTCGCTTCTACAACTGAGCCGAATCTCGCCACAACTGATTTCAGATTCTAGTCTCCCTTCTTTTGCCCTCAGCCATTCCGTCATCCCCCATTACATTCCTGTAATATGCGCACGTGTGTGTGTGTGTGTGTGTGTGTGTGTGTGTGTGTGTGTGTGTGTGTGTGTGTGTGTGTGTGTGTGTGTTGTGTGTGTGTGTGTGTGTGTGTGTGTGTGTGTGTGTGTGTGGAGGAGAGAGAGAGAGAGAGAGAGTGGAAGGAGCGGCAGTGGGTGGTGCGTGCTGTGGGTGTGTGGTGCTGTGCGTGCGCGTGCGTGCGTGCGTGCGTGCGTGGTGTGTGTGTGTGTGTGTGTGTGTGTGTGTGTGTGTGTGGTGTGTGTGTGTCGCGCGCGTGTGTGTGCGGAGCGTGCGCGATGCGTGTGTGCGTACGTGCATGCGTGCGTGTGTGTGTGCGCGCGCGTGTGCTTCCGAATGTGCTGCGTAGATTGCTGCGATCGAGCCTGCGTGTTTGTGGCATGCGAAGAATATATAGATATTTACTGTTGTTTTTGAAGTTTTCTGTATACATTTTGTTGAATGTGTAAAGCGCAGTGTGCTCACCCTTACCTTGGTTAAAAACAAAACAAAACAAAACGCGCTACATGAAATGCCCACTGTTACTATGATCATTATTATCATCCAGAGCTGACAATCATAGTCTGGGTCGAACACAGATTGCTTAAGTTTGTGTTCACGGTTTCTTCGATCTTCCCATGATAAACAGATTCACAAAATACTACAGCAAACTGGCTGTGTCAACTAGTGGACCTACACACACGTATATGTAGGTCATGTGTCAACCAGTGTCCATCACATCATTGGCCACAGCAAACAGACTATGTCAACCAGTGTCCATTACGTCACAAAGATCACAGCAAACAGGCCATGTCAACCAGACTGTCCATTAACCCGTGCCACAAGACCACAGCAAACTGGCCATGTCAACCAGTGTCCATTACATCACATAGACCACAGCAAACTGGCTATGTCAACCAGTGTCCATTACATCACTGACCACAGCAAACTGGCCATGTCAACCAGTGTCCATTACACATCACAGCAAACTGGCTATGTCAACGTGTCCATTACGTCACAAGCACAGCAAACTGGCTATGTCAACCAGTGTCCATCACATCATTGGCCACAGCAAACAGACTATGTCAACCAGTGTCCATTACGTCACAAAGATCACAGCAAACAGGCCATGTCAACCAGTGTCCATTACGTCACAAAGATCACAATAACTGGCCATGTCAACCAGTGTCCATTACGTCACAAAGATCACAGCAAACTGGCTATGTCAACCAGTGTCCATTACGTCACAGCCACAGCAAACTGGCTATGTCAACCAGTGTCCATTACGTCACAAAGACCACAGCAAACTGGCTATGTCAACCATGTCCATTACATCACTGCCACAGCAAACTGGCCATGTCAACCAGTGTCCATTACGTCACAAAGACTACAGCAAACTGGCTATGTCAACCAGTGTCCATTACGTCACTGACCACAGCAAACTGGCCATGTCAACCAGTGTCCATTACGTCACATAGCTCACAGCAAACTGGCCATGTCAACCAGTGTCCATTACGTCACAAAGACCACAGCAAACTGGCCATGTCAACCAGTGTCCATTACATCATTGGCCACAGCAAACTGGCCATGTCAACCAGAGTCTATTACGTCACAAAGACTACAACAAACTGGCTATGTCAGCTAATGTCCATTATTACATCACTGGCCACAGCAAACTGGCCAGGTCAACCAGTGTCCACCACATCACTAGCCACAGCAAACAGGCAATACCGGAGTCTACAGCATTACAATAGCTACTGCAGATGGCTAAGCAACTAGTGTCTACATCATCACTATAACTACAGCAAACTGGCTGTACCAATGTCTACAAAACCGGCAATACCAGTTTTTACAGCATCTCTATAGCTACAGCAAATTGGCTATACAGCCAGCGTCTATAGCATCAGTATAGCTACGGCAAACGGGCTACACAACCAGTGTCTATATTATCACCATAGGTACAGCAAATTTGCTATATAACCAGCGTATACCACATCACTATATTTACAACAAATTGACTATATAGTGTCTACAGCATCACTATAGCTACAGCAAATTGGCTACATCACCAGTGTTCATAGCATCACTATAACGACAGAAAACCGGCTGTATAACAAGTGTCCATAGCATCACATAAGAACAGCAAATTATATATCCAATGTAAACTGCATCACTATAACTACAGCAGATTGACTATACGGTGTCCACAACATCATTACAGCTACAGCAAATTGGCTATAGAACCAGTGTCTACAGTATCGCTACAGCTATGCACAGCAAACTGGCTAGATAAGAAGTGTCCATTACATCACTCTGGCTACAGTAATCTTGCTATGTAACCAGTGTACACTGTATTAGCCGGGATTGTGGACACTGTCTTGTGATTTTGTGCCTCACAATTAATGAAACATTAAAACGGCTCTC
>JABMCL010003763.1:415000-492500 GCA_018857735.1 Alviniconcha marisindica
AAATCAATATACTTACCAGCTTCTCGACGGAAACAACGTAAATATAGAAAATCTATGTACGTCTCTGTCTGGATACTTTGTTTGAAAATCGAATAAAATTCAAAGCGTTCTTTTGAAGTGATACTAGCACTCCAGTCTTGCTGGAACTGATCCAGCAGTTTCTCAAAGCAGATACAAATCTGTTCAAATGTCCAACGTTTAGCTGTTGCCAAACACCGCCAAAGCCGTTCCTACATTACAAGTTCTCTGACACGATAGGCCCAGTTCTTTTTACCCAAATCTTGCAAATACAGCAACATGTTACATGTGTGTGTGTGTGTGTGTGTGTGTGTGTGTGTGTGTGTGTGTGTGTGTGTGTGTGTGTGTGTGTGTGTGAGAGAGAGGAGAGAGAGAGAGAGAGAGAGAGAGAGAGAGAGAGAGAGTTGTTTGCCACCGTTCATTATTCGTCGCGAGGTAATAATGAATACATTTTTCACGTTCCTTCTCACTGGTCCATTAGAAATATCCGAGGTTTTTGAACAGCTCAAGTGGATCTGCTTACTGAACTGACCTAGAAAACGACGAACCGTGGGATTCGTGCCTGCACCTCGAACACGCTTCTCACGCACATAATGATGGACTCCCCCCCCCCCCCCCCCCCCCCCCCAACACACACACACACACCATAAACATCGCACGTGCAACCAATTTATGTCTTTGCGACCGCACGCAGCTAAACAACGATAATGCCGGTAAACATTACACATGGACTGCATATATATACGGTGAAAGCACATCACCGGTGTGAGTTATGTCTCGTTAATTTTGGGGTTAGGTCAATGCAACAATTTACATTAATCCGAGCCAAACTGTCTCTGCAGGTAGAGCAGTGTTGCAAGACTTTTTCACTTCTTTTTTCTGCTTTTTTTCTTCTTCCACAGCTCACACACACACACACACACACACACACACACACACACACACACACACACACACACACACACACTGAAACAGCACAGATTAACACAAAAAACACGTACGAAAACAAAATTGACAAAGGGTGCTTAAAACTCGCAAAAAAACATAAGGAAACAGGGGGGACACATTTTAGGGGAGAGAGAACACAAAATATTAAACAAAAGTTTCAAAAACAAAAACAAAAATAAAAACAAACATAAACAAATTTCAAACAAATAATGCCTACAAGAAACACTACCAAAGAAACAAAAAAAGTACACACCATGAATGCGAACAATGACTGTCCTCTGTCAAGGCGAACACAAAATAATCCACAACAAGTATCACACCATGCGCGTTCCTGTCAGCACCCTTCCCTGATACCCAGCGCTTCCTTTTGTCAGCGCTGTCGGAAAGAAAAGAAAGCAACACATAATAAGTAATTCTCACAACACATAGTAAGTGTTTTCCTCGCAACACATTAGAAACTGTTACCGTTGACGCTGTCGGGAAGAAAAGAAAGCAACACATAATAAGTAATTCTCACAACACATAGTAAGTGTTTTTCTCGCAACACATTAGAAACTGTTACCGTTGACGCTGTGGCCCCCCCCCCCCCCCCGTTCTCCCCTCCCCCCACCCCACCCCCAACGATCGCTAAACTGAGTCGAACGTGAAGTGACGATTACACGGAGGGAATTATGCCGCAACGCAATCCTGCCCTTTTCACGCTTGTAAGCCGGGACTTCCGAGCCCGTCGTTCGGTGACCGTTTCCGGCGACTGGCCGCTGCGATGGAACCACGGACCTACATAACGGATGTAGGTTCATGGCTGGAACTGTGGCTCTCAGGTCTCGTTAGGTCTCGGCTCTTCTGCCTCCACGGTCATCGAGTTATGCAGAGACCTCCTTCAAAGACCTCCACAAGATGGAGGACGGCGGGGGTCTCCATGCAAGCACGTGGGAGGTCCCTCAGGGGGGTGGGAGGAGGAGAGAGGTGGTGGGGGTGGGGGGGGGGGGTGGGGTATCATTGGCGGGAACTGCCACAAGTATCAAGTTTTGTCGTGACAAACACGTGTTTGTCGCGACAAACATGTGTTTGTCACGACAAAACACATCTTTTGTCGCAACAAAAGTATGCTTGTCGGGACAAGCATACTTTTGTCGCGACAGAAGACATGTTTTGACGCGACAAACGCGACAAAAGAATCCTTGTCGCGACAAAATTATGTTTGTCATGACAAAAATATGTTGTGTCATATTTTGTTGAAGTTTCGTCATGACAAGCATACTTTTGTCGCGATAAAACTCGTGTTTTGTCGCGACAAAAAATGATACTTATGACAGCTCCCGCCAATGATAGGGGGGGGGGGGGGTGTTGTAAGAACAGGCAAACCTCACACTGTGGCATTTCCACTGACTGTGAATCCCAACGTTTTGTTTAGAGACGATCGTAAAGATTAATGATATAAACGATAGTGAGTAGCACTGCCAGTAACGTCATCCCCTTTAATAAGGTCAAGAAAGGAAACTACATCTATCGGTGTCACAGTGGGATTCTGGCACAGCTCAACAACCAGACCACCTCTCCCACAAGGCCTCTGCGTGTGCGTGTGTGTGTGTGTGTGGGGGGGGTGTAGGTGGGTCACTGCAGGTGGTGGTGGGGGGGGGGGGGGGGGGGGGGGGGGGGGGGGTTACAGTGGTCAGACAGCCAAGACCTCTGTAGGTGGAGAGTCAGACAGCCACGGTCACTGCCCAACTCCAAGCACTGGTTTACGACATTCTTCCTTCAAGGAGGAAGGTGCCGGAAAGCGATGCTCGGAGTGGTACAGTGGTGGGGGTAGGGGTGGGGGTGTGGGGGGTACAGCGGTCAGACAGCCAAGGCCTCTGTAGGTGGGGAGTCAACCACGGTCAATGTTGGTGGTGATTGGGGAGGAGGGGGTAGAGGGGTTAGACAACAAGGCCTCTGTCGACGGGGAGTCAGACAGCCACGGTCAATTTTTATGGTGGTGGTGGTGATGTGGTGGGGGGGTTCATTTCCGAGCATCGCTTTTCGTGATTTAGCTTTTCATCTCATTTTTCATCGTTTTTCACCGTTTAACTGTTGTTTAAGTGTCGTTTTCCACCGTTTAACTGTTGTTTAAGTGTCGTTTTTCACCGTTTAACTGCTGTTTAAGTGTCCGTTTAACTGTTGTTTAAGTATCGTTTTTCACCGTTTAACTGTTGTTTAAGTGTCGTTTTTCCACCGTTTAACTGCTGTTTGAAGGGGTCCCGTTTAACTGTTGTTGAAGTGTCGTTTTTCACCGTTTAACTGTTGTTTAAGTGTCGTTTTTACACGTTTAGCTGTTGTTGAAGTGTCGTTTTTCACCGTTTAACTGTTGTTTAAGTGTCGTTTTTCACCGTTTAACTGTTGTTTAAGTGTCCGTTTAACTGTTGTTTAAGTGTCGTTTTTCACCGTTTAACTGTTGTTTAAGTGTCCATTTAACTGTTGTTTAAGTGTCGTTTTTCACCGTTTAACTGTTGTTTAAGTGGCGTTCTGTAGCTTGACAAAGGGGATTGCAACGAAAATTTGCAGATTGTGTTTTTGTCCTAATGAACAGCGTTCTTTTCAACCTTTTTCTGTGTTTGGATCTTGTTTTAGAACGCTAACAATCATTCCTGTTTCAACTTTTATTTTTTATTTTTTGTCTTGAATATTTAACGCACAGTCAACCGTAGAGTATCGTATCCGGGGGAAACAGAAGTCACTAAATCACAAGCAAAAATCTGGCTGGCAGTTGTAGATGCGCCACAGACAACAAGCAAAAATACAATTTACAGTCAAAATCATCAACAGAAAGCACACAATCGTAAAACAATATATCAAGCATATCAACCATGGACTTACAAATCATCAATGACAAGCACACAATCGTAAAACAATATATCAACCGTATCAACCGTGGACTTACGTAATTGCGAGTCCGTGATATCAGCCGGACACGATTATTCAGCCAATGGTGTTGGGCCTCCTGATACGATCGCGGCGTCAGGATTCCCCTTCCCCCTCCCTTCCGCCCCCCCCCCCCTCCATTCCGCCCCCCCCCCCTCCCCCACCCCCACTCCCCAGTTGCGTCACGGTCCCCAACAACACAACACTACTGCGCCACAAACAGCTGTTCGGTCGGCGGCGTCAAAGCCAAATGCATGCGGCACGGAATCCACATGATTGGTACGGGTGTACCAATACAACATGTTCCTGCACGGTGCAGTCGAGGTTCCTTCATCAACGCACCTAACCTCAACATTAAATCAACCAATAACAGGTCTTCCGCCGACATGAAACAGGCGATGTAGCCGAGCGGTGAAGACGATGGGGTCGGGACTGCGGTGAGGTTGTGGGGTCGAATCCACAGGCATACATATTAATATATAGGTCTGTGGGTCGAATCCACAGGCATACATATTAATATATAGGTCTGTGGGTCGAATCCACAGGCATACATGTTAATATATAGGTCTGTGGGTCGAATCCACAGGCATACATGTTAATATATAGGTCTGTGGGTCGAATCCACAGGCATACATGTTAATATAGAGGTCTGTGGGTCGAATCCACAGGCATACATGTTAATATATAGGTCTGTGGGTCGAATCCCGTTTCGGGCAGTAACTAGCTCCCCTCGGGCCCCCTCGGCTTAAAAACGTCTGAAACAAGAATGACTGCTGGTGTTCTAAAACAAGATCCAAACACATAGAAGGTTCAAAAGCACGCTATTTATTAGGAAAAGACACAACATGCAAATTTTCGGGGTAATCCCCTATATCAAGCTACAAAACGACACTTTAACAACAGTTAAACGGTGAAAAAAGATGGCAAGATGGAGAGCTAAGCCACCTATCTGTTTTTGGTGGAGCTATGCTGTTTTTGTGTCCAGTGCTTGGAGGAATGTTGGCATGACAATCTTTGGAACCTTTTATGTGTTTGGATCCCATCAGCTTAGTTTCGAGGTAGTGGGTTCTGTGCCCATCCTTCCAATGAGAAAAAGAAAAAGGTCCATTTAACTGTTGTTTAAGTGTCGTTTTTCACCGTTTAACTGTTGTTTAAGTGTCCATTTAACTGTTGTTTAAGTGTCGTTTTTCACCGTTTAACTGTTGTTTAAGTGGCGTTCTGTAGCTTGACAAAGGGGATTGCCACGAAAATTTGCAGATTGTGTTTTTGTCCTAATGAACAGCGTTCTTTTCAACCTTTTCTGTGTTTGGATCTTGTTTTAGAACGCTAACAATCACTCCTGTTTCAACTTTTATTTTTTATTTTTTGTCTTGAATATTTAACGCACAGTCAACCGTAGAGTATCGTATCCGGGGGAAACAGAAGTCACTAAATCACAAGCAAAAATCTGGCTGGCAGTTGTAGATGCGCCACAGACAACAAGCAAAAATACAATTTACAGTCAAAATCATCAACAGAAAGAACACAATCGTAAAACAATATATCAAGCATATCAACCATGGACTTACAAATCATCAATGACAAGCACACAATCGTAAAACAATATATCAACCGTATCAACCGTGGACTTACGTAATTGCGAGTCCGTGATATCAGCCGGACACGATTATTCAGCCAATGGTGTTGGGCCTCCTGATACGATCGCGGCGTCAGGATTCCCCTTCCCCCCCCCCCCCCCCCCCCCCCCCCCCCCCCCCCCCCCCCCCAAAAAAAAAGAAAGAAAGAGTTAAACTCATTGCGCTGTACAAACAACTCATGACAAAAACCACATTAAGACTGATATATTTTAACAAACATAACCTTAAATATTGTAATCTACAATAAACGTATCACCGAGTAAACAATACACACACACACTCACACACACACACACACACACACACACACACACACACACACACACACACACACCACCCCCCACACCCACACACACACACACACAACACACACACACAGAGCAAAACACCATGAGCGCACCAGTCAGTCCCCGCTTATCAATATTCTCAACAACAACAACAACAACAAACTGAGTCTCTCTTCTCGCCCATCCCCTGTGTACATGTTACAAAAGGCATACGGAGTGAGGGGGGGGGGGGGGGAATCCTGACGCCGCGATCGTATCAGGAGGCCTAGCACCATTGGCTGAAATCGGTGTGGGGCGAGTGTGCCATGGACTTTATAATTTTTTATTAATCCCGTTGACATCACGGACTCGCAACATGTGTACATGTTACAGAGCCCAAGGCAGATGAAAATACGCGATGATCTGGCAAAGCTCGTAGGAATGAATTAATAGGCTGGTCAGCCGCGACTTTGTTGTAACTGGCTTTTCCCTCCAAGTATTCCCCAGTGTGTGTGTGTGTGTGTGTGTGTGTGTGTGTGTGTGTGTGTGTGTGTGTGTGTGTGTGTGTGTGTGTGTGTGTGTGTGTGTGTGTGTTGTTGTTGTTGTTGTTGTTGTTGATCGCTTTCTATATAGCCCTATTCTCCGCTCTCGAGCAGACCCACTGCGCTCTGTGTGTGTGTGTATGTGTGTGTGTGTGTGTGTGTGTGTGTGTGTGTGTGTGTGTGTGTGTGTGTGTGTGTGTGTGTGTGTGTGTGTGGTGTGTGTGTGTGTGTTGTGTGTGTGTGTGTGGTGTGTGTGTGTGTTGTGTGTGTGTGTGTGTGTGTGTGTGTTGTGTGTGTGTGTTGTGTTGTTGTGTGTTTGTGGTTGGTTGTTGTTGTTGTTTAGTGTTATATAGCCCTATTCTCCGCTCTCGAGCAGACTCACTACGCTCATGTGGCATGTGACTCTAAATGAGTGACTGTAGCTTTTTACAGCGCGCTTTGAATATCCACCCACGTGGTGTAGTCAACATTATAAATATGTATTTACAATATGTTGGTGTAGTTGCAGCGCTGTTTGGTTCTTACTTGTCTGGGGCCACTCAAAACTGCTGCCATCTTGGCGCGCTCCGTGTACACCATACAACCATGCACCATATCACGTCATTTCATGCAAAGCCACGTACGTAGGGTGGATGCGTGTTTAGCTGTAACCAGCCACCTTCACCTTTGACAGAATGACCAGGATCTTTTACGTGCTACTGCAGTAACACGGGGGTGGAACGGATACCGAAATAAGAGTCAGCACAGAAGGTGACCCTGGAGAAGAAATTCCCCCGCCGCCCCTTGCCGGGACTCGAACCCTCGACCTTTCGGCCACGAGCCCGGGCGCCTAACCACTGACCCATCCCCGCCCCGTGTGCGCGTGTGTGGGGTTGTGGGGTGGGGGGGGGGGGGAAACTGAGGGGGTGTTCATACTAGATAATTATATGCACATACGTCATATTTATTTGCTTGGAATGTACTACTAAGTAGCAGGTGCTGAGGATCAGTATTTTTCCCGTGATTTATACTGAAACGATTCTTGAAAGCGATTTTGACCTAATCCCAACTCGTCGTGGAAACACACTTTTGCAACTGCGGCAAGTGAAGTTGGCCAGATCGTGATGACTTCCCGAGTCAGCAGGCAGGAACGATAAGCCCGACAGCAAAAACCACTCATCATTTGCCTGAACCTTGAGTAGTGGGGTCGATCACTATCATGCAGCCAAGCACGTCGCTGTGTATAAGCACAGATTTGAGTTTACTGCGGGCCCACACCAAGAATATATTACTACCAGGTAATAAATTCCCTCCACAGAGATACACAGTGACAGAGACAACCCAGTGCCCTGCATTCGGACACTTATCGCATGAAGAACTTCCGAGAGGCATCAAAATGTTCCGGGCTTGTTCGCCCCAGTAACAAACCACTGCGAACATTGCTGTCCACGGTCAAGAGCAGGTTGACAGTTGCTAGGCAGACCCGTGCGTTTGTCTTCTTATTTGTAAACACGTGGCTCTGCCTGGATATGCTTCCTTCGCCCTGATATAACCACACTGGCTGACTGGGCGTAAAACACCAATTTACTTACTGGGTATACTTCCTGGGGGGAAACAACAACAACAACAACAACAAAAACCGGCCCAGAAATGGCCAGAAACAGCCCCTAAAGAAAGTGCGTGACAGGGAACTGGAGGGAGAGAGGAGTGGAATGTTACTGACGAGGACAGACAATGCCTTTAAAAGACTCTGCTTTTTCAAAACGTGTTTTGACCAGCCGGTAGCAGGGATCAAACAACTGCTAAAATAATACCAAATACGAATAATTATAAGAATTTGTGTCACAATCGTGCGGAGATTCTATACCGATTTGTACCAGGAAGTTTGGGTTTGTTTGAGTTTTCCGCTCATTGCACCCCGTGACCCACTAGGCTTGGTGGTGCGTGCTCACGTCGCCCAAGGCCAAACGCCAGAGAGGCAGCTGTATGCGTCAAGTCAGCTACGACGGGCGGTGTTATGAATGACATCCGGGTCGTGGTGGGTCCAGCCAATCGCCACTCACGATATCTACTAAACAAAAAAAGAAAAAAAGAATATCCGTAGTTTGATATTTCCTACCCGTTGCAGAAACAAAATTACAAATAGGGTTGTGGAGTGGTGGTGGTGGTGTATGTGTGTTGGGTGGGGAGGGGGGGGTGGGGGGGAGGTTGCATAACCGATTTCATTACAGCACACAGCATGAAAGAGAGACAGAAATACATCCTGTTTTGGAGCCGAGATCGTCTCCAGTAGACTGAGCGCGCCAAAACGAAGCACCCCACGGCAGCTGATAAATCTCACCCTACAGGCTACAGCTAACAATCTTTCAATTGTATTCTTTTTTCTTTTTTCCCCATTCTTTGTCACTATTTTATCCTCATTGAATATCATGACACTGTGGTGGTTTATCTGCGCGTTGTGGGTGAGCAGTAATAAATGCTTCGTATATCTCATGGTTGCTTGGGAACTGCAAGCGGAGAACGATGACTGTCTTAATTTCCAAGGGAGAAAAAAAATCAACAAAAGAGTCGCAAAAACGGCGTCCTCAAACAAGAGCGAGCCGCGTGAAGTCGCGTACATTCCGAATCAAAGACGCCCCCAGAATGGCTGAAGCTGTTTACTGATCAGATGGCACACCCTATATCATGCGCGGCCACGTACTGGGACAGGTTATAGGAGGCCTACAAAGAGAAGTGGACGGGTCTGCCCACTCAGTGCGATTCTGGGACTAGTGGTGTCAACACTGACCTACCAAACAACAGCAAACACCGACGACTACATCACTTCGGTGGGACGAAGCCTTTCAACGTACACACGGAACTTTGCACGTTCAATGCCAAGAATGGCGGCCACACACTCCAAGCAGAGGATGACGGCCACACACTCCAAGCAGAGGATGACGGCCACACACTCCGAGCAGAGGATGACGGCCACACACTCCGAGCAGAGGATGACGGCCACAAACTCCAAGCAAAGGATGACGGCCACACACTCCTAGCACAGGATGACGGCCACACACTCCAAGCACAGGATGACGGCCACACACTCCAAGCGGAGGGAGGATAACGGCCACACATGTCAAACAGAGGATAATGGCCGCACACTACAACTACAAGCTGGGGATGACGGCTACACACTCCAAGCAGAGAGTGACAGCCACAAACTACAAGTGGACAGTGACAACCACACACTACAAACAGAGAGTGACAGCCACACACTACAAGCAGAGAGTGACGGCTACATTCTACAAGTAGACAGTGACAGCCACACACTACAAAACAGAGAGTTACAGCCACACACTACAAGCAGAGAGTGACGGCTACATACTACAAGCAGACAGTGACGGCCACACACTACAAGCAGAGAGTGACAGCCACACACTACAAGCAGAGAGTGACGGCCACACACTACAAGCAGACAGTGACAGCCATACACTACAAGCAGACAGTGACAACCACACACTACAAGCAGACAGTGACAGCCATACACTACAAGCAGACAGTGATAGCCACACACTACAAGCAGAGAGTGACGGCCACACACTACAAGCAGACAGTGACAGCCATACACTACAAGCAGACAGTGACAGCCACACACTACAAGCAGAGAGTGACGGCCACACACTACAAGCAGACAGGACGGCCATACACTACAAGCAGACAGTGACAGCCATACACTACAAGCAGACAGTGACGGCCACACACTACAAGCAGACAGTGACGGCCACACACTACAAGCAGACAGTGACGGCCACACACTACAAGCCAAGGACTTAAAATATATAATATATAGGTCCATGCTACAAGTAGAAACTGCCAGTCACAGACTCCAAGCAGAGGTCGACGGGCACACACCTCAAACTGAATACGCTGGCCTCACACTCTAAGCAGAAGATGACGGCCACACACTAAAAGCAGAGGAAAATGGCCACACACTACAAGTAGAAGATGATGGCCACACACTACAAGCAGCAGAAAATGGCCACACACTAGAAGTAGAAGATGATGGCCACACACTACAAGCAGAGGAAAATGGCCACACACTACAAGTAGAAGATGATGGCCACACACTACAAGCAGAGGAAAATGGCCACACACTACAAGTAGAAGATGATGGCCACACACTACAAGCAGAGGGAAATGGCCACACTGACACTGCAAGTAGAAGATGACGGCCACACACTACAAGCAGAGGAAAATGGCCACACACTACAAGTAGATGATGATGGCCACACACTGCAAGCAGAGTGACAGCCACACACTCCAAGCAGAAGATGATGGCCTCACACTCCAAGCAGATCAGGACGGCCGTACACTCTAATCAGAGGAGGATGACCACACACTCCAAGCAGAAGATGATGGCCTCACACTCCAAGCAGATCAGGACGGCCGTACACTCTAATCAGAGGAGGATGACCACACACTCCAAGCAGAATAGGGTAGCCACACGCCCCTAAACGGTCCCCGCCAGTACCTCTCAAAAGGCAGAATAGGGTAGCCACACGCCCCTAAACGGTCCCCGCCAGTACCTCTCAAAAGGCAGAATAGGGTAGCCACACGCCCCTAAACGGTCCCCGCCAGTACCTCTCAAAAGGCAGAATAGGGTAGCCACACGCCCCTAAACGGTCCCCGCCAGTACCTCTCAAAAGGCAGAATAGGGTAGCCACACGCCCCTAAACGGTCCCCGCCAGTACCTCTCAAAAGGCAGAATAGGGTAGCCACACGCCCCTAAACGGTCCCCGCCAGTACCTCTCAAAAGGCAGAATAGGGTAGCCACACGCCCCTAAACGGTCCCCGCCAGTACCTCTCAAAAGGCAGAATAGGGTAGCCACACGCCCCTAAACGGTCCCCGCCAGTACCTCTCAAAAGGCAGAATAGGGTAGCCACACGCCCCTAAACGGTCCCCGCCAGTACCTCTCAAAAGGCAGAATAGGGTAGCCACACGCCCCTAAACGGTCCCCGCCAGTACCTCTCAAAAGGCAGAATAGGGTAGCCACACGCCCCTAAACGGTCCCCGCCAGTACCTCTCAAAAGGCAGAATAGGGTAGCCACACGCCCCTAAACGGTCCCCGCCAGTACCTCAAAAGGCAGAATAGGGTAGCCACACGCCCTAAACGGTCCCCGCCAGTACCCTCAAAAGGCAGAATAGGGTAGCCACACGCCCCTAAACGGTCCCCGCCAGTACCTCTCAAAAGGCAGAATAGGGTAGCCACACGCCCCTAAACGGTCCCCGCCAGTACCGCTCAAAAGGCAGAATAGGGTAGCCACACGCCCCTAAACGGTCCCCGCCAGTACCTCTCAAAAGGCAGAATAGGGTAGCCACACGCCCCTAAACGGTCCCCGCCAGTACCTCTCAAAAGGCAGAATAGGGTAGCCACACGCCCCTAAACGGTCCCCGCCAGTACCTCTCAAAAGGCAGAATAGGGTAGCCACACGCCCCTAAACGGTCCCCGCCAGTACCTCTCAAAAGGCAGAATAGGGTAGCCACACGCCCCTAAACGGTCCCCGCCAGTACCTCTCAAAAGGCAGAATAGGGTAGCCACACGCCCCTAAACGGTCCCCGCCAGTACCTCTCAAAAGGCAGAATAGGGTAGCCACACGCCCCTAAACGGTCCCCGCCAGTACCTCTCAAAAGGCAGAATAGGGTAGCCACACGCCCCTAAACGGTCCCCGCCAGTACCGCTCAAAAGGCAGAATAGGGTAGCCACACGCCCCTAAACGGTCCCCGCCAGTACCTCTCAAAAG
Organism: Alviniconcha marisindica; assembly: GCA_018857735.1. Classification (NCBI taxonomy): domain Eukaryota; kingdom Metazoa; phylum Mollusca; class Gastropoda; family Provannidae; genus Alviniconcha; species Alviniconcha marisindica. The sequence goes on from JABMCL010003763.1 coordinate 427,076, forward strand.
GCAGAATAGGGTAGCCACACGCCCCTAAACGGTCCCCGCCAGTACCTCTCAAAAGGCAGAATAGGGTAGCCACACGCCCCTAAACGGTCCCCGCCAGTACCTCTCAAAAGGCAGAATAGGGTAGCCACACGCCCCAAAGCATCAAGCAACGGTCCCCGCCAGTACCTCTCAAAAGGCAGAATAGGGTAGCCACACGCCCCTAAACGGTCCCCGCCAGTACCTCTCAAAAGGCAGAATAGGGTAGCCACACGCCCCTAAACGGTCCCCGCCAGTACCGCTCAAAAGGCAGAATAGGGTAGCCACACGCCCCTAAACGGTCCCCGCCAGTACCGCTCAAAAGGCAGAATAGGGTAGCCACACGCCCCTAAACGGTCCCCGCCAGTACCGCTCAAAAGGCAGAATAGGGTAGCCACACGCCCCTAAACGGTCCCCGCCAGTACCTCTCAAAAGGCAGAATAGGGTAGCCACACGCCCCTAAACGGTCCCCGCCAGTACCTCTCAAAAGGCAGAATAGGGTAGCCACACGCCCCTAAACGGTCCCCGCCAGTACCTCTCAAAAGGCAGAATAGGGTAGCCACACGCCCCTAAACGGTCCCCGCCAGTACCTCTCAAAAGGCAGAATAGGGTAGCCACACGCCCCCTAAACGGTCCCCGCCAGTACCTCTCAAAAGGCAGAATAGGGTAGCCACACGCCCCTAAACGGTCCCCGCCAGTACCTCTCAAAAGGCAGAATAGGGTAGCCACACGCCCTAAACGGTCCCCGCCAGTACCTCTCAAAAGGCAGAATAGGGTAGCCACACGCCCCTAAACGGTCCCCGCCAGTACCTCTCAAAAGGCAGAATAGGGTAGCCACACGCCCCTAAACGGTCCCCGCCAGTACCTCTCAAAAGGCAGAATAGGGTAGCCACACGCCCCTAAACGGTCCCCGCCAGTACCTCTCAAAAGGCAGAATAGGGTAGCCACACGCCCCTAAACGGTCCCCGCCAGTACCTCTCAAAAGGCAGAATAGGGTAGCCACACGCCCCTAAACGGTCCCCGCCAGTACCTCTCAAAAGGCAGAATAGGGTAGCCACACGCCCCTAAACGGTCCCCGCCAGTACCTCTCAAAAGGCATCTCGCCGTTCAACAAGTGTAACTTGAAAAGAGGTACGTCACCGACCCTTCGGTCACCGGACAGACTCACGGTTCAATAGTCGGGTATGCCGGGCCCTGGGTGGGTAATTCTCTGATTACGTCGTTTTCTCTGCAGGCCCTGAGTGGTCCCGACGATATTCCGTTTACAAGCGCTCTTCGGGGTCTTTTACAGCAGGGCACCTGCGGGCATAATAGTACTTCGGTGTCAGGGGCCCGGTACTCCACTGATCGTCTGACATGACTGACTACACTCAAAGACAGTCCTGTGTTGACTAAAGTCTCAGGGCCCGGGACGGTACAAAACGACGTACAAATTTACGGCAAATCGCCCTTTTCATGCAACAAGTTAGTTCAGCTAGTAGGATTTTAACGTCCCACAGGGTTACGTCAGGACGGTCAAACTCTGTCCATGGACATTTCAAAACTCTTTTCATGCGTAATGCTTTCTCAAGTTAGACCTAGAAAACCAATCCACACAAAATATTCGTACAAGACAAAACATACACACACGAACATCAAACACACTTCTTCTTTTTTTTCTTCCGAAGAAACAGTTCCTTTAATATTGCCCTAGTTAAAAACAAAGAAACAAAGCAAAACAAACTACAACAAGAAAACACACTGACACAGCGGAGATGGCTAGGACATGTTATGCTGGTCTCTGGTACCTTCGACCATCCCACCTGGTTTATCAATACCAGATAAAAGAGAATGAAAAATATAATTTAAAAAGGAATGGGCACAAACAAAGAAAAATATATTTACAAAAATAAAAAGACTCGGACAAACAGTTGACTTTTACACTGACACTGGAGGTAAAACGAACAGCAACGAAACGGTTTCCTGCCAGTATTGACCTGAAGTAGCCCTTGCCACTGTTTGGCGATCGGGTGATCGGTTATCAAATCAAACAGTGTACAGCCAACCAGCCAACCAGCTACACGATCTTTGAACAAACAGACTTTTCAAGTCCGCTGCAGCCAAGTTTTTTGTTGTTTTTTAAGAAAGAAAGAAAGAAAGAAAGAAAGAAAAGAAAGAAAGAAAGAAAGAAAAAGAAAGAAAGAAAGAAAGAAAGTTTGTCTACGTTCCAATGACTGGGCAAACTATGCTCAAGCCGATCGCCAAACAGTGGCAAGGGCTACTTAGGTCAATGCTGGCAGAAAACCGTTTCGTTGTTGTTCTTTTGGCAATAATGGTGTACTGCATTGCAGGCCTCGGCCGAGGTCTGCAATACAGTACACCATTATTGCCAAATGTAATCGGCTACAATTGCACTAGGAATGTTTTGTGGTGCCAAGTACACTCATCATCACATTCACGCCAATCATAAAACATCATCAAATTACAACAACAGCAAACATGGGGGTAAAACGTCACTGATAAATAAATACATGATAAGTCTAAGCGCACGGTTTGCTGGACCGATGGTTATAAATCATAACCGATGTCATTCACTTTAACTGGAGCATGCCGGCTGTGCTGACATGTTCATCGGTAATCTCTCCCCCCCCCCCCCCCCCCGCTCGTAAATTAGAGAGAGAGAGAGAGAGAGAGAGAGAGAGAGAGAGAGAGAGAGAGAGAGAGAGAATGTGTGTGTGTGTTGTTGTTGTTGTTGTTGCTGCTGCTGCTGTTGTAAGTGTTATTGCAAAGCGCTATGGGCTCCCACTTTGTGCAGAACGAGATGACCGCGCTATACAAATCCCCTTCATGAAGTTATTATTATCATGACTGACTATCATTAACGGAACTGACACTGACAAAGTCAAGTTTCTCAGCACGGTACTGACGAGCTACATCTACTGATCTGGTCCGGCCTAACAAACACCTGATTCACTGTAAGGGTTACGTTGATACCCACTGTTGTCTATTACCATACCTCAGTCAGAGACGATCAGCCTTAATTGTTACCAAATCACTCATCAGCCTCTCTGTCCCGACTAAGTGATCATGTGCCGCGGATCGACTGGAAGTTCAAATCCTGAGCCACGGTAGGCCTACTAATGACCTGACTGTGACAATCTTTACTGTGCCCCTGAGTCATGGACCTACATGTTGGTCCATGCTCCTGACTGAAAATATAGACTAGACCGCCCAGTACACGGGTATGCCTCGATCAACTAGCTCCGCAGTAAACTCAACTCAGTGATTAAGGCTGGCATTTCCAGAAACTCTCTCTCTCTCTCTCTCTCTCTCTCTCTCTCTCTCTCCCCCCCCCCATGTATAAACATTTTGATGTATAAAATTTGACTCATTCATACTCATATGCATATAAACGATGTCTGTACTTTTATATTTACTCATCCGAGTGGCTTAGCAAGGACCAGTTGTTACATGAAATAGGTTTTTCAGTAACTGGCTAAACTACCATCCTTGTAAAATAAAGTTTTCGAGTTCGAGTCAAGCTCTCTCTCTCTCTCCCTCTCTCTCTCTCTGTAGCCGTTTTGTTCGGTTACTCCGACAGTGCTGACTCCAGTCAGGCGGCATAATCAGTCAGTCAATACTAAGTCGGTAAAATGACACAGCTACGGTTACTTCCCTCATCACCACTGCCGAACCGGCTACGGGCGACGGTTGGAGCATGGCATGCCGCTGTGACACATTCTGATTAACCTTTTCTCAAACCGCAGAGCCCGGCTTCAGCCGTCAGTAGCGGCACGTCTCACTGAAACGAATTTCACGAGTCAGTCGTGAAATTAGTAGACTAACTGAAAAGCCCGTACAGCCTTCTATTCCTTGGTTCCGTAGGCAATCTGGGTAACACAGTCCGGCACTCACGGCTGTGAAGGGGAGAAAAAAAGAGAGAAAAAAATGACACGCCGCGACTAGTGCTGACGCAGACTGCGAGACAGTCTGCGGCGATTCAATTTCGCACTTCATTTCGGCTGTGGCTTTCTTAATGGCGGCTCGAGGGACTGATCCCGAGTTCCCCCCTCCCCCCCACTTCCCAGCCATTTTCTCCCACACACTGTCTATACATCACTGAGACTAAGCGTCTCTGATCTGATCAAGCAGACGACAGCAGCCTATTCCTACTACTCACGGTTTCCTAGCAACGCTTTGGTCGAGTATCTCACAAAGCGAAAGTTCTCAGCGTGAGGGGTGATGAGCAAGACTGATCGCAATTTGTCGTGATCATACAATTTGTCGTCAGCCTTGTTACTGAACCGTTTGTCCTTACCTGCTCTCAGACACACATTATGCGCGCACCAGCGCTGGGAAGTTCAGGAATTTGCGCTCCTCCATAAATTTATTGTCTGTTCCTCCTGTCCTGTCGCGGCGCTTGCGCACTGACCGTCAGCTTTACTGAACTTCCGCTTCGGCGCTACGGTTCACTGGGTAGCAGACGGCACACGGCGCTCGGCTCTCTGACTCGCTACACCGCGCTGACTTCGGGGTCAACGAGGTGTGACAGATTGTCAGTGGGGTGTAACGGATTTCGTAGCCGTGGTCCACCCGACTGACAAGCGGGTTGAATGGGGTGTCGGCCCAGCCGCCGAGCCGTGGCTTGTGTGCGCGCTAGCGGGGAGGGACCGTGGGGGGTCGGCCGGTCTTCCCGCACCCGGGCAGGCGACGGTGGGGTAAGGCTGAGACAACGCAGCAGCAGTAGACGCAGCGGTGACGGAGCGGGAAGAAACGAGGGAGGAGGGGGTAACGCCAGGGACCGCTATTCAGCGCCCCCGACAGATAGGCAGTTCCCCCCCCACAGCTGCACCAGCGCTACTTACCAGCACGGCTGCTGCGGAACGTCACGCATCACGCTACGACTCTCCAAGAACGGTTCCACGCTGGAGATAGAGAAGTGTGACTTTAACAACAGCCTCAAGTCCTGCCAGCACTGTGGTCACGTGGCGGAGACGGCCGCGGCCAGGGATGAGTCGCATCGCCTCGACGTCCTGTTGAGGACCCAGAGTGCGCCCAACCTCAGCACCATACCCAGCGACAACTATTCGAACCCCCCACCCGTGCCCCCACGCCACGCCAGCAGACAGGCTGTGGAGTCAGAGCCCCAACCGCCCCCCTTGCCTCCACGCGACTTTGGTGGGTTTGGTCAGCTGGTGCTTGCTGTGGAAGGTATGGACTCCCGTCCAGGGTCGGTGGAAACCCCCACCAGGGTGGACATTGATGTTGAAAGTTTGTGTTCAAGTCGGCTGTCAAGTTTTGACCATGGCCTGCATGGCAGTATCAACGTTTATGGTGAAAGTACCATGCCTAGCAATGAATATACTGCGGCTGCGCATGACCTTACAGAGATTCATGCTTACCACCAAAATGAACGCTATAGTTTGAGAAACAACGCATTCTCAGCCCGCGTGGAAAACTTCCCAAGTGGAGATGCTCAGAATGTAAATATGTCAATTTTGTGTCCATATGACAAAAGCATCAATTATGCTCGAACACCACAGTCAAAAACTTCATTACCAAATCATCACATAGTCACAGGAGCCGTGGATCTCACAGCGTTTTATTCCACAAATGCTGACATGTTTAGTGAGGACTTTGATATTGACTGTCCAAGCAGCCGGAACTGGCGTTTGTTGCGGCATAACTGGGCCGGGGATGCAGCTCACAAGGGAATGGGACTGGCAGGGGCAGAGCACTTCAGCAGTGGCAAGCATTGTCATGGTGACAGAGCGGTCATTTCTGCTGCAGCCACCCTTCACCATGATGTTGATAAGAGTGCAGTAGGTAATGGTGCAAGTGAGAGTTGCCAGGATAACAGAGTGTTTACACATGGTGCAACTGACTATCGGGTCAGGATGTTGGGAGCGTGGGAGGGTGAGGTGATGTCGCACGTTGCCAACACAAAGGGTGCTAATCACAGTTATATGTCAACTGCCGTCAAGTACACACACAGCCAAATAATGCCAGGTGCCAGTGGCAGTCGACTGACAATTGGTGCCAGTGCCAATGACAGCCAAGTAAAATCAGGTGCCTATGAGTATGACAGTCCAATGAGATTATCAGCCAGTGGCATGAGCTGCCATCCGATGACAGCAGGTGTCAGTGACAGTCAGATGGTAGCATCAAATGCAGGTGTGATGGGTGCTGTGAGCAGGTGGGATCATCATAGCGATGAGTCAACAGACACAGGATGCGAGTCTGATGAGGACGGGGACAGATCAAAGTTGCTGGCCCGCCTGGAGATGGCACCTGCCTATGTCCATGCAGACTTCAAAAATGGTGAGATTATTATAGCTGTCAGAGGAACAGCAGACATGCACTGTTTGGCTAGATGGTGAAGGCACTGAACTGATTGTTGAGTTTGAATCCTGGTTTGGGCAGTAGTCATCTTCCCCTCCCTCCCTTCCCCCATTATCCCAGGGTAGTGAGTTAGCCTATAGTCCTTTGGATGGGCAAAAGCTGCAGCATAGTGCACTGCAGGCTTACAGTTACACATAACCATTACCAGATGTGGGTAGGTGTGCACTGCAAGCTTACAGTTACCATACTAACCTTTGACAAATGTGGGTGCATATGCACTGCAGGCTTACACTAGATACAGTTACACACTAACCTTGCCAAATGTGGAGGTGTATACACTGCAAGCTTACAGACCTTAGGCACCAACCTTTGCCAAATGTGGGTGTGTATGCACTGCAGGCTTACAGTTACACACTAACCTTTGCCAAATGTGGGTGTGTATGCACTGCAGGCTTTCAGTTACAGTACTTGCACACTTACCTTTGCCAACTGTAGGTGGGTGTCCACTTCCAGCTTGCAGTTACACACTAACCTTTGCCAAATGTGGGTGTGTGTGCACTGCAGGCTTACACTAACTTTTGCCAATTGTGTGTGGGGGAGGGGGGGGGGGGGCATATATGCACTGCAGGCTTACAGTTACACTCTAACCTTTACTGAATGTGTGTGTGTGTAATCACTGCCGGTTTACAGTTACTAACCTGTACTAAATGTGGGTGTGTATGCACTGCAGGCTTACAGTTACACACTATCCTTTGTCAAATTGTGGGTGTGTATGCACTCAGGCTTGCAAATTACATACATGCTCAGAACTTGGTCAGTTTTTTTACTATTGCCATGAAACTTTGTTAATTCTGAACATCAAAACATACTTGTTACAAGAAGTAGCTTGTTTGTTTGAATGAATATATATATATATATATATATATATATATATATATATATTAGTTTATTACACAAACAACAAATTTGCACTATTCCTGAAACTTGGTATATATCTACTCAAAGGTCAGTGTAAAAGATGTGGATGCAGGCACACCAAAGATGCATGGGAAGGTATCCGCTGGAATGTCCGTAAATTTAACCAAGTGTTATGATGCCCATGACATTCAGGCAATATCCACTGAAATGCTTGTAAAAGTATGTGATGTGGACCTACAGCATATGGTATATTCACTGAAACTTCACAATGAAAACCATGGGTGTAAGAAAACCTATGAAGTAGTTAGCGTGTACATTTATATTAAATATAAATATTTCTTCTTTTTTTTAAACAGTCTGAACTACACCCAGAAATTATTGAGATGAACAGGAAACAATCATTTTAGGGTGTAGTTCGGACCAATTTTGAAATATTTTTTAGCATAATTCATTTTATGTTTTATATATATATATATATATATTAAACAAGTGCTCACAGGGGTATACATGTACAGAAACTGAGAGAGTACCCAGTGGAAGAACCTTTTTTATTTCTTTTATTTCTTCCATTGGTGACCACTCATTGCAGCTTTGGAGTACATAGTAATAGACTCATAGTAATAGATTAATGCAGTTTTTCCACATATTATCTTTTTGGGGGCTGTAGATAGTATAGTTAGATAATTAAATATTTTGACAGTAGTGTAGGTAGTGTAATGAGATTAACGTGAATTTTCCTGATGACATGCTTTTAAAAAAATGAATTTCAGTGATGACATTGAGGTCTCTGTTGACAGATTTTGGTGACCTGTTTGATGATTCCAGTCCTGGATTTGACACAAGTTGATTAACCACAGACCCACCAGTTTCCTGGCAACACAGAAGAGGACACTTTCTGACTTTGACCCTTTATGGTAAAATCTCTTACCTCCATCACTTTTTTAATTTATTTTTTATTTGCCTCCTTCGTGACAACAAACATGAAAGTACAATGAGGTTGTGAATAAAAAGTGCTTCATGGTGCCATCTGAACTGAGTTCTTTTGACAGACATTAACTTAGCATCCTGCAGTCAATAGTAAAAGATAGTGGCATTTTGTAGGATAGGTGGAGGAGTAACCAGTAACCTCCATCCTCAGTGAGTGGAGCTGTACTGAAACCATATTTATATTTATTTTTCAAGCATTTTTTTTTATGGGAGGGGGTGGGGGTGGGGTGGGGGGGGTTAGATTGTACATGTCACTTAGGTAAAGTTTAGAGATGAGTTAGGTTTTAAGCAAGGTTTGTTACCTTGCACAGCAAAATAGCCCCATTGAGTGCATAGCCGCTGTAAGTCACTCTTACTGTCAGCATACCATATTATCCATATATATAAACATGCCCACTTTGTTTGCACTAGGTCTGGTTAATAGTAATAATACAGATTGACAAACATTCAATGAACTTTAGAACTACCACTGACCTTGACCTTGAATACATCAATCCAGTCTTTTAACAGGGCAAACTTTAGAACTACCACTTTGACCTTGACCTTAAATGCATCAATCCAGTCTTTTAACAGGGCACTCCAGCTTATGACAATGTACTGTTAAACTAAGTTTGATTGCAAAAGATCAACAGCGCTGAAAATATAGTCAAAATTATCATATTTTGATAATATGAGCCCTCACCATGACCTTGACCTTGGTGATGACAACAACAAAAATCTTTTTGTGGGACACTCTGGCTCATGATGATGCATCCCCATACCAAGCTTGGCTGCAAAAGGTTAAAACTTAAATACTTCAAAAGATACTGCCCAGACAAACATTCCGTAAAAGTTTTGAACTTTCACTTGACCTGGACCTTAAACACAGCAAAAAAATATTTTCTCAAGACAGCCTGGCTTATGATGATATACCATCAAGGTTGGTAGCAAAAGGATTAGAAGTTCAGAAGATATAATAGAAACAGTCATATTTTGATTACTTGAGCCCTAGCTGTGACCTTAACATTGAAGATAGCAACCCAGTTTTTTTCACATGACACTCTGGTTTATGGTGATGTACCACTGTACCAAGTTTGATTACAAAAGGAAGGTTCGGCAGTTCAGGAGAGAGTATCTGGACAAACAATTAAAATTTGGAGCATAATTTGCTGTGACCTTAACCATGAACACAGCAATTCAGTATTTTCATTGGACACTTTAGCATATGATGATCTACTATCATAAAGCTAAGTTTGTTTGCCAAAGAATCCTGAGTTCAGAAGACTATAGTAAAAACAGTCATATTTTAATTATAAGCCCTCACTGTAACCTTAACCTTGAAGACAGCAGCCCAATTATTTCGCACTTCAGAATCTCATGATGGTGCATAACACTGTACCACATTTGGTGAGAAAAGGTTGCGCAGTTCAGAAGATATCTCATAGACCAAAGCTCAGACACGCAAACAAATGGACCAAAGGATAGACAGACACATTAATTCCAGTGTACCCCCCTAACTTTGTTACAGTGGGTATAATGTGTATGGTGGTGTTTGTTCATCCTGAGATGACTGTGGCTGGCAGGATGTTGGGATCATCGGCAGGGCTTTACTTTGTGTAATATATTATGTGTAATTGTCAGCGCTGAAGCTTCGTGACAACTGGACAGCGTTTGTGCCTGGACAGGAGTCATGTGGAATCCTGTCCAGCCATGTGTACAACTGAGCAGTGCCTGGGTTTGGACATGAGTTGTGTCAAATTCTGTCCAGCCATGTGTACAGCTTAACAGTGCCTGGACATGACGGGTCAGACACTAGTGATGATGGAAAACATGCTGTGGACAACTGGACAGTGTCTTGACATGAGATATCAGGCATGAGTGATGGAAATTCTGCTGTGCAAAACAACTGGACAGTGCCGGGTCAGGACATGGTGGGGTTGGACACAAACGATAGTGAAGACCTGCTGTGTACAACTTGCTGGGTCTGGATGTAGGGGTTGGACACAAACGATAGTGAAGACCTGCTGTGTACAACTTGCTGGGTCTGGATGTAGGGGTTGGACACAAACGATAGTGAAGACCTGCTGTGTACAACTTGCTGGGTCTGGATGTAGGGGTTGGACACAAACGATAGTGAAGACCTGCTGTGTACAACTTGCTGGGTCTGGATATAGGGGTTGGACACAAGTGATAGTGGAAGACCTGCTGTGTACAACTTGCTGGGTCTGGACATGAGGGGCTGGACACAAATGATAGTGGAAGACCTGCTGTATACAGCTTGCTGGGTATGGACACCAGTCATGGTGAAAAACTTGTTGTGGACAACTGGACAGTGTCTGGGTCTGGACATGAGGGTTTGGACACTAGTACTGGTGGAAACCCTGCTGTGTACAACATGCTGAGTCTGGACACGAGAGGCTGGACACTAGTGATGGTGCAAAACCTGCACTGTGTATAACTGGACACTGTCTAGGTCTGGACATGGGAGGTTGGACACTAGTGATGGCAGAAACTTACTGTGTACAACTAGACAGAGTCTGGGTCTGGACACGAGAGGGCAGACACTAGTGATGGTGGAAAACTTGCTATGTACTACTGCCAAGCTGGACAATGGCCGAGTCCCTATTGGAGTGGTGATGGAAAACTTGCCATGCACAAGTGGACAATGTGCATCTGGACACACACATTGGTGAAAAGACTATGTGTTGTTAATGTTCAGACAGTGAGTGCCATAAAACTGGCCATCATGGTTAACAATCCGTCAAAGCTTTGTGTACAATCATGACAATAGTAGTGATACATGTACAACAGTTAAATAATAAAGACTCACTACTGTGGTGTGGTGGTCAGGAGTTACAGATATGAGTTAGGTGGTCGTGGATTCAAACCCATCAGAGCGTATACATGTGCATGATTTTTCAGCCCTGACTGGCTCCTGCAAAGGTGGGTGTTATGGTCCCATTTGGAGGGCTAGGAGCTGAGTTGCAGTTACTCCATGGATGCATCTTGAAGTGTTACACTAACCATCTGGCTAACACCTGACCACAGTTCTCAGGCCAGGTGAAACACCAGGATAATTTATTAATTGTGAGACAAATTGGAAATTTAATGAAGTTCACTGAGAGTGGCTTGCAAGACTGAAGTTAGAAAAAAGATAGCAAGGGATCACAGTCATATGATATGCCACTGTCAGTGTGTAACATTTCACTGACTAGGCATAGAGATCTATGATATGAATCATATGTCAGCTTTTGTCACTGTCAGCGTGTAACATTTCACTGACTAGGCATAGAGATCTATGTCAGTTTTTGTCACTGTCACAGTGTCAGTGTGTAACATTTCATTGACCAAGCATAGAGATCTATGATGTCAGTTTTTGTTATTGTCAGTGTGTAATAGTTCACTGACTAGGCATAGAGATTTATGTCAGCTTTTGTCACTGTCACAGTGTCAGTGTGTAACATTTCATTGACTAGGCATAGAGAGCTATAATGTCAGTTTTTGTCATTGTCAATGTGTAACATTTCACTGACTAGGCATAGAGGAAATATAGATGATACATTGATATGTCAGTTTTTGTCACTGTCAGTGTAACATTTCACTGAATAGGCATAGAGCTCTATAATATGTACGTTTTTGTCACTGTGTGTGTGTGTGTATGCATGTGTGTGTGTGTGTGTGTGTGACCAACAGTACTGGATTACTAAAGTGAATAGTCTGGATCATGTAGCTGTGTGTGAGAATAATTTGTGTTGAACAGCTTTCTGTATTTAATGCTGAATAAAGATCAGACCACACAAAAGGTTAAAAACAATGGTTATTTTAATTAGAATCAGTGTCTAATTAAATAAGTGTTCTTTTTACCCTTTTGTGTGTTATGGTCTTGTTTCAGAATGCTGGCATTCAACTGTTTCAGATTTCGTTTGTTTTTGTTCTGTCATGATATAGCTGTGATTTTTGTGCTCTTCTGATAGCCACTGTTGTTATAGAACACAATAATTTATGCTAATTGCTTTGTCCATATTTATATGCACATTTGTTATTGCCAGTGATAGTGTTTGTGCTGAAAACCACTGTGTTCATCAAACATGCAGATCTTACATCATTTGTCTGACAGTTCTGTCACGAGTCAGACTGGCTCTGCAGAGTGGTACCTGCTTCTGTACTATTCTTCCAATTCTTTTTCATTTACCTGTATTTGATAGGGACCTAATAATTGTATATATATGTATCACTGATTTATTTGTGGTTGTATTTCTGTACCAGCTATTTATTTGTGTTTTGGTTGCCTCGCTGCATGTTTTTGCATGAACTTTACAGCGGGTAGCCGTTTTCAGTCTCAGCTTCGGAGGCAATATTTTGAATCAGTTGAATTGATCTCACACTAAACTGGAACCACCCGGTGGTGTTCAGCAGATAAGTATGACGTGCATGCATGTGCAATATGACTGTATTTTGTGTGATATTTTGTGCAGTATCAGACTGGATTATCTGGCACAGGTATGTCCAGTCTAGTATCCGGTGTGAATAGTATGTGATACTTCTTCAAGGGCTTTGTGCAATGACAATTGGTTTGAATGTGCAAGACACTGCAAGTGCAATTGATGGTTGGTTGGTTGGTTGGTTGGTGCTTGCAGTTGTCGGTTCAAATAGTACTGGAGATCATGTTTTTTGTGGTTTGAAAGGACTGCTACCCACGTTTTAGTCTTAAGCTGTGGATCAAAACACACAAAAGGTTAAAAAGGATGCTGGTTTTAATTACACAATACAGAACATGCACAAAATTTAATTGAAAACACCTTTCTCAATCTGCAGCTAACAAATGACAGGGATGAAATTTGTTAAAACAAAATCTTAAACTGTGGAATTGTTTTAAAAAATGTGCAACACTAGAAGTGGACTTATTTAATAGGAACAGTCTTTTCAAAGCATGATTTGTTCAAGGAGATTGGTAAATGGGTAAAACACACAACAGGTAAAAGAGGCAAATATAAGCTCATAATCAAGGATTGTCAGGTGTCACAGCAGCCGTGCTAGCTACTGGCAACCTCTTTGATCGCATTCTTTGGGTGACCTGAGCACACAGCTTTAATGCTGATTATCTTCTTGGTCTGTGTTTCAAGATTTTTCCTTACACGTCTAGGTCAGTGGTATTAACGAACCAGATTGTCTGCAGCAGGTCCTCTTTGGAGCCCCAGAGCTTTTCTTCAAGTGTGGCTCTTTGGGGCCTGTGCTGTGTCCTGCTTCCTTGTATAGGGGGGAGAACTGCAGAACATGCTGTGGGGGTTATGGGCCTGTCTCACATGGGCAGTCAGCCATGTCTAGCAGACCATGGCAATACAGATGGGCACGCAGATGGCAGTGACCACTCCGTAATTGGAAGATGGTGATCTTCTGGTGGCGCAGCAGATGTTGTATCTGGTCCGGTTGTCCGATCAAAGATTGTATCACTACACTTTCGCTTTGGCTATATATCTTTGGTCTGATGGAGTGCTGTGCTGGGTTGCCCAGTTATTCTTGGCCAAAAATGAAAGAGGCAGTATGTGCATTGTGGGTTAGCCAGGACACTTGTGTGCAACCAGTCTTACTAATCGTTGCTCTCAAGTCAGATTAGAAAATGAATCAAACATCTAGGCAGTGTTTTACAACAAAATCCTTGATTGTAAGTTTTTGTTTCATTCTCTTCTACCTGTTGAATAAAAGATGTTTTGATAAGCCCAGTTCCTCTCAGGTGATTAGTTGGTAATTTGAGTTGAACGTCCTGTCATCTGCACAGGGTCACCTCAGGACAACTGAGGTGGCATTCTGCTCCGTACAGTGATCAAGATACAATCCCCTCTTCACACTTAATTAGAGCAAACCACTAAATTGATGATAACCTGTTGTGTCCACTTAACATGTGGAACTGTTGTCCACAGAATGCTTTACAAGTGCATACTTCTGAAACTTCAGTAGCAGTATTGACAATAACAAAAAGACTAGCACTGGTTTGTGTTGTCGTCTGTTTCTCTGAGTGACAAAGCTTCTCAGAAGTGTTCTGCTATTTTGTGAGTCAGTAACTGGTTTTTCTGTTATAACATCAAGTGATTGTTTTGTTTTAATTGGGGGGGGGGGGGGGGGGGGGGGGTAACATCACAGAGATATGATTATAATTCACCACAAGTCACTACATAATGCTCAAATTATATATAATTGTGTGTGTGTGTGTGTGCAAATTTACTCTGGTTCATTTGTTGGGATACTATTGTGGCCCATTTGCTGTCATGTGCTGTATTGCCCCATGTTTATCGTCCACTTACACCAATTATTGCTGTACTACCGCTGTACTACAATAATGCACGCAATATGGTTGCCACTGTGTACAGCTATGTCAAAAGGATGAGAGGAAAAAACTTGATGAATGTGAATGTAGGTTTTCATTAATATTGAGAATATAATATATTCATGTATAAGTATACAGCCATTTCTGTCCAAGTTGCTGCCTTATGGTAAGACTCCCACCATATCACTTGCACTCTTTCCCCTAACACTCTTCATTTGAGATTATCACTCACGTTTTTTTCAAAATCGCCCTGATATAACCATCATGGTTGACTGGGCATAAAAACAACAAGTTCTTTCCTTTCCTTCATACAGTGCACACATTTTTCTCGAGATTCCCTTCACCAAGAATCCCTTCATCTCTTCTCAAGACTCCATGTCAGTCTGACTTCCTCTCTTCACATCACTCATACTCTTCCCAAGACTCCCTTCATGTCATTCAGAGATTCTTCCAAAGACGCACTCATATCACTCACACTCTTCCCAGCACTTCCATCTTATGACTCCCACACTCATCCCAAGACTCCCTGCATATCACACACACACACACACACACACACACACACACTTGCCCAAAACACATTCCTTTATTCTGAGAAGAGGTTCCTGTTTGTGTTGCATGTAGTCACAGTTAAACATATCTTGATCGTGTGTGTTAACTTGAAAGACATATTTTGAAGAGAGATCTTTGTATTCACTCTTTCAGAATGTGATTCCGGAAAATAATTTCCAGCTTCCTGTGAGAGATTGGTGTGTTTTACAAAACACGAAGTGTGTTAAGTGTATTAAAATTATGTGAAACGTTTTACAATTTGTGTGATGAATAACTAGGAGATAAGCTGGTTTGTTTTTAGCCCTGATGTAATCCTCTGTGGCTGACTGGGCTCAAAGCACCAGCCAACTGACATCATCATATCACTCATACTCTTCCCAAGACTCCTCTCATATCACCCACACACTTACCAAGACTCCCTTCATGTCACCCACTCACTTACCAAGACTCCCTTCATGTCACCCACTCACTTACCAAGACTCCCTTCATGTCACCTGCACACTTACAAAGATTCCTATCATATCACCCACACACTTACCAAGATTCCCTTCATATCACCTACACACTTATCAAGACTCCCTTATCACCCACACATCTACCAAGACTCCTATCATATCACCCACACACATACAAAGACTCCCTTCATATTACCCACACACCTACCAAGACTCCTATCATATCACCCACACACTTACAAGACTCCCTTCATATTACCTAACCCACACACATACCAAGACTCCTGTCATATCACCCACACACTTACCAAGACTCCCTTCATATTACCCACACACCTACCAAGACTCCTATCATATAATAATAATAATGGCAATTTGTAAAGCGCCTACCCTGCGGCTCAAAGCCACACACTTACCAAGACTTGCTTCATATCACCCACACACTTACCAAGACTCCCTTCATATCACCCACAAATTCTACCAAAGACCCCCTTCAGATCACTCACAGATTCCAAGACTCCTTCATAACGCAGACTTTCCCCATGACTAATATCAGGGACTACAGATTAAAGCAGAATGTTCTTGGTTTAAAAATCTATTTTTATGTCAGATTTGGTATCAGTGTCTGGAAACTTGGAGCAGGTGCAGTCAGTTCAGTGTAATTGTAGAGACAGCATATTAGGCAGAAGAGAACAAAATCTGCTGAAGAGTTTAGAGCCTTGAACTTCAGTGTTGTAAGTTGTAGTTGTTTTTGTCTCAGTTGTCAGATCTATAAAAATTTAAAAAATAGTCTTTTACTCAGTGTTAAATAGTCAGTTGTTTGTTTGTTTGTTTGTTTTTTGGTTAGTTGTCTACTTGTTGTTGAAGTCAGAGAAATTCTTGATGTTGTAAATGCCACAAATAAACTACAGACCAACATTGCTTTTTCTGAGTGACATTTCTCAACACCTGTGGACCACCTGTCCGGACGCTGAGGTTCAAAGGAAAAGTACTCCTTTGGTAATAATTTTGCAGCATCTACGTCTGCTTCGAAACTCTAGGCCTGCATTTTGTTACAAAAGTCTACTTTTGTGCTTTGCTTTCGGAGGCCACACATTCACTTTCATGCTTTGCAACCCTGCTTGCACTTTGCTTTCGGAGGCGGTACATTCACTTTGATGCTGTGCAGTTTCAAACTCCCTGGTGATGCTTTACTTGGGCTCAGTGACCCCAAAATGACACTTTGTCACAAAAAAATCTCAGATCTGGACACACACACAGACATGCACACAAGTCCAACACACATGATACACATCACCTTTTTGTGTGTGTACACGTGCATGAAATATCTTTAGTAGGCAGTGTTCAGTAGGCAAACGTCTCATTGCTGTTTTGACTGTAGGATACAAGGAGTTTAATATGGTTTAGTGGGCAGAAAACATTTTTTCTCTGATTTGGACACACACACAGACATGCACACAAGCCCAACACACATGACTTTTTGCCTGTGTACACGTGTGTGAAGTATCTTTAATAGGCGGTGTTCAGTGGGCAAATGTCTCATGGCTGTTTTGACTGTAAAATACAAGGAGTTTAAGAAATGTGGGGGGGGGGGCACAATTTAGCTAAAGTTTATTCTACAGTATACTGAATGAAAAATACAAAGATGCGTTAAAGTTTATTACATTAATTTATAATAATATTAATACAAAATAAATTTCAGCTGTACTGAGATATTAGTAGAATTTAGTCTATAATAGCTGACCCCGTCTAACTGTGTCCTGGTCTACACACCCACACACCTATACTAATGAGGGCCTAGACAACTTTCATGCATTACACAAGATTGCAGATTTGATCATACTGGTAGTTATACACGTCCAATCCTCTACACTGAAGCTGATATACATAATATGCTGTCTAGAGTACCATATATGTGATATACATGAATGCTGTCCAGTTTACCATATGGTTCATATATATACAAACATGCTGTCTGTATACATGTTAAATTGTATTTTGTATTTACAATTAATTTTACTGTGAAAGGTACATTGTCATGTGAACTTTGTTGATATAGATGCATGCTGTCCAGTTTTGGTGTGTATGGTACTTTTTGATGTGAGCTATGTTGTTGCTGCTTATTTTATTCCCCCCCCCCCCCCCCCCCCCCAAGTTCCTTTGGACTTTTTACTTTCAATTAAAGCTTTCCAGCAAACATATATGTAAAATGTGTGTATGTCACTGTGTGTGTGAGAGAGAGAGAGGGGAGAAGAGAGACTTCTATATATATCAGAAGTTCATGGAATAAAGCAAGCTGAAGCCAACAGAAAATGCAATAATCCAGAAAATGAATTGCAGTTCAAGCACTGGATATATCGTGTATGTTATAAAAGAAACACAAGAATCTGCTGAAATTTCTTTTACTTGATTTTAAATTCAGTTTCCAATCTGCGTCTTGCAAATTATAATTAGCAGGACTGGCAGTGCACAAGAAGTGCCACACAGTCTGCAATTATCAGAATATATTGTTTCTGAACTCCTGATGGTCCAAAGATATTACCTGGCCTGCCAATAGCCATGAGCATGACGTGTCCCAAGTTGTCACTTGACCTGTGATGATCAGGACATATCCTAACTTGTCACTTGGCCTCCAGTGATCACAGCATGCATGCTGTTGTCCAATGTCTATGACATGTCCCAAGTTGTCACTTGACCTGTGATGATCAGGACATATCTTGTCACTAGGTCTCCAGTGATCACAGCCTGTGTCGTTATCCAATGATCAGGACATGTCCCAGGTTGACACTCAGCCTCATGTGATCAGGACATGTCCAAAGTTGCCACTTGGCCTGTGATGATCAGGATTTGTCCCAGGTTGTTGCTTGGCCTGCGATGATCAGGACATCTCCCAAGTTCACTCAGCTTCCAGAGATCACAGCATGTGTGCCTTTGCCAAACAATGATGACGCGTCCCAAGTTGTCAGTTGGCCTGCTATGATCAGGGTACGTTCCAAGTAGTCGCCCAGCTGAATGATCACGTGCCAAGTTGTCACATGGCTTATGATGATCAGGATATACCCCCAGTTGTCTCCAGTGATCATGGCACATCTGCCACTGCCCAGCTGCGACTGTTGCAGGACAAACTCATCAAACTGGCTGAAATCTGCACAGAAGACAAACCCAGCATCACTGTAGGTCTGTTCACATGAGACTACTAGGTAGGGCATGTCACCCCATACGGTCACAGAACTGTACAAAACTATATTAAGTGCTGTAGTTTTCCTGTTGCATGCTGCTGCTTTGATGTTTGCAGACCTGTTTACACTCGAATACAGATAAAGAGTATACTTTCAAAAAAAAAGGGGGATGTATTTTTAGAACAGTTAGAGTATTTTCAAGCCTTTTTGGTTTCATTTTGTTCTCAGTGAAAATAATCTGAAAATAATTTCAACGTGGCTTCATACTTTGCAGTGAAAATACAAGCCTCACTTTGACTTGCCTGAGAATTCACAAAGACTACACAAAGCATGATACAGAAACTGATACTACAGCAGCAAGAAGTCATGAGACTTCACATGTGCCACCAAAACCCAGAACTGGGCATATTCCAGACTAGAAAACAATGAACTGCCAAACATGCATAGATTTTATTATTTATTTTTTAAAAAGATTATTTTCATATTTTTGTACACTGAAAATTTAGGCAGACAAAATATGCCTAAATCGTACAAGTAAACACATCTGCGCTTGGCATGAGACATGCGTGCTCACTTCACCCAAGGAAAATTATTAGCAACAGGTGGGCTCCAGGCCAGCTGAAGCCCTTGATGTTTTGCACATCCAGCACCACTAATTGTCACTCACAAAACTACTTTTTGAAAACTTGATGTAAAGTCAATGCGGCATTTCAAAACAAAGTCTTTACATTTTAGGTTATAGTTTGATTTTTTAATTTTTTTATATGAGGTGGACAAAACAGGTTCTGAGAAGGCCAGGGCCTTTAAAACTGCATGGCACCATGTGCCTCATGTAACATACTAGAAGTGTCCAAACAACCCCACTCACTCTGAAATCAAAGGCAAAGGCCTGAAACAGACAGGATTGTGATTGCGTATGATGTGTGGCTCACCTGCTGGACTCTGAAGGCACAGGCTTGCCCGTTGTGCTTCCCAAACAAGCACAGAGCACCCCATAGCTTTACAAAGCACCTGCAACATAAACACAAAACTGATGAACTAAAAAGAATGTTTAAAAAAGCTATTTCAGACTAAATTTGAACATCCTGTCAACCATAAAAAATTTTTTTAAAGTGTTGCCAAGTGCAATAATAGAAAAAGAATGGAAAAACTGTCATTGACCAAAGTGTTTTTTTCAAACAATCAGCAATATTCACTTGTAGCCCCGTCAGTTCGCTGTCCTCAAATGGTATGAGGATGCGCTGCACATGTGCGTGTGCTTGTGTGTATACACTAGCATAGTACAGAATGAACCGATATATGGATTATGCCAACATTGAACGTCGTGCACACTTCAAGTTCATTCCATCCACACATGCACACTCACACACCGTTTGAGGACCATGAACTGACAGGGCTAAAAGTGGACGTTGTCAAATGATCAAGTAGAACACACCAGCAATCAACCACAAGGTTTTCTCAACTGGCCAGTTTTGACAGTACTTTGGACTACACATGTGTAAAATTCAGCTTTGGAATCAGGACTTGTCAACCAATACTATTACAGTTTCAGTATGTGTTGTGTCAGAAATCTTGGGTTGCCTTTACCTGGGCATAAAGATGCAACATTGCATGCTGTGTTCATATATTATGTCTAAACATTACTTGTCCGTGCATGTTTATTTTTTAACAAGTCTGAAATTTGATTTACAACACCCAACCTCCGTAACATAGGAGAAGAAAAAAGGATCAAAATTATTACTGCTCACTGTGGAGTTTGAACCTCTTCATGAGAGAAGTGCAATCAACTCAGCCACATGTATCCATTCCTCACTGGCAATTTTTTTTTAATTTGTCTTTTTTTTTGGAGGAGAGGGGGGGGGTAATTGTTAACAGTATTATCATTTAGTTTTTATCAGACATTTCAGAAAATGTAAAACTGAATATAGACATATGCATGCATGCACATATTCACACAAAGACACACTCCAAGCCTCACTTTCTGGCCCCCTTCCTCCAAATTCTGCCACCATTGGTTACGCCACTGAAGGGGCACACCTTACCTCCTCCGTGCATCTGTCCACTGATGCTGTCAACACCCTCCAGAAGGTTTGGACGGGAAGCAGCATTGAGTCGTAGCATGTGTGTAACAATGAAGCACATCCACCCCAGGTGAAATATTAGTTGCATCTTGGTTCAAAGTTCAAACAATTTTGGTTTTATTTTTAATAAGCAATGTGGGCCATATGAGCACCAATGAAAAACTGTTAGTGACCTGACAGTTCTGGGAGACCTGCAGCATAACCAATTATGGCAATTGGCAGTAGTTGGAGAAAGGATGTTGTAAACCAGAGCTTGGGGTCTTGCTCACGCACACACATGCGCACACACACAGAGATTCTGTTTGCATTGATTATAGAGGCTGTCCATGCCCACAACCACAGCAGTGTAGCAATGGCGGAAACGCAAAAGCAAGGCACAGCAGTTACTGAGAGGGAACATACAGCAGTGCAGTGGTGGCAGAAACACAAAAGCAAGGCACAACAGTTACCATGACGAAACATGCAAGAGTGTAGCAATGGCGGAAACACAAGAGCAAGGCACAACAACAGTTACCTTGAGGGAACACGCAGCACAGCAGCGATGGCAGAAACACAAGAGCAAGGCACAACAACAGTTACCATGAAGGAACACGCAGCACAGCAGCGATGGCAGAAACACAAGAGCAAGGCACAACAACAGTTACCATGAAAGAACATGGTACAGCAGTTACTGTGAGGGAGCATGGTACAACAACAGTTACCATAAAAGAACATGGTACAGCAGTTACTGTGAGGGAGCATGGTTCAAAGTTCAAACAATTTTGGTTTTATTTTTAATAAGCAATGTGGGCCATTATAAAAACAAAACACCTGATATAATTTGAATTGTCTGTTACATGAAATTTTCTGCCATATGAGCACCAATGAAAAACTGTTAGTGACCTGACAGTTCTGGGAGACCTGCAGCATAACCAATTATGGCAATTGGCAGTAGTTGGAGAAAGGATGTTGTAAACCAGAGCTTGGAGTCTTGCTCACGCACACACATGCGCACACACACACAGATTCTGTTTGCATTGTTTATAGAGGCTGTCCATGCCCACAACCACAGCAGTGGCGGAAACACAAAAGCAAGGCAGAGCAGTTACTGAGAGGGAACATACAGCAGTGCAGTGGTGGCAGAAACACAAAAGCAAGGCACAACAGTTACCATGACGAAACATGCAAGAGTGTAGCAATGGCGGAAACACAAGAGCAAGGCACAACAACAGTTACCATGAAAGAACATGGTACAGCAGTTACTGTGAGGGAGCATGGTACAACAACAGTTACCATGAAAGAACATGGTACAACAGTTACTGTGAGGGAGCATGGTACAACAACAGTTACCGTGAGGGAACACGCAGCACAGCTTCACCAGATGAAGACAACTTCAGCACATCAATGGTGTCACTGGCACCAATCTGAAGGATTAAATCAGGAATTTATTCATAATAATGGTGTATTTATAATTCACCCAGCAACACCCTGAACACTCACAGAATACATATTAACCTACAGACAAGATTTTCTACACACGTAAACGGTAAAGGCACAGACCTACTGAACAATTTATGTAAAGCATTAATTGAAGCAGAATGGGAAAAAAGCACAATGAATGCAAACCATTTGTACATTACACTGATCCATGTATAACATATAACACTATTATACACACACATGTGCATACACATGTACACCATCCACACATATGTGCAAGCACAAACACCATCCACACACACAGCGTGACAGATACAACTGAATCAAAAACCAAGACTGACATTAGTTGGGATGAGCATACAGTCACAAAAGGAAAGTTTTCACTTTCACTAGTTTCAATGAGAACTTTATCAGCACATGCATAGCAATGACAGACTTCTTGTCTGTCACTGACTCTTGTGTGGGTGTCGTGTGGTTTGGTTTAGTGTGTGTTTCTACAATTTACATCTCCTGACTGTTTTATACAACCAACAGCAAACAATAGGCTCCATTCTGTGCAACTGTAAGCAGAAGCATTCAACAGTTTTATTTATCATAATGTTTAACAACTAGTAATCCTTTTTTCCATTTTATTTGCACTGAATGATTGATGGTCCTGTCGCTCCAGCTTTTTTAGCTTTTTCCGCATTCTAATCTGATTGTTGCAGTCCCTGAACACTTCTGTCATGGCTTGCAGGGCAAAATGATAAATTGTTAATGCTGATTGCCTGTACCCATCTAGCTGAATACTTAGGTTATATCTGGCTTGCATTACAATGTGTTAATGCTGACTGCCGGTGTGCATTTATTGACTAACCTGATTATACTTTGGTTACTGACAATGTGTTAAAGCTGACTGCCTCTACCCATTTATTGACTTACCTAATTATACTTACGTTATATCTGGTTTGCATGACAATGTGTTAATGCTGACTGCCTCTACTCATTTATGGTTTAGCTTTAGAATATTTAGAGGATATATCGGGCTCACATGACAAAATGTAAATTCTGAAAGTCTGTACCTTTCCAAAGACTTCAGTCAATGCTTGCATGATGACATGTTTGAACTGTAGTGCATCCATTTCCAGCCCTTTGCCTTCATACTCTCTGGGAATCAGAAGAAAACATAAAAGGTCTATAACTGTATAAATACATTTTATACACATCAGAATAGCAGAAATAAAGCCAGGCAATGTATAAACAACAAGCAAAGAAAGGGCTGGCCATAGGGCATTCTTCTTCATCATCTTAAGTCAAACCTGAAGAAAAAAACACACACTCTTCTCTTCTGGATACTGATTTGTCACTTTTTCCCACCAACCCATGACTAGCTATGCATACATGTATTTGTAGTATGTGTGTGTGTACATGAATGTGTGTGTGTGTGTGTGTGTGTGTGTGTGTGTGTGTGTGTGTGTGTGTGTGTAGGGTGTATGGACATGTGCATGCAATTGTGAGCACATGTACATAAGTTCATGTGTCTGTGTTTTTGAAAATGATGAATGTGCACATCTGTATTGTAAACACCCTGGGCTCTTACAAGATGTGCCATTATAAATAATCTATATATATATACATGATGACAGATAAAATTGAAAGCTAGTGGCACTGTGTGTTTTACTATAAATATATATATATATAATACACAGAAAGAGAGAGAGAAAGATTGTACTTACAATGAGGCCTTGATGTAATAGTAGGGTGCAGGTGACTTGTCAACCTGGCGCAGATAACCACTCTTTGCAATGTCGCCCATCATACTTGGCTGTGAAACAACAGCAAGTCTGGCAGGTTGCCAGTCTGGGTTCTTTCAGTCTCAGCAACAAACTGAGAAGAAAACAAAACAGGTAAGAATTGCTGTTTTTTTGACGAAATCAGTGAGGCAACATGCTGCCAAACATGCACACACACACACACATGCATGCACACACACACACAACTTTCCACATGAGTTGACTTAGAGTTAGAGGCTGGCTGGCTAACAATACATGCCATTGCCAGGCTGTAAATCCAGTGTCTGAACTGAAGAGAGAGAGAGAGAGAGAGAGAGAGAAGAGTGTGTGTGTGTGTGTGTGTGTGTGTGTATTCTAGGGAACAGCTCTGTCTAAAACTGGGGTGGCAGCACTCTCTCTATGGCTATGCTGAAGTTCAGACTGCACTGGAAATATTTGACTGCTTTAGAGATCTTAATACGATCTCGGTATGTGCAAAGAGTGTGTTGAATAGGCACAGTCTCAGCTGCACGGGACCACAGCACCACCAGCAGATAACCACCTTCTGACTACGGGCTGTTCTCTGGCCGTGGTCTGTCACACACACTCGACTGCCCATGTGAGACAGGCCCACAAACCCCAGAGCATGTTCTGCAGCCCCAAGGAGTCGCGCTTGCTGAAAAGCTCTGGGGCTCAAAATAAGTCCTGGTACATATACAGAAAACCAACTTCGTCAATACCACCAAGTCAAATAACTGTAAACAGTGACAGCTCGACTTCGATCCTGGAACGCTGAAGAAGAAGGGAGGTGTGTACTGCAGGATTACCCAAAACCGATCTTCCCTTTCTTCAAGATTAACCAAAACTCAGAGCCTACAGTGCGGTAGTCATTGTCATAAATACCTTCCCAAGTCAAGGAAACATCGCACTTTGGCACAATATGGCAGCGTCGCCGAATCAAAAAACTAGCGTGCTGTACTTGAACATGTGCACACGCACACTGACCTCAGGCCGGAAATAGTCTTATCACCAGAAGAAAGAAAAAATCTGTAAAGAACACCCCTAACAGCGCCACATATTGCCCACCAGCAGTTCCAAGACAGTCACTGACAACAACAAAAACAAAAACAAAAGAAGAAGAAGAAGAAGGAAGCAGTAAATACAAGTAAACGAAGAAACAGTTACACATAATTTGTACTCATGTTCATGCGATGCTTATAATGTGTGTGTGCGTGCGTGCTGTTCGTTTAGTATGTGCGCCAGCGTGGACAGTGAATACGTGTGTGATCTCGCATAAAGCGTTAAAAGACGCCGCATAAATTATTGTAATTTAAAGTCTACGAGTCAGTCGCGTTTCCCTCGGACATGTCTTATTAAATTTACTTGTGTTGTTCCAGCTAAACTTTGACTGCATTGCCGCTGTTGTACACTTTAAACTACTTAATTGCATATTACAATGGCTAGGCATATCTTCTTTAGTTTACGTACTGTCCTGTCGCCTCTCATTGTCTGTCGTTAATTTCAAGTCTTCTTCTTCTTTCTCAGTTTTCTTCTTCTTCTTTTTTTCTTTCTTCTTTCTAGCAAATTACTTGCTCACTTCTTTGCATCAAGTTGTCAGACTGGTTTGAACGAATCTGCACTACTGTCCTTGTAACCACCCCCAACCCCGCCATCCCGCCGCAGGTTTTTTTGCAGCATGGCACGCTTGCAATACAGTTTGCCGCAGTTACTCGCAGTGGGCACGAAGTTCAGCTTGTGTCGCCAAATGAACTATTCACAGTCTCTGGAATATATATATTTTTTTAATGACGAAGATGAGATGAGAAAGGGGGAAGGAATATCTGAATTTTCGCCGCAAATGGGGCCTGCGTCAGGGAGTAAGCAACTTGGTGTTTCTACGCCCATTGTGTCAGGGACTGGACGGGGATTATATAATATATATATATATTTAGTTCTGGTTATGGTGAATAAATCTAATGTTGACGTCCACAGAGACCACTGATACGGACTATTAGGGACTGTATGTGAGCCCAGGACGTCCACCTCTACTTCCACACAGCTCCTGAGTGAATGAATAGGGAATGACTCCCATACTGTGTGTGTGTTGGGTGGGGGAGGGGGGAGTCTAACCGCAAAGCATGATAAAATTACTAGACCAGGCGGGGCCGTCTGTTCCGCACTTTGACCGAGAGAGCTAGGTCATCAAGTCGAGCACCTGTTAGCCACCGACGCTGTGCGCGTTGGCTTGGTGGCCGAAAAGAGACGAGATTATGGTGCAATGACTACCCCCTAAAATACCATTTTTGAAATTCCAGCCATAATCTAGCCACTACTTATGTATTCATAATACTGATGAACACTCATCTTTATGTAAACAGTCTGTGATTGTTATTTGCAAAATCATGTGCTATATTTAAAATTTGTTTTAAAATATATCTTGCAAACAATTGCTTCTCCCCTTCGGAACTGATGAATGTTCGACATCCGGGTGTCCGCGCACAGACTAGGGAGGTCGCCATTTTCGTGTAAGTCTGCAAACGAAGGCGAACTAAAATGATCTTTATTTTGTCACATCTGTGTGTAAATGCATGCAGATTTCGTTGCATTTTGTTGTTTTAATGTTGCTCTTTGTTTTTCAACAGGACTTTTGACGATTTGTCTTCTAAGATTGCGACATGGCTATGCGACGTCCGTTCGATCCTGCAGCACACGAGTTGGATCCCAATTTCCGACTCACGAAATTTGCTGACCTAAAGGGATGAGGGTGTAAAGTCCCTCAAGAAGTTCTGCTCAAACTTCTTGAGGGGCTACAACCGGACAGCAGTGCTCAGGATGTCGAACAGTCGCAATTCCCATACGTGGCAGCGGTACCGCGCCTTGGTAAGTTTTTTATTTTAAGTTGGAGAAATATTAAAATCGCTTAGAGTTTTTTATTTCCAAGATTCTAGTTTCCAAAAAAGTAATGCGTCTGAAAAAGTCAGTTTGTATGAATTTTAACGTATAACTGTCAGTCATTCTAATGCAGCTGGTGGATCTTCTTTACTGTAGCTCGATTCGGGTGTAAAGTATGTCCAAGTTTGAAACCGTTGGCGGAGACACGGGGACCCTTTCGAGCCTCTTGCATTCAAAATGGCGGCCCATTCACGTGGAGGGAGACGTCACGTGACGTAATGGTTAGCTATCGCGACCTAAGCCAAGCTGGCTGCCCTAGGTCCGCGCAGATAAGGCAGAGATAATAAACAGCTGGGGGAGGGGGGGGGGGGTGGGGGGATAGATATTGTGTATCAGCAATGAAAATCAACCAGAGTTTTTGTTATATATATATATATATATATATATATATATAAAATAACTAATACAAAGTAATAGTAATAATGTTGGATGTAATAAACAATTACAAAAAACAAAAACAAAACACAGCAATAGCACATTAGCAGTAAATGGGAACAGAATGAATGCATAATATATATATATATATATATATAATAATAATATACAAAGACACCATCAGAATGCAAACGAAATCATTAAATGTGAGTTAAAGTAAAATTATAAAAAATAAGTGGGGGGGGGGGGGGGGGGTGATGCAGAGGACCTGAAGATTAAAATAAAAGAAAGGCTGATGAATTTAATAAGGTGGATACATGTGTATTATTTTAGACATTTGTAGTTTACTGACACTTTAAAAAAAAATGTGGAAACAAAATCATTCAATCATCCAATTTTGGGGTCAGACTTTGGACATAGACAAATAGAAAACGTTTCACACACTGCATTTTGTCTGATTATTTTTCTCTGAGAACAGTCATGTGTTATGTACATGTATATTATTATTTGGGAGACTGATTGATTTTCGTATTTGGTTGTGTATGCATACATTTATGTGTATAAATAGTTGTTTGCAAGATGATATGCTTAGGTGCTATTCTGTTCAAATGTATGCCATTGTAAATCACTAAATGTGATTTTTTGTACAAGGCAGTGAATTTACTTTAGGTTAGACATTGGCATTTTATTTATAAAAATCATCTATTATTATTACACATATAAGTTTAAAAAAATTGTAAGTGTCATAGACATAATAATAAACATGTTCATAAGTGACTGGAAACTGCTAGACCTGGTTTCAGTAACTGATGGTTTATGATTGATGAACATGAAACACAAAACCAGGCAAAGAAACATTACCTTCATTGAACTTTCAATCTTTCAGACAAGCACATAGATTCTTAAGCAAGCATTTAGTATTTACAGTTAAATTACTACTGGACAATGTTTCTGGCTATCACAAAATCCCCCCCCCCCCCCCCCCCAAAGCATAGGCTAGACAAAGATTAAAAAGTATGTACACAAAGGATAAAAATGCAAGCCTTTGTTTAAGATGCACTAGGAGTAGGACTTCGTCTTGTTTGGGTACTAGGTTCGCACCAGACAGAATTCTGGTAATGCATGGGACAGTGTGACCCTCTCCTGAGCATTGCTTTTTGCCTGCAACCAACACATGCTCTTTCAACTCTGGAAACACAGGTCACTTTTATTGTGAGTTTGACTAATTACCTTCAGGTTGTTGGTAAAACTTGGTGGGCAGCTTCACAGAAAATTTAGTACTGTTCCCACTGTATGAAGACAAGGGGTTGTATTTGTCCTGAGCATTACCCATGTGGCCATTAAATTACTATGTAATATATGCTGCATAGTCTACATACTAAGAATATAGTGGAATCTGTATCCCCACTCAGTTTGCAGCAGAATTGCTCTCTCTTGGAGTCTTATTTAATGCAGTTGATTAACACAGGTTGACAGTTGTGTTCTCACCTGACTTGACAGGTTATTCACACGCACAGACATACTCATAACAAAAGTAGGTTGTACTTGTGTTCTGTTACGTAGCTTAGTTTCTTTTGATTTTCTTGCCTTATTTCCTTTTTCAACAGAAAGTAGGATGTTGCTTACAACTTCGGTTTCTTTGAAAAAATTTGGGATGTGTTTTTTTCCCTCTAGTACCATAATTCCTTTGACGGGTGTAACTAGAACAGGACTTTAGTCTGAGTTTTTTTTCAGGTATTGGGATGGATAGTTCCATCACACCACTGCGCCATGGTGGACTCTCCCTGGTTCAAACAACAGACTTCTTCTACCCTCTTGTCGATGATCCCTTCATGCAGGTATTCATGCCCAGTGGCTAGTACAAGTAGTGGGTGGTAACTGTAACTAAAAGTATAATCAGTAATGCTCTTGTTTTCCTTTAGTTAAGTTTGGAGACGAGAGAAGGTGTACCATGGTTTTCCCTGCAGAAACAGGCTTGCAACAGCTTTTAAGTTGTACAGAATATAGTACATTAGTAGTGTTACAACAGTTGAGTGTCAGTGTCATTGAAAATAGAAATTTATTTTGTTTTTATAACAGTTTGCAGTTACTGACTTGGGACCAAGTGGAGATGGAAATAGTAGAGATCATGCATGTGTACATATGTACCAAACTGAAAGTTGAACATATTTATATACTCTTTATACTTGCACTAAGTTGCAGTAGAAGATTAGAACCAATGAAGTAGTGTAATAAAAATAACAAAAATGTATTAAAAGATGAAATATTAAGACAATCAATGAATCATACATGATGCATGTTGGAACTTGTTTTGGGGTATTGCTGCCATGCTGCTACAGGGGGCTATATCTGGCTGTTAATTTACCTAATAAGGGATCAAGAAGTAAATAAGGGGTAGGGGTTTATTGAAGAGTTGCTAACCATATCACGGCATATGTTTTACGAAGGATGGCAGTTGGCATGCTTTTTTACTGACAGAAATATTGCTAACCATTATTAATTTACTGTAACACTACTAACAGGGTTGCAATAAGTTGGACTTTTAGAGGTAACCATGGCCAACTTGACTATATTATGCTGTAATGAAAATCATTTGATTTTGAGCATATAACATTATAAGTTGTATTGTAGTTGCACTGAGTGCATTTTGGAACTGATGCAGTGCTAGATACTGAATTTTAGGAGCTGTTTTTTTGTTTGTTAACGCCTTAGTCAAAGGGCAAAGGACACCCCTTCATAAATCATGACAAGTATGGGACAGGGCAGGGCAGTGTTCATAGAAATGTTGCTAACCTTGAACTGTATCAGGGCAAGATAGCATGCGCCAACGTACTGAGTGACCTTTATGCAATGGGGGTCACTGACTGTGACAACATGCTGATGCTGATTGCTACCAGCAACAAGATGTCCGAGAAGGAGCGCGACACCATCATGCCCCTCATCATGCGTGGCTTCAAGGTAAGGTGTCCAAAGAAATTCTGTTTTGCTGTATGACAGGGACAACAGTTGTGTGTATGGCAATATCTGGTAAGAAATTAGAATATTCTGAAAGCTGCTTTAAATGCGTCCCTGCTCAGTACTCGCTTGTTTCCAGTTTTATTTGTAACCAACACACTCTTGTCTCCCTGACTGACCAAACTCTTGTCTCTCTGACTGACCTAACTTTTCACACAAAGTTCACTTGAGTCTTCAGCCACTTCTGTATTGTCTATTGATAATGATATGGAAGGCATTACCAACTTCCAGAAATTTGGATTTACAGTACACTCTGCTTATAAAGCTATATATCAAAGTTGGTTCTATCGGAATCAAGATGTATATATATATTACTAGAATCATGTCCCGTGCTTGGAATAAGATTCTTCCAAGCACTGAACATGAAAACAACATAGCTTGACCAAAAGCAGATAAGAGTCTTAGTTCTACATCTCATTTTTCACTGTTTAACTGTTGTTTTTAGGTGTTATTTTGTAGTGTGATACAGAAGGTTACACAGAAAATTCATATGTTGTGTTTTGTCCGAATAAATAGTGTTCTTTTGAACCTTTATATGCTTGGCTCTATGTATTCATCAGTTACAGATGTGTAAATCACTAAATGTGATGTGTAGTATCTTTGCAGCATAATAATTTATAAAAACCAGTACTCGTTTTAAAATTATTATTTTTATCAGTTGTCTGCAATAGTGCAAGTGAATGAAACAAAAGAGGGAATCATTACTACTGCTACACTGGAGGACTTGTTTTTTTAGTCTGAAATTGAATGGTAATGGTGGTTGGCAAGTTTTTTTAATGTAGGCTATCTAAATGACCCCATCTTGACATATCTTTCTCTGTCTGCCTGTGCATGCATGTGTCTGCACACACTTAAGTTTCATTCAAGTTTGATGGTAACGTGGATTGCTTGACAAGAGTACATGAATATTGAGTCAGTTACCCCACAGCTTGTAGAAATGGAAACAATATGCAGACTGACATTAGTGGCGGAGTTTTACCCAGCTGAAAACACAGTCATGCTGTATTTCTGCAGGCATGACATTGACAACTTAGTATACTGTACATGATCAAGACTGTTGTCAGACCATCTTTCAGTAACAGCCAAACTAATCATAGTTCTGTGTTGTCAGGACTGTGCAGAGGAGGCAGGTACCCAAGTCACTGGTGGTCAAACAGTCATCAACCCCTGGCTGATAGTAGGGGGTGTGGCCACAACCGTGTGTCAGCCCAACGAGTACATCCTGTGAGTACAAGGGATACCCAACAACCCCAGACTCTGTATATGTTCCTTCATGTCAGTTACGCCTTACAATGATCTTGACACATTTTCAAACTTTTGGGAGAGATTTTTTTAAATATTGCTATAGTTTTTGCTTTTCCATTTGGAGTGTAAACGAACATTTGTTCATGAAATGGCGTGCCTGTTACATACCTTCTGGTGGTTTTGCAGTGTCAGTTTCATGCTGGACAACACTGATGACCATGCTTCCTGGTGTTCTGAGCGGGTTATAATAAATAATTGATGGGGATAGGTGGTTATGGTGCTGTGATTGTTGCTTTTATATTTTTGTATAATTTTTCACCAGGCCTGACAATGCTGTTGTGGGGGATGTGCTTGTCCTGACCAAACCACTGGGCACACAAGTGGCTGTAAATGCCTACCAGTGGCTCGACCAACCAGAGCGCTGGAATCGCATCAAGCTTGTTGTCAGTGAAGATGATGTGCGCAAGGCTTACCAACGTGCTATGTTCTCCATGGCTCGCCTCAACCGTATTGGTATGTGTGCAGTACTTGTGAGTGTGTGCATCTTAAGCAGGCGGTGGGATACAATAGGTTTCATTGTGTATGAAAGCTGGTCTAGCAGGTAACTAATCCCTTTAATTGGGTTTTGGTGTATTGCTGGTCTTACTGATTTTGTATTTCAGTTGTGTATGTCTGTGTACTGTTTTGTTTTTTGTTCAGTGGTTGTATGCAGTCAAGAGATGTTTAGAAATCAAGACGTGTTCAATGCAACATTTCAGCGGCACGCCTGATGCACAAATACAATGCACATGGAGCCACAGATGTGACAGGCTTTGGGCTGCTGGGCCATGCCAACAACCTGGCCAAGATTCAGAAGAACGAAGTGGGCTTTGTCATCCACAACCTGCCCATCATCGCCAAAATGGCTGCCATCAGCAAGGCATGTGGCAACATGTTTGGTCTGCTCCAAGGACACTCTGCCGAGACCTCAGGTCAGCATTTCCACTCCCATTGCATGGTGATGGAGACTTTTGTCTTGTGCTGATGAGTTTTTTAAGAGGAGAAATAGTCATGGGGTAGTTCCAGCCCACTGTACTTTGGCTAGTCTGTCACAGCATGGTCCTGGATATTCTTCAGGCAGACCATACTGAATGTCTAGTTCCTTTAAAATTAATGAAGATGCAAAACATGTTGAACCTGTGTTTGTGGTAATGATGTGGTGTAAAGGCTCCTAGAAATTAAAAGATTGATGAGGACGTTCCCACTGAAATATTGCATACCCTGATGAAATAGAATAGCAATGCTCATGTGGCTGCTATTGCCTTACCTGAATAATGGCAACCAAATTTTCAGTATATATTTTCATTCGTAACTTTGTGAAATAAAGCCCATGCCCGTCTTTTCCTTGGGTTTACACCACCACCTGTTTTATCTTAGTCCATGGAAACATGGTTATACTCTGAATATTCACCACCTTCAGTATGTGTTCACAGTTGGTTGTGTGTGGTAGGTTGTTCCATGAATATCTGTCTTCTGCAGTATATGTGCATTCTGCGTGGAGTAGCCTGAGCTGAGATTATGTGGACATTTTTCTGTCTGACAGTCTACGTGTCACCAACGCTCTGTACTTGATGTTGCAGGCGGGCTGCTGATTGCTCTGCCGCGTGAACAAGCCGCTGCATTCTGCAAGGACATAGAGAAGCAAGAGGGCTACCAGTCATGGATTATTGGCATTGTGGAGAGGGGCAGTCGCACAGCACGCATCATTGACAAGCCGCGGGTCATCGAGGTGCCAGCCAAAGATCGTGATGGAGAGCTGTGGTAGTAGGACCAGTGATCCTGCGCTCTTCCCATTTGATGGGCCCATCCAGCGAGAGTTGTAACCATTGGTTACACTCATTGACTATGAAACTTGTTGTGGACACCAGGAGAAGCAAGTCCAAGGCCAGAGCTGAGTGGGTACAGAAGGTGGCAACCTGTCCCCACCCAGCTTACAGTTTGCTCAGTCATGTCTCGACGTTCAGCTTGAGCAGAGTTGGCGATGGTGGCATGAACAAGTTAACTGTGTGTCCTTGGAACTTTGGTGGTCAGTGGCCAGCATTTGACAGCCATCTGTCACTGTGGCTATGTGTGAACCGACACGAGCGTTGCAGCAACACTTAGGGCTGATGAGAGGTGTAACCATCAATCTCTTACTACCGGTGCATCAACAGCATCAACTACTGAGCATTGAACTTTGGCAGGCTGTCCACTGTCTTTTATGTATGCATATTTCATTCCACCTTTTACATGTGTTCATAGCTTGACCACACTGCTTTCATCTTTCCTCCTGCACAGTAACATCAGTCTTATCTTCTTTGCACTCTGAAAAATCAATCTTGTGTTTTGATATAATAAGGGACGAGAAGAAAACTTGATTGAGTTCTATCCATGATTGATGCTTCGGGGACCATCCCACTGTTTAGCACCGCAAGGTGGTCTACTTTTTCCAGTTTAGTTCTGCAGTGTAATGGGCATTGTGCATGTGCACGAGAGCAGGAGGTTTGAGCCACTCCCTGCTTGGTTGTACACAGAACTAGCACAGCAAGGCAGATGCATGAGGGTCCAGCTTGATGGTCGCAGGGTTTCTGTATGATGCGCATCCAGACAGCGGCACCAGCCAGACTGAATACGCAGAAAGCACAGAGATGCGAAACCCTCTGACCGCTGGGACGCTCTTGCCTCTGTCTGCTGCTATCATTTCTCATCATTTTATTTCTACTTTATCATGTGTCATGGCAGTGAATAGTCAATACATTTTAACAAAACATCTTTTTGTTTTAACTGTGCATATCTGTACAAAACCAACTCTGTGTGTGTATGGTCTATTTTGCTTGGTGTGGTGTGTATGGTCTGTTCTGCTTGGTGGCTTCAATGGCACTGACAGTTTATAGTTTATGCTGTTGATTGTTCTGATGCTTTTTTGTTTGGCCTGATGAATATCAACTTGCCTGTGGACTTGCTGTTCTGGACAGATGCTTACAAACTGAGCATTATCTTTCATTGATAGTGCAGTTGACAGATTGTCAGTGAACTCATCAGCTTGTTTGGTCATTTTGACAGAAATTGTTGTCACCACAGATTCTGCAGCATGCTCAACAGCCAAACCCATAAATGGGCAATTACACCCCCCCACATTTTTGTTGTTGGGGTCATGGATCACATCAGGACAATGTATGACAGAAACTAGTGATAGATTCTTGGGTTCACCATCATGGTATGGATAAACTACAAACTACTACCCTCATTCTGGGAGCAGACTGGCTAATTCAGACCTCAATGCAGTCCCAATACTTGGTTCTTATGATAGGATCCAGCCAGACTTTGACAATGAAGTTGCATACTATGGACTGGCCTACCTCGTAGTAAGCAGTTCTGATTTTACCCCTGGTCTTTCCAGCATAATTGTTTTGCTGCCTGCATGCAGTCAATGTTCACCAGGAAAACTGAATCACATGCAATTCCTAAGATCACAGCATCAACTGTTTGTCTTGCCTCATGCCATATGTTTGCAGGATTTATTTTTGTGTGTTCAGTGTTACCAGTGCCAATTTACAAGTTTTAAGTTATATGACAGTGCTGCACACACGCAAAGTGTGAACATAGACACCCGTATCTGTCCAAAATATTTATTGCTCACATTTTAAAGTTTTACAAACAGAACTT
Organism: Alviniconcha marisindica; assembly: GCA_018857735.1. Taxonomy (NCBI): domain Eukaryota; kingdom Metazoa; phylum Mollusca; class Gastropoda; family Provannidae; genus Alviniconcha; species Alviniconcha marisindica. The sequence goes on from JABMCL010003763.1 coordinate 462,326, forward strand.
GCTGAACTGAAAGCACTGAAGAAATAAAACGTAACGTGGTCTCCATCAATCAACAACATATTCATCCAGATACTGCACTGCAATCCAAACCTGACCTTGGTTTACACCAATGACTTAAGTTGCCAAAGATTGTTGGGGGAGGGTTTTTTAAGGTGAAACAAAGTTCAACCACCATCCACAAAGACTTGGCTAACATCTCAATGTCTAGCCCAACGCTGAAAATGGTAGCAGTTACAAATGCTCTCACCTGAATTGCCTCAAGAAATAGCTAACCAGACCACACAGGTCATCAATCTCTCGCAGACATGGACTTGCAATAAAGTGCGGAATTGGAAGTAGGAAGTAATTGTTCAAGTCTTCAATGTCTGTCTTTAAAAACAAAACAAAAGAAAACCTCCTTTGGAACTAGTTCTGGGGAATGACCAGCAGACAGACTGGTGGGCAAAGTAACCACTATAAGCAGCTTGCACTTCAAAACATCTGAAGTGAAGTGCTGAGAAGCTTGAAACTACATGCAGGCACAAAGCCCAGAGCAATGCCTGGAAGAGAGGTAGAAAGAGACGTTCTCAACACTGATAACAGTCTACCTTAAAAGGACAAGCAGCTACTGGTATTGCTTAACAATCTACCCTAAAAGAACAAGCACCTGTCAATAAAGCAATACTGAAACTTTCAAGGCAACAGTGAGGAAACGGACAGGATTGAACACTCACAGATTTCCTAAAACATATCAATATAATCTTAAAATGAACTAAATGAGTAATGTCGATGTTGGCCAACATCTGTCCCTGTAGAAGGAAGCTAGCAGCAGCATAACCCACAAGCAAAAATATCCACTGCAAACACTAGACTCAACACTGAAGCACAAGTAATTACCAACCACACTTGAAATATCTGAAAAATCCAAGTTCACATATGGCATTCACCTTCTGACATGCAGGTATTTGAAGGAATGGATGGGGTGTCCGGTACCAGTGACATGTGGATACGTTGACGAGAGCCTGCAGTTAGGCTAGATACCCCAGGCCAGCACCTGCGTTGCTCCAGGGGACTGCTGGCAGCTAAGTGCCAGTACCAATGTGATGCTCAACACAAATATGCAATCCAAAGCTGGAAAGTCACTAACAACACATCACCAGGTATAACAGCTCGTTGAAAAACACAAATTTTCTGACTGATTACAATCAAAAATATTGGGGTGGGAGTGTTTTAACTTTCACAGCTGTGCAGCAAACAATGCATTCGAGAGGTGTTCCATCATATACTTGCACTTCAACATGTCATGGGGAACACAAACACACCTTTCAGCAATAAACCCACTGCATGAGGGTGAACAAGTTTTGTGGCATTGTGGGCATCCCTCCCTGGAATGAGAGCAGCAAAGTTTCTGTCTGCACTGGCATTGTCTACCTAATACCCGTACAACTGCTTCCTTCTGTTGACACAAACAGAGCAGCAGGTGGAAGAGAGTTGGAATGCCAGAGCCCTGCCTTCTGTGGCACATGCGCAAGGCCTCGGCAGCACCGGAAGAAACTGTTGATGTGGCTCGCCCCAATTCAAGATTGATGCTATCCCATGGCTGCTCCAGGATCAGCGGCGGCCACGGCGTTTCAAGGCAGCAGTGCACTGTGGGCAGAACCACTTGCCCTTGGGGGCCTGAGTGAGGCCTACACAGCCGTAGTGGAACCACTCAATAGGGCACTGCAACAAATGGCCAAAACAACTCATCAACCCCAAGCTACCGGATATCTATTCCATCAGTTTCGATTCAGCATGTTGCATTTTGTCAAAAATTATGTGTAGAGTGGAGCCAAGTGCAACACTACAAGGGACTCTGGGACTGCTGCACAGATGTTGCAAATTGAGATGCACAATGTGCGGAATGAGTCACCAGTTGCTAACAATACATGGGTGACACAAGCAAAATCCTTACGCACTGGAAACCCTGTTCAGCCTCAGGTAACGCTGAGGAAGACTAGCACATGTTGTCGCAGACACCATGAGGCTTGCATCTCTACCACCACAACCAACCCCAGTACCATATGGTGTGGTCAGGCCAGCACTGCATTCACCATGAGACGTAGCTCTGGACACAACTAACATAACAATCTTGGTGAGACTTAATCTCTACCACCACAACCAACCCTGTTACCACATGGTGTGAATATGCCAGTGTTTCATTTATCATGAGACACAGCTCTCTGGACACAGCTAATGCAACAATCAAGGCGTGACTTACATCTCTATTATCACAGCCGACCATCTCTCCATAGGACACCTGGTTACACAGACAGTATCGGGGCTCGTTGGGGTCTGGCTGCCAGTCGTCCACCTGCAGCTCCCCCGCTAGCTCCTCCACCCCCTCCACCACCACTTGTGGGGCTGTGGCTGCCTGCTGTGCTGCTGCTGCTGCTGCTTGCTGTGCTGCTGCCTGCTGCTGCTGCTGTTGTTGCAGCTGCTGCTGCTGTGCCAGGGCTGCTGCTTTGGATGTTTGCCTGCCACAAGAAATGGTCCATGAGCAAAGCTTGGTACTCAGCTGGTTAGAGCCAGCGCATTCTTTCTTGTCAAGTGAAGTTATCACCAGCACTGGAGGGTGAACTGTGATCACAAAGAGAGGCAGTCAGTTTTTAGTGTCTCCAGGACAAAAAATAAATACATGACCATTTGCACACCATGTAAAAGCCATACTGCTCTCAGTCAACGACTAAACAAATGAAGAATAGACAAATCTGTAGCCTAGTGTACATCACACCCTTGGATCTCTATCTGTTAACAGACCTAGGAATGGCTTCAACTGTTACACAGCTTTGGAAACTTTGCCTGAGGTTGGAAATCATTTACAGAAGGCTGACTGCCACAATCTTTGGATAAATGGCTACCACCAGCTAAGGCAGAGCCATCATCAAGTTATTACCATCAGTCATTACTATCATGTTATCCTAATCAATTATCATGCCATAAATATTGTCTACAGAACTAACTTAAAGCTGCACAGCTACACATATTCCTATTCCATTTCTCCATCCTTCCCGAAGCCCCTTAATATAATAGCAGAAGCCTCATTTCCAACGACCACACACTGAGCAGCTCTTCTGCTCTACCAGCTGTCACTTGACTGTCAGAGCATGTCTACAACAGTGGCACCATCACCATTTCTTAGCAGATACCACTGGTAACGGTAGGATAAAACCTCAAGACCACTCACTTTTTGGTGCGCTGGGATCGCGGTACCGTCGTTGAGGTGGAGGAGGCTGGCTCTGGTGTGGCTGGTGTTGAGGACGCCCCCAGAGCCAGTGACAGTTCCTTGTTCAAGAGGGATGCCCCTACATTCTTGGACATGATCTCATAGCTCGCTTTCATGCTGGATGTTCGACGACCCTGCTGCATCTGTCAATGGAAGGTTAGCAATGGTTATTACCAGGCATCGTTACGAGCTCTGTGGCACCTGACACTGCCAGTCGTCACTGTGCCAGTGGAACAAATGAACTGTAGCTCACTTGAGCCCTAAGTATTTTATGCAACACAAAAAGTAAGAAGAAAACCCCCGCAGAAAACTGCAATGCAAACATACATACAGGATGCAGTAAGCACAAATCTTGAAATGTTGGACATGTAGTCCCCTAAGTTATTTTACACCGTAAGACAATCTCATTTTAAAATACTTCAAAACTGATTTATTTATTTCCCTTTGCTGCTGTACAAAGTATTTTGAAAGTAAAATTGAAGAAATGATAAACAGCAAAAAAACTATTACACTGAAACAATAGCCTCACCTCGAGGCAGTGCTAACAATGTCACTGCTTTAAACGATATAGAAATACTGACCTGTAGTGTGGCATCAATGACATGAGAGGCATGACAGCAGCAGCAGTGACAGAGACCACTGACCTATAGTGTGGCAGCAATGACAGAGACCACTGACCTGTCGTGTGGCAGCAATGGCCCAAGAGGCAGTGACTGCAGCAACAATAACAAACAAATGAGAGAGACCACTGACCTGTTGCATGGCAGCAATGACAGACAAAGACCACTGACCTGTTGTGTGGCAGCAATGACATGGACCACTGACCTGTTGTGTGGCAGCAATGACAGACAGAGACCACTGACCTGTTGCGTGGCAGCAATGACATACAAAGACCACTGACCTGTTGCATGGCAGCAATGACGGAGACCACTGACCTGTTGTGTGGCAGCAATGACAGGGACCACTGACCTGTTGTGTGGCAGCAATGACAGAGACCACTGACCTGTTGTGTGGCAGTAATGACAGGGACCACTGACCTGTTGTGTGGCGGCAGTGACAGACAAAGACCACTGACCTGTTGTGTGGCAGCAATGACAGAGACCACTGACCTGTTGTGTGGCAGCAATGACAGACAGAGACCACTGACCTGTTGTGTGGCAGCAATGACAGACAGAGACCACTGACCTGTTGCGTGGCAGCGATGGCCTGAGAGGCGGCAGCAGCTATGGCAGCGTTACTTCCAGCCCCAATGTGGCCCAGATTGTAGGACAGAGAGGAGTTGGGACCGGAGGAAAACATCTTGTGGGCTGGGGAGTTGGACGCCGAGGAGCACACAATGTTGCCCAGTGACTCACGAGCCACTTCGGTGGCCAGGCTGGACAACACCTCCGTGGTGGGGCGTTTGTCAGCGTGGTTGTGCAAGGAGGCCCTGTGCTGTGCACCGCTCTCCTCTCTGTGGAGGGAGAAAAGCATCAGTCTCAGCTTTTCTGTCGCCTGCAAGCACTGCACCTTTGACAGTCAAAGTTTTTCACACCATGCAAGGAAGGTGCAGTTCCTTGATGGGCCATATGGTCAACAGGCACAACACATTACATAGTCAAAGACGCAGCCGACGGTATTTCCACACAATTTTGATGCGATGCCTCCCCCTCCCCATTCAGTCATACAATGGAAGCCCTCTTTATATATCACCCCAAATATTGAACAGATGTAGTCATGAAAATGGGAAGGGGTGCAAGGAAATATCACTGGAGAAGAGAGAAAAACCCTGAAGGAGACAGCTGGGTTATGTTGAAATTTAAATGGAAGGGGGGCTGCCAGAGTGTCAAGGTTGATGGGCAGGAGCAGCCTCCCCCCTCCCCAGATCCTCCTCCTCCATCCCCCCCCACCCCCCTCCCCACCCCCACCCCCCCGAACAAGGTCTGAAGGTGAGAAAATGGGGGCCTGGAAGAGGAGTGGTCTCTCCTCAGTGGGGCCTTTTATCAGGGGTTTCACAGTTGCTGTTTTTAACCTTACTTTACTTTTAGAAAACAGATGACACACTCACTTTCTGCCCGTTGTGGTTGCTGGGGTACTGGTGGCTTGTCCAACTCCAGAGACCCTGGAATCAAGAATTACTTTTTGCTTCTAACAGTCTTCATTAATCCATTGCAGATAATTTGGGTTGCCTTACCTGGGTGAGGCACAGGTAGCCACAACAGCAGCGCTGCCCATTCCTACCAGAGTGTGTACAATTTGTGTGTCCAAACATGAAACATCATTCTATTTCTAAAGTGTAGACCTATGTGAAACTGGAAGTCTGCAAAAGCTGTGAAATCAGTCATTTTTGTCATGAATTTGATGAAAACGTGTCCTACTGGTTCCCATCAGTAAAACAGATGCTGACATCGCAGCTTCTGAGCTGTCTGCACACTGTGGCATCTGGCAATGATCACAAGTTTGGATATTCGACACTGCTCAGTGGTAATGATCACAAGTTTGGATATTCGACAATGCTCAGTGTTTATCTCACTACTGATCCACTGGGCATTAAATATGTGGAATTGTCCTATCTTGATAATGCAGCTTTGCTTGAAATGATGAAAACAGCTTAGAAGTATCTGTGAACCTAAACAGAAGAACTGGAAGAATTCATATACAGATGTGCAACAGCTTCTTTGCCTTTTCATTTTAATTTCAAATTCTAACATAAGGTTGTTACGTTTTTCCAACATCTCTGTGATTCCTGCGTTGTCTGCCTCCAGCTCCATCTTGAACTTTGACAGTTCCTGATCCAATCTTCTTGTGTACCGATCCACCTGGAAACATACATGTACACTGCGATGAGCCATCAAATGCATGCTATAGCCGATGCTGCATGCATGCACTCTCACCTTTAAGCTTCATCATCCAGTAATGCACGCATGCATGCACAAACACAATAACCCGGAATATCTGAGGCACTCTAACTTCCACTGATGCTGATCAGCAATGTACAGTCTTACTAGGTAAAACAAGGCTAGTAGGGGGTACAAGTCCGTGTGGCTCATACCACTAGGTACAAGTCCGTGGCTCACACAGAGCATGCCTGTGCTGCATACAGCTGGATACAAGTGCAACTACAAGTCTACATGACTCATAGCCTCATAGTCATACTGTCACACAGCTACATATAAAAAGTCTGTGTCTGCCACAGACTGAGTCTGTGCCTCATAATCATATGGTCATAGTCATACACATGATACAGCTGAATACAAGTTCTACAGTTCTGTGTGGCTCACATTCATAGTCTCACAGTCATACAGCCAGGTACAGGTCTTTGGTTCACACAGAGTGAATCTGATTTTGAGTCTGTACTTCATACAGCTGGATACAAGTTACAAAGTCTGTAAGTCTATGTTATCAGCAAAACTCAAACAGTCTAACTTGGCCTGTGTGGGGTGGAAGTCTGTGAGGCTGACACAGACTGAGTCACGCCTCATACAACTAGATAAAACTACAAGTCTATACCACTCATAAAGCTAGTTATAAACCTGTGGCTCACGCAGACTGAGTCTGTGCTTCATAGCAAATCATACAGCTGGATACAAGTTCTCCAAGTCTATTAGACTCCGTCATACAGCAAAGTACAAATATGTGGCTCACACCAACTCCAGATGGAGTATGTATGTGCTTCATACAGCTGGATTCAAGTCAATGTAGCTCATACAACTGGCTACAGACAATTCACGCAGTTTACCAAGCTCATACAACTGGATACAAGTCCATATAGAAAGGTACAGTCCATGCAGCTTTATACAGCTGGGTAAATTAAAACTAAAAGTCTATGCAGACTTTATACAGCTGAGTACACATTTTACAGCCAGGTAATACTAATAGACTAATACATACAGCTGGGGGCAAGTTTAAGGCTCACCAATTCATGGATGTGATTGGCCAGCTGAACCTTTTCATCTGCGTCATTCACAGCTTTAGAATATTCCTAAAACACAACCACAATAAAATGTCAGAAAATCATCATCAATCATCCCTGCCTTTCTTCTTTAAAATAATTATTACCTTTTGTTTGTGGGTTTATTTGATTTGAACACATTTGTATTAACAAAACATACAGGTCACAAAGTCTGCATTTATGGTTAGACTTCAGTCATTTATAAAACAGCCATCTACAATTTCCACTGGCTATTGTGCCTGTGTTCCTTGTTCAAGCAATAAGCAGTCTGGTGTTGCTTGCATTATTATTATAACAGGTAAAACATTTTTACACTTCTGATAATTAAAATAAAATGTATAAAGTTATTTCCAATCTGACCAATTCAAGTGACAAACAATTCAAGTCACATTGTTTCATGACACAAAGCAAACAAAGAGAAATCATGCACGGTTCCCCCTTTCCCAATCTGTACAAATTACAATATCTCTAAAATTAAAACACCTGTCACTCCCATGATAACAGTGAGGACATACTTGATACCTGCCTGAAATTAGATTTTTTTTTTAAATATCTAAAATGTACTTTTTACAGCCAACTTTGAAACTTACCTCGTGTATTTTTTTGAATTGTTCGTCTTTCCATTCCTGCTTCACATTTGGCTGTGCACACTTCTTAAAGAAAACTTTTACTTGTTCCTCAAGGCTGTCTAAGGTATCTGAAAAAGCAAATTTGTTATTTTTTGCTAATATTTTTCTTTTGGTTATCAATATATTCACTATTATTATGTCAACATGCATCTTGCATCTTTTAATTTTATGTGGTGGTTTGTACTTGCAGCCACATTAGTCAAAACCTATATCAAAAATTGATCCTTAGGACATAACATTTACAAACGCCAAGAGCAAGTATCATCAAGCTTTCTACTTACTACTTGTATTGGTATCTTTTTCACTTTTACTAGTTTTAGTTTTACTAATTTTAGTTATTACTATATTAGTATTACTGGTACTATTACTTGTACCAGTTTTAGTTGCAAATTTTGGCTTTGTTTCCTGAATAATGGTATGAACCCGTTCCAATGATTCTTCTGATATTTGTCACTCCAAATAATTTTTTAATAAAATTTAAAAAATCCAAAAAAATCCGACTGCCTCTTTGGAGAACAGAAATAAACAGGAGAGACTGTGAACATGCCGGTGAACAGTTCTGTCGGGTATACGACACAAGGGAAATAACCTTTTGTAACAAACGCGGATTCTCCAAGGGAGATAATGGCTGGCGGGGAAAAAACAAACTGTTCGGCTATCAAGGAGCAACTCAAGATGCAAGCAATTTTAAAAATAAAAAAACTTACTTTGCACTTGAAGATCTGTCTCTCGCATTTCTGTAAGCCGCTCCCTCATTTCTACTGGTAGATTTTCGATCACTGAAAAAAATTGATATAGCAATATTGAGGAAGTCACATAAACAAAAAACAGTGAGTCACTGAGTCAGACACTGAACGGTTTACAAGATATATAACTCCGAAATAATAAGAGAATGCAACTGTAATGACTAAATGGTAAATCACCATACTTTCCAAGTAATCTTCAAGGTACAACATTTTGACGGTTGTCTTGGGTCGGACGCCTTCTGGTTCTTTCTGTGTTTTTCTATGGCAAGCCAACACTTTTGCGTTCCCTGATTGGCTAATACGGAGTGAGTTACGTTCTCGTTTTGTGATTAAATAATTACTAAGTAGGCAAGTTTAGTCCAATAAAGATAATTCTTGCATACTATATAAAATATGCTACTAAAATTGCTTCACTAAAATAAGTTTCTCTATCTATATTTTTATCCCTTTACGTATATAGAAAATAATCTCTAAAATGTTAGCCAATAGTATTGGTTGTTACATTTGACTGGTCTAATGTGTGTAGTGTTTGAGCGCGTCCATTTTCTTTACGGTTTGTCGGGGAGGAGGCGTGGGGGGGGGAGGGGGGTTGACTCCTCTTTTTCAGTTTTTCAATCGAATTATGTACTTATTTGGGTATGAATCATCAAAATCACAGTCATGTTTAAAAGTAAAACATAAAGCAACTTCATGTTGACCCTCCGAAAATGTTTCCGGAAGTCAAAGGTCATGGGGTGAAGGCCAAAGGACAGCAACACGTTATTTGGCGATCAGCTGTGTACTTCACAAGCACTTGATGTTCGTTGTCACTGAGGAAAAATGTGTTGGTTGAGAGCTGGATCAACGGTCTTCACAAGCTGCAGATCAGCGTTGCATGCTGTTCGAAAATATGCAACGGAGGTAAACTTTTGTTTTGCACCTTTGAGTTTCTTCGCTCCGAGTTGTTATTGTTAAACTTATGAAGTGAATAACAATGTGCTGGATCTGGACCTGGATTCGTACATTGCAGGGACCACTAGTGCACTACTGGTCATTTTCGCAGCGGAACAGGGTGAGCCCAGTGCGAAGTAAAACTTTCGAAGGAATAATCTGTACAGTTCGTTGTTGTATTTATAAGCCTACGAGCCGTAAACTGGGATGTACATGCCTTATCGATGGGGTTGGGCCCCACGAAATTGACGATACTCACACTCACAGGAGATACAAGTAAAGAAAGTTAGTGTGCGCTAGACGTCAACCATTGTGGATGCACAAGATGTGTGTGTGTGTGTGTGTGTGTGTGTGTGTGTGTGTGTGTGTGTGTGTGTGTGTGTGTGTGTGTGTGCACGTGTGCGTGTGCATGTACATGTGGGTGTGAACGTAATTAATTAATTAACAATTATGGCTAGCTTAGTAGCTACTTTTATTGTTCCATTTTCTTTCACGTTTCTGCTGAAACCTGTTGTGTGTGTGTGTGTGTGTGTGTGTGTGTGTGTGTGTGTGTGTGTGTGTGTGGTGTAGTGCCCTTCACTTAGACAGTGCCCCTCCCACCCCCCACCCCCAACCCCCTCACTTGTCTTGAGTTTTGAGTCCCTGAGGTCATCACCTATTTTAGTTTGTTTATAAGTTATACATGTGTTGCCAAACTGCTTATTTTCAACATCTCCCTGTCACAATTTCAGAAAGGACTGCAGAGGACCTGCTTGTATGACTTCCATGTATTGCGGGGTGCCAAGATAGTGCCATTTGCAGGATGGGAGATGCCTGTGCAGTACAAAACCAGCATCTCAGATGAACATTTACAGGTTGTGTTATGTTGTGTGTGTTTTTTCTCTCTGACATAATATATATATGAAAGATCACATTTAATGTAAGTTCTATCAATGTACTGTTACTAGTTAGTCCACCAGGCTTGCTGTTACAAAAACCTTGATGATGCTAGATTATTTGTTCTCCAGCTGCTGTCAATGCAACACCTTTTAAACTTTGTATGATAATAACCTCCATTGAGTTTCATTCATAATACCAGTTGCAATAGGCTTGATTCTGTATTGTAATGTTATTTGTGTTGATCACAATAATGTTGGGGTTCTCTTTTATCCAATACACTAACACGTGGCTGAGTCACAAGGCATTCTTTATTACTAGAGACATAGACGTATAACAACTAGCACAGAGGACAGAGGAACACGTGATGGGTAGCAGGAACAAAGAGCAAGTGGGAGGCCAGTGTGTGAGAAGCAGTGAAGAGAGGGTAAGGGGGTGGCTCTGGGGCATCGTCACTACTGACCACACTAATGTCAGTCTGGAAGCTGCTGTCAGGTTGTTTATGTGTTGGGGTGGGAGCGTCCGGTTCCAGACTGTAGGGCAGTAAGGGAGCGGAGGCTAAGTGTGAAATAGGACTATACCATTACAGATTCCATATCAAGGTCACAGTAATGCCACAAAGTTGAAGTTCAAACTGTATGGTTATTACATATCCTACAGAAAATGTATTTTGTGACTTGATGCATATAATTTCAAATATTTTCCCGTTGTAAAAGTGACCTGACTGGATGTTTGCTTTTTGTTGAAGAGCACTATTTTAAAATTTGAAGATGTAGTTGATTTGCTTACCAGGACAGATTTTTAAAGAAAAAGATGGAGAATGAATTACTGTTAAAGGAGGACCCATACCAAAGCTGGAGTATGATTGCTTGTTAAAATGGCAGAATATTTGGTGGTGAGTGTGGCTTGTCTAAAGAAAAAGATTGATGCAGTCTTACATATTTTACTCCCAGTCATCAACAAAGATTATATTAGGGTAAAGAAATCAAAACAGATTGGGATCAAGTATGGAATTATGGAAGGGGGGGGGGGGGGTAGAAAGGTAAGAGACAAATACTGAACTGACTGAATTAAAAACTATTCTCAATATTTTAATGTGAAAGTCTTACTCTGGAGGCTTTTGATACACACTATCTGTTGTCTATCTATCTATCTATCTGTTGTCTATTTATCTATCTCTTGCTTTGGACCCCACATTTGGAATTCACTCCCACAAGACCTTAGACACTGCTCAACCCTGTCATCTTTTAAAGCCAAACTGAAAACCTTCCTCTTCTCACAGTATTTCCATCCTAACTGATACCAGTACCCAGTTTCTGCTGCAGTCAGTGTGTGTGTTTGTAGTTGTGTTTTTTTAATTTCTTTTTATATAATACTTTATGTAAATTGTTTTTGTAGGACTATGCTCTACATGTGTATAGAATACCATATTTAGGTTAATATGTATCATGTGAGCGCTCAGGGCGTTGATGAGCGCGTGATAAATGTCCATTATTATTATTATAAAAGGGGTAATGGGAGTGGGTGAAGAAAGTGTGGGCAGGATGGGACAGCGCAGAGGCAGAGGTGACCATTTTGTGAATGATGTTTTAGCCCCACAGTTCATGTTTTTTACATCAATGAGTCTTAGGCACCTAAATATTTGAGAATCATTGTGTGAACAGTGTTTTAATTCACGTCAGTTGTAAGAAATAACCCTCCGAGGAAAGCAGTTGTGCTGAAAGTTGCTGACAATTTAAGCCAACTTCTTGTTTTTCTGTTGTATGTGTGCACACGCACACACACACACACACACACATATATTTTTATATATATCTAAAGTTTTTTGTTGTTGTTTTATATATATATATAACAACAAAAAAAAACCTTTTTGACTGATATCCAGGTGCGGAATTCTGTGGGGATTTTCGATGTGTCTCACATGCTGCAATCCCACGTGAGCGGAGCAGACCGCTGCGCCATGATGGAGGAGTTGGTGGTAGGAGACATCGCAGGGCTGAAGGACAACACAGGGACACTCACTGTCTTCACCAATGACAAGGGAGGAATCCTCGATGACCTGATAGTGTCCAGCACAGACCAAGGCTTTCTGTATGTTGTGTCCAATGCTGGATGCATTGACAAAGATTGGACCAACATGGAGGTAAGTGTCTTCCTGTCCACAAGGACTGGATGAGTAGGTGTTAAGAAGATCAAAACACAAATGGTGAAGAAGAATGCTTTTTGTTAAGCAGCAGTGCAAAGCATGCACAGTTTCTGGGGGCAGACCTCTTGTTTAAGCAACAAGCGGACACTTATTCTACAAACAGATGATGACAAAAATTAAATGACTTAGCTTTCTAGTTGAATAAAATATTTTTGAAGCATTCTTTTTAACCTTTTATGCTTATTTTTTGTTTTAGATGTCAGTTTTCGCTTCAGGTTTCTTTTTTTAAGTTGCTGGTAAGTGCCAGTCACGAGATTCTAAATAATTATGGGACCACCATAGTGGCAAATGTGAAATCCAGAGAGCATACCTTCTTTATCCCCATAGCAAAAACGGTATGAAGCCTTTCACTTCCCACCACTCATTCCGACACAGAATCACAAAATCGCAGCTTAGAGCAACATTCCAAAGCTCAGAAAACTGAGGGAACCTGATCATATGGTCAGTGATGTATTTGATGACATTGACGCATGCGTGCAGATGTTGCCATTTTTTTCGCATTTTGGAGTTAAAGTGAAGAGGCACAAGGTAAGTTTTCACAGCTTTGCTGTGTTCCTTTCACTTTCAGGCAGCAGAGAAGAGATTTCAGCAGGCTGGTCGAGATGTGAAGTTGGAACGAAACACAAATGCACTTATTGCTGTCCAAGGTAATTTTGAGAGAATACGTAGACGTGCATGGGTGTGATTTCTTGGGGGGGGGGGGGGGGGGGGGGGGGGGGGGGGGGGGGGGGGGGACTTGAAAGGAACTGAAAGTAGTATTTTGACTTTCTTGGGAAAAGGCTGGTTAGAATTGTCAATTTTCCACTGTGTGTAACTCTATAAGCTTCTGCATGAAATTGAATTTTTTGTTTGTTTTTGTTTTTCATCAATAAAGATTGTTGTTGTAAGCACTTTCACATCAGACAGCATACATATCTGGGGGCAGGTGACATTGATACAGCAGACACGAGGATGTACTTCTGGTGGAGTTTATGTCCCGTGTATTTACTCGCATGCCAGGTGAGAGTTACTGTAGGTGACTCAGGTCTTTGTTGTTGTGTGACATCTTTCAAGCGCTAATTAACTCCCTTGTGTGTTGATACACCAGGCTTTAAATTCAAGATCTGCTTACATCGTATGTTGTGTTTGACAGGTACATTAAACATCAGTAGTTCTATAAAACATTAAACCCATGAAATAAAATGTGATGAATCAAAGATTATTTAGCCACGTGGTACATTTTCACTGTATTCTTGTCTGCATTACTTGTTCGTACCCAAACACCTAAATGAAGTTAGGAAGTGACAGCAGAACTTGCTGTCCACTATGGGAGTGTCAGTTTAACTTCTAAGTACTTTGAACTACATTTGTATTGCAAAGCCAATCGCAGCAGAATCATTTCTGTTTCACCAGCTGCTTGTCAAAAAATGTGTAAATTAAGGTTTGTATAGTCAGTATGCTCGTGCGTGTGTGTGTATGTGTGTGTGTGTGCGCGCACTTAGAATAGCCTCTATGGATAAGATTTTGTGTTTTATAAATACTTTAATTATTCTTACATGCATGCTACCTGTCTTTTATTCAGGCCCCTTGATGACAAAAGTACTTCAGCCATTGGTCAGCTTTGACCTTTCAGCGCTTCCGTTCATGACAACACGGCTTGGGAGTGTGTGTGGTGTACAGGACTGCCGTGTGACACGCTGTGGATACACAGGAGAAGATGGAGTGGAGGTGTGTGCTGTATTTTATTTACTTTTTTTCGCTTAGGAAATGTTGGAGAATGTTGTAAAGTGCAGTAAGTTTGTCTACACCAGGGGATAGCACAATACAAACATTATCTGTTATTATTATTAAAGAGTTACAAGGGTATTTGAGTACGGAAGCATCAGGGTCCTGTTGATCAGAATTGATTAAAAACACACAGTAGTTTTTCAGTTGATTTATGGTCCAGTTTGTTAACAGCCACATGGACGTGAGCTCTGTCATTTTGATGAAGTCTGTGACATCATGAACTTGGCTGGCAAATGTGGCAGATGTGTACACAAGCTATCCTTTTTCTGCTTTTTGTTGGTAGAGAATGAACCAAGATGACTGTGCCAGGAGGAGTTTAAATTCAAAGCAAAAAAGTATTCCTGTTACACAAACCGTAATGGTTGACTGGGTGTAAAACACCAGGTTACTTACTTACTTACTCCTGTTGCACGTAATGGATAGAAAAACTACCTCAAACCCCAAATGGAAATATTTGCACATTTTCCATCTTTTCAGACCAACATGCTCCTTATAATAATAATAATGTACATTTATTATGCGCTCATCAACTGAGCCCTGAGCGCTGAGCGCTCACATGATACATATTAACCTAAATATGATATTCTATACACATGCAGAGCATAGTTCTACCAAAACAATTTACAAACAAAAAACGCACTACACACACACACACACACACACACACTTTGCTTTGGGTCTCCTTTAACTTGGAGTTGAGACCATGCTGAACATCTGAACTGTTCTGGTACTTGGAAGTGGAGCCCAGGCTTTGAGTTCATCTCATGCCCTGTGCATTTCACCGAACAGAAACAGTCATGGCAACTTTGTTTTATTCTTTCTGCCCAGATCTCAGTGCCACAGAGTGAAATCGTGGGGGTTCTGGAAAAGCTGTTGTCGTCACAAGACGCTGATGTCAAGATGATTGGACTTGGTGCCCGGGACAGTTTGCGCCTGGAAGCAGGGCTCTGTCTCTATGGAAACGACATTGATGAAAGCACAACACCTGTAGAAGCCTCACTTACCTGGCTTGTGGGTGAGTTGCAGTGTTTTTCACATGGCAGTATGTTAAAAAGTCATTTTTTTGTTTTTTGCTACACCATGTTCATGGGCTGACAAATATCAGCTCATGTTGTGACATCAAGATGACAGAGAGAGAGACAGCGTGTGGTGTGAGTGTGTATGTGTGAGCAAGCAATCATGCCCTGAAAGTGCTTTTTACATGCTCACAGCATGTAAAAAGGCACTTTCAGGACAGTCTATGCTGATGTGTTAGAACTATGGATGAAAAATCAGTAGGTGTTGGAGTCAGTGCCATGCCTTTGCATTCAGGGCAGTCCGTGTTGATTATGAATGAAGAAAACGTAGGCGTCATCTACATTCAGGACAGTCCATGCTGATGCACAAGAATTGTGAAGGATGAAGCAAGAGGTCTTGGTGACAGTGCTCTCGCTTCATTCAGCGCAGTCCAGATTGGTGCGGCAGAATGGTAGCGTACTTGTCAACCCATACAGTTTACCGGTATAAAAAAAAAAAAATCGTTACATGGGGGGGGCGGGGATATGGCCATATTGGAAAATGGACACAGGAAAACATAATTTTCATGAGATTTTTTATTATTTTTAAACTGAGCTAAAAGATTGAAACACTGCCAAACGAGCAACTGACACACGCCATCGCCAAATGCGCACTAACTGGCCTATTGCACTAGGCTAAAAAATCTTGTTGGAAGTGAGATTTGAAGTCACGCATGTAACATGCCAGTTGGAATTTAAAATGCTGATGCCACCAGCAAAAAACAAAAGACCCCAGCCTGCATACGAGAAATACAGGTTCACAAACTCTAAACGAAGGTTTACTCCCAAAAGGGGTTGACAGCTATGTGGTAGTGAGTTGTCATGACAACCATCACTCCGTGTGATCCCCTTTGTAGCAAAGTCCTGAAGATGCAGCGGAACGATAGTGAGTCACTCCGTGTGATCCCCATTGTAGCAAAGTCCTTGAAGATGCAGCGGAACGATAGTGAGTCACTCCGTGTGATCCCCTTTGTAGCAAAGTCCTGAAGATGCAGCGGAACGATAGTAAGGTACTCCGTGTGATCCCCTTTGTAGCAAAGTCCTGAAGATGCAGCGGAACGATAGTGAGTCACTCCGTGTGATCCCCTTTGTAGCAAAGTCCTGAAGATGCAGCGGAACGATAGTGAGTCACTCCGTGTGATCCCCTTTGTAGCAAAGTCCTGAAGATGCAGCGGAATGATAGTGAGGTACTCCGTGTGATCCCCTTTGTAGCAAAGTCCTGAAGATGCAGCGGAATGATAGTGAGTACTCCGTGTGATCCCCTTTGTAGCAAAGTCCTGAAGATGCAGCGGAATGATAGTGAGGTACTCCGTGTGATCCCCTTTGTAGCAAAGTCTTGAAGATGCAGCAGAATGATAGTGAGGCACTCCGTGTGATCCCCTTTGCAGCAAAGTCCAGGCGAGTCAGAGCAGACTTTCCAGGAGCCAAGATCATCCTGGATCAGATCTCCGCCAAACCAGCACGACGCAGAGTGGGGTTTTTGTCCAAAGGACCCCCCGCCAGAGGTACGCCCACTTTCAGATCTTTAAAAAAAATAACAGCATTCCTTTTTTTTTAATGTAGTGTTCTTTTTCTTCTTTGTAGTGTGTTTCCATTGTTTTCCTCTTCTTTTCTGGGAACTCCATTGAGACAAATACATCAGAAATATAGTGGGAACTCCCTTACGACAAATATATCGAAACAGAGAAAGTGCATCTTAACAAAGCACACAACAGAGATATTTAGTTTGCTTTAAGCAGACTTTTTTCTTAACACTTTTCTGATGGGCTGTGACAGTAGTTGTAATTACAGCACATTCTTAAGCATAACCATAGTCCTCTCTTAAAAATAGTCATCATAAAAACGGACAGCATCAAGCCATAGTTGAACTTACAGCTTTAATGCAACATTTTTTGTATTTAGGTGCTGGCTGTTTGCGAATGCTCTGTTCTGTTTGCCATAACTTTGTGGGCAGTTTGTTCATATCCATGTTTTTTGTTGTCGTCGTTTTTCGCAGGAGGTGCCGACATCTACGATGCTGATGGAAGCAAGGTCATTGGCAAGGTTACAAGTGGTTGTCCTTCACCGTCCTTGAAGATGAATGTTGCCATGGGCTACATAGAGAGAGACTTTGGCAAGAATGGCACTGCCGTCAAGTTAGAGGTCAGAAAGAAATTGTATGATGCAGAAGTGACAAAGATGCCTTTTGTAAAGGCAAACTACTACATACCCAAGTAAACTGATTTCTTAGAGCTACAAAAAGGTGACTACTTCCATCTTTCTGGGCCTAACATTACCATTTTCTTCAGTGCTAAGTCTGTTGACGTTATTATGTATGGCAATGGTGCAATTATGAAAATTGTGCATCATGGGTTGAAATCAAGACTTTAATATTTTTTGCATGTTAAAAGGAGGAACATTTTCTCATTTATGTTTCAAAGATTTTAACTGCACTGCTGTCAAAATCAAAATGATAATATAAAAAAATGCCTTGGCATACATGATGTGATATTAGTCTGTTGAGAACTGTTGATTTATTGACACATAAATGTTACACATTTGCAACAGCAGATAGACTTATCATCCACATGGACCTGATGGAAAACAAGTGTATTATGCTTTTTACTTTTGCATGAAATTCACGTAATGTTTTCCTTAAGTAGTGGATTAAAAATATATGCTTCCTTGTGTATCTTACTCAAGTGCCATCAAAACTTTTTTCCAGAAAGTTGTTCATCAAATGAGTGTCACTTCACTTTGTTTAGCTTGAGTGTTATTTTTTCATCATCTGCTTTGTTTCAAAGCAAAATACAAGAGTTCCAGAATGTGGCAAATGGTGATGGTATACATGTACCATGTTAACTTCACTGCAGTCTGGTCAGATGTTTCTGTCCTTTCTGGAAATCTCATGGTTGCTGACAATCAAAATTTGTTTGACATTCCTTTCATGTATTTCTTTTTTTTCCCCCATTTTATTTGGTTCTGATGTTTGTTTTTTTCTTCCTTTTTCTCTTTCTTACTAGATCTGTGCACTAGAATGACTCTGTTCAGTTTTACTTTCAGTTCTGGCAGCTTGCATGCAATCAGTATTCAAGAGCATTGTCAGCAGACTTTTTTCCTTCTGTTGGATACTTGTATGTATGCTATATGTAATCATTGATTTGATCTGGAGTCGGAGGGAGGGGTCCTCTTTGTGTGTGTGTGTGAGTGTGTGTGACTTTTCTTGGCAGAACCTTGTCAGTGATAGAAGCATTCAGCATTGGTTTGCTGATAAATGTACTTGCATATTAAATATTTACAGAGCATCATGCCTTCCCTCCCACCCCCCACCCCCACCCCCAAAGTGTATTGGAATGATCGCAATACATTACTGTGTGTCTGTCAGACAAGTGAATTGTAATCAACGAAAATATTGTGTACATGTTCCTAATTTTGTGTGTGTGTTGTTGTTGATGTAGTGCTATTCTCCTCTGTCAACCAGGCTCACTGCACTCTTGTCAAATGCAATTCTGAATTGGTGACTATCACTTTTTACAGAATGTTTTTGATTATCCACTGAAGTGGTGCGTGAGTGTGTGTGTGTTGCATCATTATAAAACACGTTGTTTGGAACATTCTCAACAAATTTGCCAGAGTGCCTTTCTCTTTGTTTCTGTTGTTGTTGACTATAAATACATGAACTATGATTTTCATGGGCTTTTTCATAGTTCAGGAGCTGTGTGAGAGTCGAGGTGGCCGTCCTGGGCTGTCCATCCTAACGAGCCTTCTGGTTTCCGTGGACGTAAAGAATTATTGCTCCGTGCTTCGGCATTGGTCACAACTTGTCCCTAATATGTCAACTGACATCTGAGGACATAAAGCATCACTTCATCATCATCATTTCATGGGCTTGCATTTGTTCCCTTTTCAGTTATTAATCTGTTCATTTTTTTTTCAGTAATTGTCCCAGCGTATGTTCACTTTCTCTGTTATAGGCCTTGCATGTTTACTTTCTCAGTCATTGGCCCAGTGTATGTTCACTGTCTCAATCACTGGCCCAGTGTATGTTCGCTTTCTCAGTCATTGGCCCAGTGTATGTTCATTTTTTCAGTCATTGGCCCAGTGCATGTTCATTTTTTCGGTCATTGACCTAGTGTATGTTCGCTTTCTCAGTCATTGGCCCAGTGTATGTTCACTTTCTCAGTCATTGGCCCAGTGTATGTTCACTTTCTCAGTCATTGGCCCAGTGTATGTTCACTTTCTCAGTCATTGGCCCAGTGCATGTTCATTTTTTTCAGTCTTTGGCCCAGTGTATGTTCACTTTCTCAATTGTTGATCTATTTTCTCTCTTGCTTGATCCAATGTTTGTTTACTGACCTAGTGTGAGTTCAGTTACTGACATGTATGTTCACCTGCTTATCAACCCTCTCTAAGAGTTCTGAAGCTTCTTGCTGGCTACATTTCCTTACAGTCATAATAAACATATATATTCTTCCAACTGCATGTTTCCTGGTTTGTTGAAAGAAAGAATGTGTGTGTGCCTGAGAGCATTCATGCATGCATTTTCTCACCCAGTTTGACATCAATTACATCAATAGTGAATACAGCATGTAACACCATATTAAAAAAAGAAAAGAAAAGATCACAAATCACAAGACAGCATACTTAAACAGTTTACTGGGACATAATCAGACACATCAAAATTGCACATAGTTTTGTGTCAGTGAATTTTCTCTAAACACTTCAGATCAACTCCTTGGATGGAAAACAGAGTTGTGCATAAAACTGCAGCAAACAAACAAGCACACCCACAATAGCACACACAACACAAACAGAAAAATCCACCACAAGATTACTAACAGTAACAACCCAAACAGAAGGAACAGCAAACTATTTTTGCAGAATGCCACTTGAAGACCATTGTGCGGAGAGTGATAAATGATAACTGCAGACTTCACACTGGATTCTACAGGCTCGCCAAGCAAGCAGTGTGACTGCATCATCATACGATACACAAAGCAAGAGCTGTATATTAGACTGTGAGTCAAAACGCTAGTTTGTGCAAGACACTGTCAGACTGACAAGTCAAAAACACATCCCTGAACACACATGCATGCACAAAACACACACACACACATACAGATTATCACAGACAATTTTTACACATACTTTTCACACAAGAGCACCAGTCATAATCAAAATATACACATAAAATACGAGAATGTCACACGTATGAACATCTGCAATGTAAATTTATATACAGGCAAAATCTGTTATTTCTGCACATTAGGTCAGCATGACAGCATAACATATGCAATGTAGCTGAAGTTTACCTGGTGTAAATAGCCCATCTGGAACCTGTAGACAAGTTAACTGGCAAGCATACAGCACATAAAATACAGGCCTAAAACATTCAAAACAACATGTCATCCAGCTATTGAAATTCTGTGTCAGACTTGTCCTTTCATCTGTGATCATGACTTGTTCTTTTAGCTCCCCCCCCCCCTCCCCCCCAACCCAAAACCTCCCTCAAAGTATGTGTTGTGCAAATATGTGTTTGAAATGATATCTGCATTATGTGGCCTATATGGATGTTGCTTTTCATTGTAAATCACCTAGGGCTGTAGGGAAGGTGCTGAATAAGTGTGCCATTATTATTAGTATTACATGATGTAAGGTGCTGAATAAGTGTGCCATTATTATTAGTATTACATGATGTAAGGTGCTGAATAAGTGTGCCATTATTATTAGTATTAAATGATAGTGCCATTATTATTAGTACTAAATGATAGAGTTGTACCCAACACACCGACATAAACAGGATTGCAAGCAAAGATGGAAGTTGGCATAAAAACAAAGAATGTGTGCAAGCATTTCAGAGCTCAGGAGCAGCGCGAAAGTCGAGGTGGCCGCCCTGGGCTCCCGTCCCTAACACGCCTACAGTTTCTGTGGACGTAAAGCAACTCTCAACCAACCAACTATTTCTACAGAGCTCAGGAGCAGTGCGAAAGTCGAGGCGGCCGCCCTGGGCTCCCGTCCCTAACACGCCTACAGTTTCTGTGGACGTAAAGCAACACCAACATTTCCACTTGCCGGCTTTGCAGGACTCTTCTATTAACACGTCTGCCCCAGAACTACTCTTCTGCTCGGTTTTAGTTTCTATTGCCGCAGTCATGTTGATTCACTCTTTACAGTGACAATAATCAAACTTTTTAGCGCTACACCCTGTGAAAAAATCCAACAGGCTCAAAGCACTGCACAGTATCACAAATACAAAGAAACAATCATAAAGGCCGATACAGTGAACAAGTGCTGGTATTGTGGTAGGTATGGAAATGAAGTCAGCACCCAACATACTGGAATACCACTGCATGCATTTGCAAGGAAACTGAGGGTCTTTAGACTTCAGCTAGGTACTGGGGGGCTGGCTGCTCGCTGCTAAGCCATGTATCAACATAGGGTTCTGTGCTGCCAATCACCCAAGCAATTCAGCCAATCAGAATGTCACAAATTAGTACTCCATTCCATTTCATGCATTTGCAAAAAAAGTCAGGTGTTGTTTTTTACTTCTGCTAAAAATGGGGGGCTGGCTGCTCACTGCTAAGCCATGTATCAACACAGGGTTCTGTGCTGCCAATCACCCAAGCAATTCAGCCAATCAGAACATCACAATTAATACTCCATGCCAGTGCATGCATCTGCGAAAAACGTCAGTTTAAAAAAAAACTTCAGCTAGGTACCAGGTGTCTCATTGCTGGCTGCTAAGCTGCTGTGTATCAACATAGGGTTCTGTGCTGCCAATCACCCAAGCCATTCAGCCAATCAGAACATCACAATTAATACTCCATGCCACTGCATGTATTTGGAAAAAAAGTCAGGTTCTTTTAGACTTCAGCTGGGTACCAGGTGTCTTGCTGCTGGCTGCTAAGCCAGGTATCAACATGGGGTTCTGTGCTGCCAATCACTCAAGCAATTCAGCCAATCAGAACACCACACCAAAAACCTGAAGACTGCCCCTATGTTTTTCTCACAAGCCAAAGCATAACAACAGAGCGAAAGGCTGGTTGAATAAAAAAAGTCTTTAAAAAAATCCATTGTAAGTACTGGCACGCACAGTCACTGAGCAAAGCATTTCAGCTGCACTCAAATGAGGAAATTTACAACTGTTTCAATGCCGTATCGGACTCAAATCAGTGTGCATTCCACCGCCAAACACGGCACCACAATGAGCGGTGTTCAGCTTGAAAGCTTGTGAGAAAAGAGGCAGGGCTTAGAGCTCAGCACCGAGCCCCTTGTGAGAATACGCTTAGACTTCACAACCGACAGTCACGTTCTTTCTCACAAAACAGCAGTTCAGCAGAATCAACACACAACACACAACGCACAAGAATCAAGACACACATTTTCAGGAGAATGAAAAACAGAGCCTACAAAGTACAATGGCTTTGAGCGGCTTTTGCTGCCTGACATAAGAAACATCAGTGTACAGTTTGCCACAGTCAGAAAGTCTCGGATATGCCTGCTCCAGCACTACGTGCAGAAAGTTGACTGTTTCATACTAAAGCATGAGAAAATCCATTGTAAGAATTGTTTACTGTCCATATTATCACTTTTGAAACTACTTCAAATTCATTGCAGACATTTGTCCATCTTCACTGAGATATATACTTGTGTGTCAGTTGCCATAACCTTGTGAACAGAACTTAATAATGCATACATTTAAAAAAAATTTTTTTTTTTACTGCTGTTCCCCATTGAGTGAGCTCAATGCGCTTAACTGGATCTATTATTTAACCCCATCGAGTGAGCTCAATGCGCTTAACTGGATCTATTATTTAACCAGTCACCTGTCATCATAGAATGAAAACCGCTGTGGAGGGTTCTTGGCAGTCGCTTGCCCCCAACAGCTTCAGCGAAACCGAATGTTACAAACAGTATTCCACACAAAAAGCCCACAGAGCGGCCTGCACGCTAAAGCATAACAACTGAGTGAGACGCTGGTGGATTCTGAGAAAAGCTACTTGATCAGTAATGGCACGCATTTGCTGATGACAAGAATGACACAAGCTATTAGCTGCAATCGAGCCAGGCAGACTGCATTCATCTGAATGCGGGAATCAGCCATAAACAGCACCACATGGTGGTCAGATTGAAAGCTTGTGAGAATGTAACCATGGGGGTGGGGATTGGGGTTCAGTGTGGAACTTCTGTGCTTCAACCAGTGGGGATTGGGGTTCAGCATGGAACCTCTCTATGGTTCAACCAGTGGGGCTTGGGGTTCAGCATGAAACCTCTATGGTTCAACCAGTGGGGATTGGGGTTCAGCATGGAACCTCTGTGCTTCAACCAGTGGGGCTTGGTGGAACCTCTGTGCTTCAACTAGTGGGGCTTGGGGTTCAGCATGGAACCCCTATGCTTCAACCAATGGGGCCTGGGGTTCAGCATGGAACCTGTGGTTCAACCAGTGGGGCTTGGGGTTCAGCATGGAACCTGTGGTTCAGCCAGTGGGGATTGGGGTTCAGCATGGAACCTCTATGGTTCAGCCAGTGGGGCTTGGGGTTCAGCATGGAACCTCTATGGTTCAGCCAGTGGGGCTCGGGATTCAGCATGGAACCTCTATGCTTCAACCAGTGGGTCCTGGGGTTCAACGTGGAACCTCTCTATGGTTCAACCAGTGGGTCCTGGGGTTTAGCGTGGAACCTCTCTCTGTTTCAACCAGTGGGGATTGGGGTTCAGCACAGAACCCCTATGGTTCAACCATCGGGGCTTGGGGTTCAGCATGGAACCTCTCTATGGTTTTAACCAGTGGGGCTTGGGGTTCAGCATGGAACCTATCTATGATTCAACCAGTGGGGCTTGGGGTTCAGCATGGAACCTCTCTATGATTCAACCAGTAGGGCTTGGGGTTCAGCCTGGAACCTCTCTATGATTCAACCAGTGGGGCTTGGGGTTCAGCATGGAACCTCTCTATGATTCAACCAGTGGGGCTTGGGTTTCAGCATGGAACCTCTCTATGATTCAACCAATCACCTGTCACGAAAAGCATAAAAACGCCTGCAGAATTTATGTTTTTTTTTTGCCTGTTCATTATCTGCTCTGTAGTAAGCTTCCAAAGACTCACCAACTGAAAGAAGCCTCGCAGAGTGTAGTAAACCAAGAACATTCAGCAAATCACAGTCACCATAACATCAGGCAGTGATACAAGTCGAAACCTGGAGGTATCCATTGACAAGAACAAGCCAGACAATCACCCTCCACAACATAATGAACACCAAGGGCTAAAACAATAACAATGCATTTTCTTGGCATAAAAACAACAACATTCAGTTTGCTTAATTCTTGGGGGTCTGTTTTGTCCTAATCCAGTACAAAAATGTACAATGAGCGGATACAAACTTTGTCTTACAAAGGAATCTCAGAGAGATTCCAGGAGGAAAGACGAAGTGAAAACAAACAGCAAACCAAATACAGCTTTTGCATGGGAAAGTGAAGCAGCAATCACACCTTGATTCCTCTATTGTTCTTCTAACAGCCATGAAAAGGAAGAAGAACTGCATTCTCCCAACACAGCAGGCAACAGAATTCAACCAATGCTAAATGAGCAACACAAAAAAGAAAGAAAAAGATCTTCTTCGCTTCTTTATGATATTTTCAATTTCATTTTATATCCGCCTTCTGTGTAAGTCTTATCTGAACCTCAAGAAGTTCTCAATTCTTTTTCCGTGACATAAAATATAGATAAGTAAAGCTATTGGAGCAACAAACTGTTTTACTTTACAAGAATACATACACTTCACATACATACAGTTACTTTACATAAGCATATACATACTCTACATTATGAAACACAACAGCAACAAAAAATCAACAGCAACACATTAAATTAAAATTTAAAAAAATTAAAACGGTAACGCATACTCTCTTTTCATTCAGTGATTACTCTTCCACAAGACAGTCAAAAGAGACGGACAAAAATTCAAGGAGTTTTACTTCAGAAATATACAGAGACCAATATTTATCTGCGACTAAAATCAACCCAGCTACCGCTGCCTCTTTCCCACACTGGTCTACCCAATGTCGCTGGACATCAACACTGTCTCGTACATCATGGCGTCAAGGCTCAGCAGGAACTGGCGCCATGGTGAATGGGGCAAAAGACTTTGCCGTACGTCCACCAGCGCAAACTATGGCAGCAACCCTTCTGACTCCCAGCTCCACAACTCTGTTGGTGTCGCAGACCTCAGCTAAACCAGTGTCTGGTACCGTGGCAAGCACACCAGCGGTTCAATCTGCAGACAAGTTTTGGGGTTTTAGTTTTTACCGTCAGCCAGCTAGGTGCAGCATGGCGATGAAGTTATAACTTTGCTGCAAGGTTTCAGTTTTCAACATCACTGGATGACGCCCGCGATATCAACACTGGGGGTGATGCATACGATTGCAAGCATGGTGACGTTGGAACCTACACAAGGGCATTGACATCTTCAGCTCCATCAGCAGATAATGCATATTTTGGCCGTAAGCATGTAGACACTGGAAATTACATGTGTGTGTCAGTCTTCAGCTACATCAGCACACAGCTAGGCATAGCGTGGTCGTTAGTATGCAGATGCTGAACCCCAAAAGAAAGGTTTCAGCCTTCAAACTTGGTTAGCAGATGAAGCATAAGGGGTGTGAGAAGGCAGCCGATGGAACCTGCATGATGGTGCAGGCGCCTTCATCAGATGATGCTTAAAGGGTGTGAGAGGGTAGCTGATGCAACCTGCAAGATGGTGCCGGCTTTCATTGGGACTGAGAGGATGATGAGTAAACGGTGTCAGAGGGTAGCCAATTGAACCTGCCAGAGGATGCAAGCCTCCAGCAGGATTCAGCATAAAGGGTGTGAGAGGATAGCCGACAGAACCTGCAAGACGGTGCAGGCCTCCAGCAGGATTCAGCATAAAGGGTGTGAGAGGGTAGCCGATGGAACCTGCAAGACGGATGCAAGCCTCCAGCAGGATTCAGCATAAAGGGTGTGAGAGGGTAGCCAATTGAACCTGCAAGAGGATGCAAGCCTCCAGCAGGATTCAGCATAAAGGGTGTGAGAGGATAGCCGATCGGAACCTGCAAGACGGTGCAAGCCTCCAGCAGGATTCAGCATAAAGGGTGTGAGAGGATAGCCGACGGAACCTGCAAGACAGTGCAGGCCTCCAGCAGGATTCAGCATAAAGGGTGTGAAAGGATAGCCGACGGAACCTGCAAGACGGTGCAGGCCTCCAGCAGGATTCAACATAAAGGGTGCGAGAGGGTAGCCGACGGGGACCTGCAAGATGGTGCAAGCCTCCAGCAGGATTCAGCGTAAGGGGTGTGAGAGGGTAGCCGATGGAACCTGCAAGATGGTGCAGGTCTCCAGTGCGATTCAGCAGATGATGTGTAAGGGGTGTGAGAAGGTAGCCGATGGAACCAGCAAGACGGTGCAGGCCGTTACCGCGACTCCACATATGCCACGTGCCGTCACAGGCGTACAGTGCGGATCACACAAAAGCTACACAAGGCAGTCCGCCTTGAACTTGACCCAGTCCATGGCAAGCTGGTGAGCCAAGCGCCCCTGCTTGAGGGTCTCGACGGCTTTCTGCATCTTGCGCTCATTCTTGCGGAGGTACATGCTGGTGTCTCGCAGCATGCCGTCCAGCCGGTCCTGGCGAATCTCGTCCAGCTGAAGGTCATCGGACAGGTAGGGGTTGAAACGAAAGTAGGTGCCTGGAGGCATCAGGTCCATCATCATGATGTGCACCCCTGGAAAAGAAAAACAGAAGTAAGCAAGCTGAACTGGGTCAGCCGCTAGTGTCAAGATTTATTTTTCAACCTTTGCCTTGATTTCATGCTGAAGTTTGACATAAATGGATCATAATCAATGAGTATTAAAGACCAAGGGAAAGGACGCACACACACACACACACGTGCGCACACACACACACACACACACTCGCACACATGCACGCACCCACACACACACACATACTCGCACACGTGCACACACACACGTGCGCACACACACACACACACTCACACACGTGCGCACACACACACACACACATGCACGCACCCACACACACACACTCGCACATGTGCGCACACACACACACACACTCGCACACGTGCACACACACACACACACACACACACACACACACATGCACGCACCCACACACACACACATACTCACACACACACACACACACAAGCATGCATGCCCGTGGGCACACATGCACGCATGCTCGTGGGCACACACGCACATATATATACCCATATATGCCCCAGCCCCACTCCTCCTCCCTTTTTTACCTTCTGTGTCAGTGGCACTGTCGACAATCTTGGACACCTTCTCTTTCAGCGACACCTTGTTACAGCCGGTCAGCTCCACAGAGGGTTCATAACGGCCGGTGCCCAGGGAAACCACACACTGGATGGTCTCGTAGGGCCACAGTAAGCGGCTCTCGTGAACAGCCAGCGCTGTGGGGTTGTTGGTGGAAAGGCCTCCATCCTGTCAACAAGGCAAACACTTTTCACATTAAAAACAAGGAGAGCAAATGGTCTTCTTCTTCTGTTTAGTGTCCGACTTCAGCCTTTTGAAGACTCTAAACACTTTTATCGCATGCTGGGTTATTTGGGCGATCCATAATCCACCAAACTCTTGAGTCCAACATGAAAAACAGGAGGCCTTCGTCCAAAGGATGTAGATTCTGATGATGATGATCGCTTTTATATAGCGCTATTCTCCACTTTCGAGCAGACTCACTGCGCTCGCATGTGATTCTCAGTACATGAGTGACTAGCTTTTTCATAGTGTTTTTGAATATCCACTAAAGTGGTGTAGTTACAGCACTGGCATGGCTGGTGCCACATGAAACTGCTGCCATCTCAGCACGTTCTCAGCACGTTCTGTGTACACCATACAACCATGCACCATGTTACCTCGTGCAAAGCCACACACGTAAGGTGTATGCATGTTTAGCTGTAACCTGCCACCTGCACTTCTGGCAGAATGACCGGGATCATGGGGGTAGAACGGATACCAAATAAGAGTCAACACAGAAAGTTTACCCTGGAGAAGAAAAATTCTCCCGCCGCTCCTGCAGGGATTTAAACCCGCAACCTTTCAATCATGAGATTCTGCACAGACTCCGACACTGTTTTAACACCACTTTCCACTTGTGGTGTCTTGGTGCGGGGGTTTAAATCTGATTTCTCTGCAGCACGCCAAGGTCTATTTTGTTATTAGAGATTCATGCTTTAGAAATACTTCATTGTTATTATTATTTATTTACTACAGTCCTCACTTACGGAGTGCACGTAGTCTCCCAGAGGGAAGTCTTCGTAGTACCCTGGGGCCGCGGATGAAGCGCGGATGACCTCCCACAGCTCGTGGATGCAGCTACCAGGGTACTGCGAGTATGTGCTGGGGGGGAGGTTGTAGTTTCGAAACACAAAGTTTTTCAAGCGCGGGGTGTTCATCAGGGTGGACACTGCAATCATCTGAAACACACCAATGGCAGCCAAGTGGAGACTGGGTACAACATCCCTGTCACACTGTAGTCCAGATGCCAGACTTCAAACCACATTTTCCAGTAAGTAAACATGGTGCTTAATGTCCACAGAAACCATAAGGCTTAATAGGGATGGGGAGAGGTGGGGGGGGGGGGGGAGGAAGGGGGCATGGAGGTGGGGTGGAGGGAGGAGGTTAAATACCTATCGCTACATTGTTGCCACCAGAATGACTTCTGTATTAAGGAGGGCAACGATGAGAGCCATTTTAATGTTTTATTAATTGTGAGGGACAATGACTTCCGCATTAAGGTGGGCAACGATGAGAGCCATTTTAATGTTTTATTAATTGTGAGGGACAAAGTCACAAGACAGCGTCCATAAACCACAACCTTTTGAAGGGAAAGGAGAGCCGAAGCAAAATTGGGCTGAAGCCCTTCTGCTTACCAGCCTAATGCCTTACCGCCAGTGCTAGGCCAAACTGGCTCACACACATTTTCCTTTGTTCTGCTGCATTGTGACTGTCACTTTCATCTGTACATTTGTCTGCTATATGGACAGATATGGAAGCTTAATAATAATGACTCTATCAGAACATTACAGATCAAAAACACACAAAAGGGAACAGGCAAACCACTTGTTGTGAAATGGCTCTGTACAAAGACCTACCAAGAAATCGTAAGCCATACACATCAAATTCAAACCCTCCTGTATCAGCATTACAGTAATAACAGTATCTGACAAAAGAAAAATCTAATCATAAAAATAAAACTGATATTTCAAAGCATGCTTAAAATACAGAAAGAAAAAAAAAAAGACTATATCCTTCATTCAACAATGAACATACTGTTCCATAAACATGGTACTCTTTTGAATTTCCAGGCAACTGGGCACAAAGAAGAAAGCCTTCTTGAAAATGAACTTACGATGTGGGGTCTAGACTGTACTTACCTTTGGTACAAGCGGATCACGGGAAAATTCAATCATCTGTTTGTGGCCAATCTCAGCCCTGAAAACAAAACCACAATAATGAATTAAATGACCAACAACAACAAAAACAAAAACAAAAAAAGAGTAAACAAAAATATCAATACTGATACAGATGCAACCAGTTGCAAGATCCCCTCAGGAATGTGCCAAACAGGTCAAACAGGTAAGGCACATGTTTGACCACAGCAATACATTTTTTAAATTATATATATTCTCTTGTGTAAACTACACAAAGCATGATTTTCCTTGTTGAGGAAGGTATTGACATACTTTCCATACAATAAACATTTGGGTGCAAGTGCAAGATATCAATCCAGTCCCA
>JABMCL010003763.1:497500-602500 GCA_018857735.1 Alviniconcha marisindica
AAGTATCATGGTGGAAAAACACCCAGTGACAACTACTTTAGAAGTAGCTACAATAATTATTTTGATTATTTTGATCATCTTTACCCTATCTCTGTACTTCCGCTTGACTGTATAATCCCAAATTTATGATTCCTTTTCTTCTTTTTTCGTTTCGATCGTCTAATATGCCTTACCGACATATGAAAATAAAATCACTGGTCCCTAAAGTCCAAATTGCGACAGTGTAGGTCAAAATACCGAAAGTGAAATGTCAAAAATTGTGTCGGTCAAAAACGTTGGAAGTCAGAAAAACAGGTCAGCTCCCCAGGACGCCGTTGTCGAACACCGCACAATCTATTGATCAGAAATCACAGAGTGACTAAAGTCTATCAAATTAACAAGTTCTGAACTTGCTAGAACCGTTTCGTACGATGCTAAACACGGCAGCAGACGTCACCTTATGATTCAGAAACCCCTCTGCTAAATGAAGACATCATGGCGTGATCCGTACAAACAAGAAACGACTCTTTTGATTGGCTAGTCTAAGTCCGCCACCTTTTTCATTAGTCACATTATCGAGACAAACGCCCATTTGGCAACAGTTATAGATTGCGTCAAATGTACGGTGTATGAACACGAACTGCCCTGAAAATACGCTTGTGGTAATCTCTGAGTAGTATCGGCACCTACGCAGCGATTGTTGATGTATGTAAACAGCACGCACATGGTGAATTGTCATGTTTATTCATGACCGAACAACGCCCTCAATTCTGACCAATAGCGTAGCGGTTTATTTTTGAACACAAAGGTGAATATCGGGTCAGGTTTGTTTGGCACGTTCCCCTTTGTGCACTATCAACAGTGCTCAAAGCGGTGCATCAGTAGTGCTGTTCATGGTCTAGTCAAGGATCTACATATTATACGCCCTTGTACACACTGACCGAATTTTCAGAACTGCGTTTAACAGTGCATTACGTGTGCGTATATA
Source organism: Alviniconcha marisindica (assembly GCA_018857735.1). Taxonomy (NCBI): domain Eukaryota; kingdom Metazoa; phylum Mollusca; class Gastropoda; family Provannidae; genus Alviniconcha; species Alviniconcha marisindica. The sequence goes on from JABMCL010003763.1 coordinate 498,468, forward strand.
TATATATATATATATATATATATATATATATATATATATATATATATATATCTGTTCTGAAGTCTCGGTTCAACATCGTAGTATTATTTATTGTAAACGATTTCCTCGATAATTTCTTTGGTCTTATCTCACAAAAGCTTGAACTCATCAAAATGAACGGACGAACAAGGACAGGAAACTTCTTCCATCAATGACCATCAGTCAATATTCTCCATGCCTAGTACTGTCAATGCAGCGGGGAAATCAACAAACTTTGATTGTGAAGTCGCTTTTTTTCTTCTTCTTTTTTCCCGTCTTTTCTTCTTCATTAGTTGACTTCTGATCAAATATTTCAAAGCATGCACTTTTAATAGTAACATTTAAAAAATTAAAAATAAAAAATTATGCTGTTCCCTTATTTCTCCCCTTTTGATTTTGTACTTATCTACCGAGAAAAATCCCTTGCAGCACAGGGGACTCGAACCAGCATCAGTATTGTGCATTAGCTTTTCTGACACTCTACCAACTGTGCTATTCCCACACCATATACCTATGCCATGTGCTGATGTAGCCTTCTTGGCAGTTTTGTTTGTGAAGATCCACGTTCTTTGGCCTCTTTTGTGATCCAAATCACCCTTTTTGCTTTTAAAGTAACTATATCCGTCAGTGACGGCTGATATGGTCGTTGTTAAGGCATCGTATTCTGTCGGCTCTAAACTGACCTTGCAGTCAATATATCAAACATTCTGTGTGCATGTGTACTAGTGTTATAATTAAGAAATAAAGAATGCTTGTATGGGCAAAAAACAGCCATATATATGTGTGCTCAGGTCAGAGTTGATGATGAATGTGTTTATTGAAACTATTATGTGGTTTGGTGGTTGTGGGGTTCTAAAATTTCTGTCTTAAAAAAGGATTACAAAAAAAATTGTCTTCTGGATTTGTCTCTTTGTGGTAGTGGAGTGACACTTAGCAAAACGCACACACACACACACACACCATGGAGCAACATTTATAAAACACACACACACACACCATGGAGTGACATTTAGAAAACACACGCACGCGTGCACACACACACCATGAAGTGACATTTAGAAAACGCACGCACGCATGCACACACACACACACACACACCATGAAGTGACATTTAGAAAACACACGCATGCATGCACACACACACACACACCATGGAGTGACATTTAGAAAACACATGCACGCATGCACACACACACACCATGGAGTGACATTTAGAAAACACACGCATGCATGCACACACACACACCATGGAGTGACATTTAGAAAACACTTACGCACACACACACACCATGGAGTGACATTTAGAAAACACATGCACACATGCACACACACACACACACACCATGGAGAGACATTTAGAAAACACATACGCACACACACACACACCATGGAGTGACATTTAGAAAACACATACACACGCACACACACACACCATGGAGTGACACTTACCAAAACACATACACACCCACACACATTCACAAAGATCCACAATTTCTTTTGCAGAGAACGTTTCCGTCCAACAAATCAATGCTACTTTTAATTTTATTCATTTCAACATGAAACAATTCATTCAAACCAAAAATGTGACACAAATCAAAATGGCAGTGTCGCATATATTCTTGGTTCAGCTTTCAGCCTGCAAACCTGTTTGTTTCATGAAGTGAAATCCCATAATGATGTGAATGATTTATTCTGGCTTGATGAAACATTTTGAGATGAACTGTTCTGAGAGTACAACTGCAGAATAAAAGTACCACCAGCACCTAGGATAAGAGTCTGGGGTGGGATTGGGGGTGCGGGTGGGGGTGGGGGGAGGGTTAAGATATATATATATATAAAAATGCTGGAATTGGTTCATGATTATTCTTCACGTTCATTTAAGCTAGGTATCACAGAATAAAAGGTCAGCACTGCATGCAGATCATGTTACATACATCTGGCTCTGAACCAATGTCTATACCCGCCTGTTAAAACCCCAACATCATCAAGCATGTCGTTGTTGTTGTACCATTCCCCAGCTAAACACCGTGGGGGGAGGGGAGGGGGGGGAGGTCACCCAGTATATACAACTGTACGTTGACAGGTGCATTCCGCTGGGCGAGAGGACTGCATGAGCGGCTGTTTTTTGCATTCCCAAATGCAGCCTTTGTGCTGTGTGTATTGTGGGAAGCAACTGGGAAGCAATCAAAACTGGCCCATTAACTCATGTATGTTGTGTACACGCATTATGATCTACCTGAGAGTACTGTGCGTGTAACACATGCGAACAACTGTGAAGCAAGGAAAACTGCCCCATTAACCCTTGTGATGCTGTGTACATACATTATCATCTACACGAGAAGAGTGTATTGCATGTGCAACACATGCGAACAACCGCCAAGCAAGGAAAACTGTCCTGCAGACATATCTGATTATTTACAATATGACTGCATGTGCTGTGAGTGTGCTCTCAAAGGCTTTGAAGCCACAAAAACTGACATTTATTAAATAAATACCCTCCAAATTCTTCATGCACATACTGCTTATTATCTGATGTCACACAAGTGATGCAGATGCAACAGTGAAGGTGCCCAAGCATAACTGCAGCTGACCGTGAAGTAGAAATACAGACTGTGACCACACTGGGTACAATAATACAGGTGCCCAAGCATAACTGCAGCTGACCGTGAAGTAGAAATATAGACTGTGACCACACTGGGTACAATAATACAGGTGCCCAAGCATAACTGCAGCTGACCGTGAAGTAGAAATATAGACTGTGACCAGACTGGGTACAATAAATACAGACAAGGTGTCCCAAACTGGATACAGTAGTTACAGACAAGGTGTCCCACACCACAGTTCACCATCAACAGTTCACCACCACATTACAGAAAGCGCATGGGGCACAATCAACACCGGCATGCAGAGAAAGTAACACTGATAAAGAAGGATGCACTATATACGCGCGCGCGCACACACACACAAGACTTGGCTTGACTAGAAAATACAACAGCGTGGGGTACGGGTATTGGTAGTAGTGTGTAATTACCATGAAGGTAAATCAAGTAAAAAAATTGCTGAGCTTCATACAGCACAACAGCATTACAGCATTTGTCCAATAAAGCTAATTGATGAAAGCAACGTGGTCAAGCAAAAAAACTAAAACAAATCATAAGACCCCCCCGCCCCAACAACAACCCCACACACAAAGCACAGACATACAAAATAACTTTGGGCAGCACCATCAACTTACACACACACACACACACACACACACACACACACACACACACACACACACAAACAAACAAAAAAGACTGTCTGAACTGAAGGATTCCATGGTGCTGTATTCGATGCTAAAACTACTACACAACTAAATAAATACTACAAAAGTAAGTTCCCTGTCAGCAAAAACAAACAAACATACAGGCCAACATAATAAAATACCAAGACAATTTATTCCAAAATCATGCAGTGTTGCTAAAGAAAGCATCAGTCCATTACTAAACTGACACCTTCCACACAACCTTGCATGGAAGTCTCATCTACATGACTTCCGAGGGAAGCTGGTGGAAGACTCAACAATCAAACTGGGGTCAAGATTGTCATTTTAAAGCCACAAGTGTGAATTATTCAGCGACACAATGAACCAGGCTCCATGCGTATACTGTAAATTTCATTCCTAACATTCAGAGACCATTGCAGCATAATCAAAACACGCTGCAATATTTTTACTTTTTATGTCCAGATCAAACAGGACTTCAAACATCAGCCTTCAATTGTTCTTAATTTTACGAAGCATAAACATCACAACGTTGTGAGTGTATAACACACACACACACACACACACACACACACACACACACACACACACACACACACTGTTCACACAAGTGATAAGTTCCTGGTCAATGTGCATGCTATCTTGCAATCTGCTAAAAGCTGTTAGCATGGGTAGACCCCCTGATGGAAACAGGACAAGGGACTTTTTCAGTTTTGAGTCAACGCCAAGTGAAGACTTGTCAGTGCTTCACCCAGTGTCGTGTGCACAGCATGTATCAAGATCACTGGGCAAGTTAGAGACCCTGTGTCCAACTGTCAGTAACACAACAGGATAAGAGATTAAGCTATGAAGATGCACCCCCCACCCACCCAGACTGCAAAGCACAGCACTAGTACAAGCACACTAATCAGAATAATACTGAAGCAGCAATGGAAAGAAGAAGAAGAAAATGATGTAGTTAAGTGGGGGTAAAAACAAGAGAAGCCAAAGCCTATTCAACTCTCACTGAAAACAAATGTATAGCAGGACATTGCAACAGGCACCAAAGAACTGCCAACATTAACTCATTAATAATAATAATACATAAATTTTCTACAGTGCTATTCCCCGCTGAACGAGCTCAACGCGCTTGTTCGCATACATGTTCGTAATATATAGGGTTTGCGGTGGAAGCAAATGTACTAATGACCTGCCTTGAAAGTCAACAGTTTCCAGTTTCTGTAGCTGTAAGCTTTTACCAAAGTCACCCAAACCGGCATGTAAGCACAAAGCTGAAACAGGGTTGAAAGTTAGTAAATGGATTTTAACATTCTGTGCACTGCACAGTCACACCAGGACAGATGCTTGAATTTGAAAGACTGTGCTTAAAAAGGAACCAAACTGAAGAAACCTCACTGGCATTACTGAAAGGAATGAAATGAAAAACTTACACACAACACTATTTCTGGTCCCATTTATAATTTTTTTAATGTTTGATGGCAGTGAAAACACAAACAGAAGTGCTGCAGTTTGTGCCTGACCGTCGTCTGCATCAGTGACGTCACAAACAACGCTGGCATATGTTAACGCTGGCATATGTTGTATGGAAAAAGTATCAAATATTTCACAAGACAGCCTTTCTTTGCTCTTCATTGGTAAAGAGTGACCAAACATGCCTGCACCTAAACACCTGCTTCTTTAGAACAAATATCAACGAAACCACCAAACGAAGCATGCATGTGGAAATCGCTGCACATTTTCTGCGCTTTCAGACCAACTTGTGTCTTTGGGTTGATTCACCTACACACAGGTTTTGAGAAAAAAATCAGCATTTCCGTTTTTGCAGTGTCCAAAAATATGTCCTTCTCCACCAGGCCAAAGTCACAAAAACCATTTTGTACATGACCTTGTTTACAACCACCGTTTTAACATGAAGGAATTAATAGCTTCCAGGTCTTGCTTTTCCAGTGACCTAGAAATTAAGTCAAGGTTACTAAAACTGACATGAAAGTTTAATGCCCCATGAAGGTTATGCAATACAATTTAGCAAATTATGTGTGTGTGTGTGTGTGTGTGTGTGAGTGTGTGAGAGAGAGAGAGAGAGAGAGGGTGTGTGTGTGTGTGTGTGTGTGTGTAAAAAAAGCAGAATGACAACAACAAAACTGTGTAGAAAAAGCAGAATGACAAAAAGTATGCAGAAGAGAAGAGGTGGGTTTTCAGTTTTGACTTACAAGAGTGAAGATGAATAACCGACTGAGAGCAGAGGGAAAGGGTAGTTTGTCAACTGTTATTCTGCTTTTGCATGCACACACACACACACACACACACACACACACACACACACACACACACACACACACACACACACACACATGTGCAACCCAGTCACACAATTAACATAATACTAATTAAGTTCCTACTGTAAGCATTATAGATTGCAGCATCTTACAGATGTGAAACATACCAACACTTAACATTATGTCACATACATGTTAACAAAACCAATGAGTAAGATCAAAACAAATGCAAAGACAGATACAAAGAGAGAGAGAGAGAGAGCACTCTGTAAATTGACATGCTTTACACACAACAAATAAATTAAGGAGAATACAGGAGCTTCTTTGAAGATTTGGGACAAGGTATTTCACTTTTCCATCCCACTAGCTTCGTTTCTGTTTTACTCAACCAAGCTTTTCACAGGACAATAATAATAGATAATTTATGTCCCATCCTGGAGCACTAACAAAGACAGAAGGATACGCTGATTTCACCACACACACACACGCACACATACACATGCACACACACACACACATGCTCACACACACGCATTCCTGGTGATAGGCTGGTACAATGAGAAAAAAGAAAACAACAGATCAGTATGCAGAAGAGAAGAGGTGGCTTTTCAGTTTTGACCAATAAGAAGAGAGTGAAGACAAATGCCTGACAGAGAGTAGAGGGAGAGGCTAGTCTGTCAGTGTTTCTCCCCAGTAATTCTAAGAGATCTTGCTTACACAGTCTCAGTAAAAGAGCCAGAATTATTCCTTTGCCATGGGCACAAGACGTGCGGTCAGATGGCAGGATGAATGCCCATCACTACATACAGCACAATGCCTATCACTACATACAGCACATTCACATTTTCTACACAGGCTAAAAACTGTGCCATCTTACACGAGTCTGATGCATGCACAGGATAAATTTAATACTCTGGAGTGATATGAATATGGAGAGGCGACAGTCCCCCATTCCCGGCTCAGTCATACATTCATGATCATTCATATCAACCATTCACTCTCAAGTCAAAAAGACATTTTGAATACACCGAGCGATCAAACTTGGTTGTTTTAAGACATTAAAGAAACAAAACAAGCGAACAAACAAGCAAGCAAACACACACCTATTATCACAACAAAAACAAGATTTAAAAACAACAACAACCCATCTTGCAATCTCTCTTTCAAAAACATCCAGGCAATGGTCATTACCATAGCATCTGACAGTGACATACTTCAGGGTCTTTCACAGGAATGCAATCACCAGGGTTCATACACACCCCCCCCCCCCCCCCAAACTTCATGTTCTTTTCAACGTCTGTTTCATACACGGGGTGGGGGAGGGGAAGGGGGAGGAGATTCTTCTTTTTCATTTTCATGTCTAGAAAAGGCTTATGAAAAACTCGACTCTTTTTTGTCTCCTGTTTCAAAATTGAGTCTGCACCCCAACTCACAGACAACCTACTGGTAATACTTGACGCCACATTTTCGGAGCAAGTGTGCTGTTGACATGCCAGTAACGCCCCCTCCCCCACACCCTCGCGCTTATTATTATAAACAAACTGTACACTTTAATTATATTCTGTCCAACATTTGCAAACAAAAACAGACAAATACATATAATGCACAGGCAACTTAACTCTGGTTTTGACAAGGCATGGGCATACTGAAAACACTGAGACCAGCCAGATAGTATGACACAGATAATATACAGGTTTCCAGAGACAGCTTCTCAGTTTACTTCCAAACTCAAGAGGGTCTGAATTCTGGACTGTTACACTGCCCCATCTACAATGTCACAAGTCTTAAGCAATTGCACATTGATACAGTCCACTTCACCCCCCTCCGCAACATCCGACATGTGAGACAGAACATGCCCTGAACAGACCAGCCAGCAGAAGCCTGCGTTACCAATGACACTCTCCAAATGAAGCATGCGTTACCAGTGACACTCTCCAAATGAAGCATGCGTTACCAGTGACACTCTCCAAATGAAGCATGTGTTACCAGTGACACTCTCCAAATGAAGCATGCGTTACCAGTGACACTCTCCAAATGAAGCATGCGTTACCAGTGACACTCTCCAAATGAAGCATGCGTTACCAGTGACACTCTCCAAATGAAGCATGCGTTACCATGACACTCTCCAAATGAAGCACGCGTTACCAGTGACACTTCCAAATGAAGCATGCGTTACCAAGTGACACTCTCCAAATGAAGCATGTGTTACCATGACACTCTCCAAATGAAGCATCGTTACCAATGACACTCTCCAAATGAAGCATGTGTTACCAGTGACACTCTCCAAATGAAGCATCGTTACCATGACACTCTCCAAATGAAGCATGTGTTACCAGCGACACTCTCCAAATGAAGCATGCGTTACCAGTGACACTCTCCAAATGAAGCATGCGTTACCAGCGACAGTCTCCAAATGAAGCATGGTTACCACGACACTCTCCAAATGAAGCATGCTTACCGTGACACTCTCCAAATGAAGCATGTGTTACCAGCGACACTCTCCAAATGAAGCATGTGTTACCAGTGACACTTCCAAATGAAGCATGTGTTACCAATGACACTCTCCAAATGAAGCATGTGTTACCAGTGACACTCTCCAAATGAAGCATACGTTACCGGTGACACTCTCCAAATGAAGCATACGTTACCAGTGACACTCTCCAAATGAAGCACATGTTACCAGTCACACTCTCCAAATGAAGCATGCGTTACCAGTGACACTCTCCAAACAGCTGTTGACTGGAGCAAATTACATCGCCTAGATGGGGGAAAAGAAGAAGAAGAAAAACACCTTGCAACAAGATTTAACCCAAAGTTGTCAACCGCGGTGCACACTGCTCAAAATGAGAAGTTCCGGCATCAGTGCAAAAGTTCAGTAAACTGTCCAGATTCGGTTGTTCGTGACGAAGCCGTGAAGCGCTTCTCCTTCACATCAGTGTGAGACTTGTGAACAGCTGTATGTCTGCACCAACATCCCTTTTTCAAGTGGCATCTGCAGTCAAGACCAAGTGTTCCACTACACTTTTTGCAAGTTCCTAAACATGACTGGGAAGGGACAACGGTGATTCCTCATCCCTCTCACAAGTGAGAGCACATGGCCAGGAACAAAGCTTGGCAGTCTTTTACCCTTTTCACAAGAGAGGTGGCATAATCAGGAGAAAAAAAATTGGCAGTCTTTTACCCATTTCACAAGAGAGGTGGCAGTCCGTCACCCATTTCACAAGAGAGGTGGCATAATCAGGAAAAAAATTGGCAGTCTTTTACCCATTTCGCAAGAGAGGTGGCATAACCAGGAACAAAAGTTGGCGGTCTTTCACCCATTTCACGAGAGAGGTGACATAATCCAGAACGAAAATTGGCATTCTCTCACCCTTTTCAAAAAATGTTTCCGGAACGAAAAGTGGTGGATTCTCTTTCTTCACAGCTGACAGCAGGTAATCACAAAGGGATGATGCCAGTTTCTCATTCCACGGCTGAGGCCTGTCTTTGCTGCACCTCTAAACCACACATGCTTGGAAAGAACTGCTGAAAGCGTCTCAGAGGGTACCTGTCACATTCCCATCCCTCCAGCTGCATCTCACTCAGACTTGTGCGCAAAGAAGGTTGCTGAGGAGGGCAAGATGAGTGATAAGGAAATGTGTACTGACCACAGGAAGGGCTAGGGGCAGTGCAAAATGTCGTCTTCAGCCCATGGTTGGCAGGCAACGAAACAATGTGCGTCAGCTAAGCCTGCAAAACCGTCCATCAACAGATGACAACAGGTTGTCAGTCAGCAAACCTTCAGCACACAGACAATGACAGACTGAAAGTTTGCAGACTCTGAGTCAACAGACAAAGACAGGCTGCAAACCTTCAGGCAACAAAGACAGACTGTCAGTTTGCAGACTCTGAGTCAACAGACAAAGACAGACTGCAAACCTTCAGGCAACAAAGACAGACTGTCAGTTTGCAGACTCTGAGTCAACAGACAAAGACAGACTGCAAACCTTCAGGCAACAAAGACAGACTGTCAGTTTTTGCAAATCTTTGAGTCAACAGATGACAACAGACTGTCAGTTTGCAAACCTTCTGGCAACAGACATGACACTGTCAGTTTGCAAACCACAAGTCAACATGACAATGACAGACTGTCAGTTGCAAACCTTCAAGCAACAGACAATGACACTGTCAGTTTGCAAACCACAAGCCAACAGACGATAACAGAATGTCAGTTTGCAAACCACAAGTCAACAGAGGATTGACAGACCGTCAGTTTGCAAACCTTCAGGCAACAGACAATGGCAGTCGGTCAGTTGGTCTGCAGCTGGCACGAGACGACAGACTGACACTCACATCTGACTGGGCAGACCAGACCCAGTGGTGTCCCAGTGTTTCTCAAGTCTGCAGCATTTCACACACCATGCAGTACACTGATGAGAAACTGCACAGTACACAGGACAACCAGAAACGACCATTTCTCCAGTTGCCTGAAACGTCTAAGTGTTCCACAGCGTCACCTTGTCCACAGAACAATTGGAAATGACCATTTCTCTGGTTGTCTGAAACGTCTAGTGTTCCACAACATCACCTCGCTAGTACACAGAACAACCAGAAATGACCATTTCTCCAGTTGCCTGAAACGTCTAGTGTTCCACAGCATCACCTCGCTAATACACAGGACAACCAGAAATGACCATTTCTCCAGTTGTCTGAAACGTCTAGTGTTCCACAGTATCACCCCGCTAATACACAGGACAACCAGAAATGACCATTTCTCTAGTTGTCTGAAACATCTAGTGTTCCACAGTGTCACCTTCCTAGCATAATACAGTACGCTGTCAAGGCAGGCGGAAACCGCGGCATTCTAGATGTTTCTGAAATGCGGGCCACGTGTCTAAAAGAGTCCTGGCCGAAGAGGCACATGAAGTCTGCAGCCCCGCGCATGGTGTCAAGTCTTGATGACGGACTGCAGGTCGACGGGCAGGGAAGACACGATGGTTTCCAGGTGCTTCTGCAGCTTCGCCACACTCTCTCTCTGCACCACAGTGTGGTTGTTGCTGGCAAACTTCTGCAGAGAAGGCAGTAGGGCAAAATGAGACATGGTGGCAACAACAACAATAATAACAACAACAGGGAATTTGACAGTTTCAGAGACTCAAAGTGTTTTACGACACTCTTGACTGAACATACCCGATTTCTCATCCCACCCTATTCCCAAGAAGAAATAAAAAATGAAAGAATGACAGATGGAGAGAGAGAAAAATGGGAGAGGGAGACAGAGAGAAAGGGGAGAGGGGTGGGAGAGAGGAAGAGACAGAGAAAGAGACTCTGTGGAGAGAGAGAGAGAGAGAGAGAGAGAGAGAGAGAGAGAGAGAGAGAGAGAGAGAGAGAGAGAGCACACCTGCATGCATGTATGTTTAGTGAGTGTATTATGCATATATGCATTTGTTGTGTGTTGTGCAAGTGTGCTGTGCATATGTGTGTATGTGCCTGCGCATGAATGCTGGCTACAAAATTAGCAGAAATGCCTAAGTTCAGTGACCACACCTGGCTTCACTTATGCTGTAGGCTGCACTTGACCCTAAAAGCATTTTGCTGTCCATTCAACACTTTTGCAGCATCACTCACCAGTTTCTCCTTGATGCGCAGAATCAGGTCCACAATCTCCACTTCTTCCTTGTCCTGAATCCACTCGCTCAAGTTCTGAAGCATACAGTACACTCCGTCAAACACTGACTCACACACCCTAAAACATATAGTACACACTGTCAAACACACTGACACATGTCATCAAACACACAAACACTATTAAATACACTGACACAGTTCTTTGTTCTGAAACTGTTCACTCAGGTTCTGAAGCATACAGTGCATCCTGTCAAACACTGACACACACCAGTGTCAAACACACCGACATACGCCACTGAACACACTGACATAACCGTACACACTATTCAAAACACCAACAAACACACTCCTTTGTTCTGAATCCATTCACTCCGGTACTGAAGCATGCAGTGCATACAATCAAGTATGCAGTGCATACAATCAAACACACTGACATGCATGTGGATAAATCTACAACTCGCGAAGACTGCATTGTGAAACAATGTCTCCAAGGGCACATTTCTGGTCACGCGTGACACACAATGCAGAACTTACAGAGTTGCTGAGAGCGTCCATGTGCAGCACCTGCAGCTTCTGGTTGACTTCCCTCTGTCGCTGGTAGTACCAGCCCTCAAAGTTGGGGCACTTGAAGAATCGCCTGCACACACACACACACATGAATGCATGCACACACACACACAGATCCACATATTGCATAAATCAATCCAGTACTTACATACAATGAATTATCTCCCCCTCTGCTTTCTCTCATAACCCCCAGAAAACGGTTAATTAAATTTTGCTTTACAAGAAGAAATGGAGAACCACAGATGATGATGATGAAGTGATCCTTTATGTCCTCAGATGTCAGTTGACATATTAGGGACAAGTTGTGACCAATGCCAAAGCACGGTGCAATAAATCTTTACGTCCACGGAAACCAGAAGGTTTGTTAGGACGGACAGTCCAGGACGTCCACTTCGACTCTCACACAGCTCCTGAACCATGAGAACCACAGACATGTCCACCCATTTTTATCTGGACACTTGTTAGAGGCTGAAAAAAATTCTGCTCAAACCTAGATTTGACCCAACCAGCACTTTTTTCATTGTCCTTTGTGAACTATGATCTTTCTTTGTGTGAATTCTGTGTAAATTTCTCAACTATACAGATTCCCCCCCAACCTTCCTCTTTCTATTACGTGCATTCTGTGTAACAAACAATACAGACCCCCTCCCTCCTATTATTTACATTTCATACAAGAAATTCTAACCTATACAACCCATGTACCCCACCTCACCTGTTAAGTGCATTCTGTATCCCTGAACTTCTAAAATATTATAATACTAGCCTCCCCTCTCCCTCTTTTGATAAGTGTATTCTGTCAAAGAATTTCCTCAACTATCCATACCCCCCCTCCCCCTCCCCTCCAGCATCCCTCCTCCCCAAGCCTCCTTCAACAACTTGTGTCTACAGAAAACTGCTCATTAACTTGGCTTTTAATCGCCCTGATATAACCGTACCGGCTGACTAGGCGTAAAACACCAACTTACTTACTTACTTGGCTTTTAAGTCACTTCACCATTTTTGTTCACACCAAAAGAGACTCTCCCAGCTATCGCAAGTTTTGAAGAAAAGAAAAGAAAAAAAAGGGGGAAAAAAATCAAGCAAACCTTCCACTTTGCGTTATCAGCAGTAAGAGAGCAGCTCACCTGTACAGACCCTCCCAGTCTCCCTTGATGCCCGAGGTCAGCTGAGGGCCTGAGTGCTCCACAGTGTGCAGGAACTCTTCCGTGTCAAAGGGCCGCAGTCTTGGGGGGCCCTGCGAGGGATAGGGACCACAGAACAGCCTGAGCATACACGAATAACACAGGGCTCATACAGGTGTTGTTGTTGTTTTTTTACTTCAAAATTCCTGATTTGTTTGACAATTTCCCCCCGGACCTAGCTATTGCTCAGTTTTACGCACAATTTGAATGTTTTCTTTATAATTATAATAATAATGAGCATTTCTCATGCGCTCATCAATGCACTAAGTGCTCACATCACACATATTAACCTAAATACAATATTCTATACACATATACAGGACAGTCGTACCAAAACAATTTTTAGAAGGCATTAATGGAAACACAGACACAAAAACATACACATGCGTGCACACAGAGACTGTAGCAGAAACTGGGTGTTGATATTAGTTAGGGCAGAAATACTGTGAGAAAAGGAAGGTCTTCAGTTTGGCTTTAAAGACTATCTGAACCAGGTCTGATCTGATCTTACAGACTGATCTGAACCAGGTCTGATCTGATCTTACAGACTGATCTGAACCAGGTCTGATCTGATCTTACAGACTGACCTGAACCAGGTCTGATCTGATCTTACAGACTGATCTGAACCAGGTCTGATCTGATCTTACAGGCTGATCTGAACCAGGTCTGATCTGATCTTACAGACGGATCTGAACCAGGTCTGATCTGATCTTACAGACTGATCTGAAGCAGGTCTGATCTGATCTTACAGACTGACCTGATCCAAGTCTGATCTGATCTTACGGACTGATCTGAACCAGGTCTGATCTGATCTTACAGACTGATCTGAACCAGGTCTGATCTGATCTTACAGACTGATCTGAACCAGATCCAGAAGCAGTTTCAAGTTAAACCAATTTTATGTTTTCCTTCCATCATCCATCCCAGTTTCTTCAAAATCCCCCCTTTGCAAATAATCTGTTGACATAATTACAAAACTTTCAAAGATTTTGGCCAAAAATGCCATTTCACCCCAAATGCCGTTTATCTGTTGCTAACCTTGTGTGGAGAAATGTTTCGCTGGAGAGGCATCAGACTGGCCATGTATCGCTCCTGTAGAAAAGAGAATAAATAAGAAATATACTGGAAAACCCATCTGTACACTCTCAAAACTGCTCAACAATGAAACCAAAACAAAAAACAACAACACCCATTTACACAGAACTTTAACAAAATCCACATATTTCTGTTTTTAAAAGCACGTTTACTATGATAATAATATGAACACTTCTCATCACTCTTATCATCTACTATTATCATTTTAATGACAGAGATACATGTCATCAACGAAATGTGATTACCAGACATACCAGGGGGATCATGAAGCTTTGCGTCATTTCCAAAAAGTGACGACGAAGGATGGCGTTCTGAGCTTCCACCGGTCGTTTCAACTGAGCACCCTGCAATCATCATCACTCGTCATCAGCACCACCACCAACAGCTGACACCACAGCCACCATCACCAACAAACTACACAATGACACAGAGGAGAAGAAGCTCATCACAAGATTCAGGTTCAGGAACCCCTCTCGGTCTAGCATTGTGTACCCAGCTGCTATGCACATTTCGTGACGCTTATGCACCTTGCATTTACTCACATGTTACTGCAGGCAATTTGGGGTTTTTGTTCTCGTGTTTGTGTGAAATCTTTTGTGTGCCAATTAACTCCCTTCGTTTGTGGATCGTTAGAGGGTCACTGATTATCACTGAAATACACACAGATAAACCAACTAGCTGACACATCCAACAGCAAACTGACACACATCAACCTGCATAGACTCAGTCTTACAGATAAACCAACAGATCAAACCCAACTGCACAGCCTTACAGACAGACCAGCTGACACACCCAACACAGCCTTACAGACAGACCAGCTGACACACCCAACACAGCCTTACAGACAGACCAGCTGACACACCCAACACAGCCTTACAGACAGACCAGCTGACACACCCAACACAGCCTTACAGACAGACCAGCTGACATACTCAACACACACAGCCTTACAGACAGACCAAAATGACATACCCAACACACACAGCCTTACAGACGCAGCTGACATACCCAACACACACAGCCTTACAGACAGACCAGCTGACATACCCAACACACACAGCCTTACAGACAGACCAGCTGACATACCCAACACACACAGCCTTACAGACAAACCAGCTGACATACCAAACACACACAGCATTACAGACAGACCAGCTGACATACCCAACACACACAGCCTTACAGACAGACCAGCTGACATACCCAACACACACAGCCTTACAGACAGACCAGCTGACATACCCAACACACACAGCCTTATAGACAGACCAGCTGACATACCCAACACACACAGCCTTATAGACAGACCAGCTGACATACCCAACACACACAGCCTTACAGACAGACCAGCTGACATACCCAACACACACAGCCTTATAGACCAGCTGACATACCCAACACACACAGCCTTACAGACAGACCAGCTGACATACCCAACACACACAGCCTTATAGACCAGCTGACATACCAACACACACAGCCTTACAGACAGACCAGCTGACATACCCAACACACACAGCCTTATAGACCAGCTGACATACCCAACACACACAGCCTTACAGACAGACCAGCTGACATACCCAACACACACAGCCTTACAGACAGACCAGCTGACATACCCAACACACACAGCCTTACAGACAGACCAGCTGACATACTCAACACACAGAGCCTTACAGACAGACCAGGTGACATACCCAACAGACAGACAGCCTTACAGACAGACCAGCTGATCAAACCAAGTTAAACACAGCCTTACAGACAGACCAGCTGACATACCCAACACACACAGCCTTATAGACCAGCTGACATACTCAACACACACAGCCTTACAGACAGACCAGCTGACATACCCAACACACACAGCCTTACAGACAGACCAGGTGACATACCCAACAGACAGACAGCCTTACAGACAGACCAGCTGATCAAACCAAGTTAAACACAGCCTTACAGACAGACCAGCTGATCAAACCAAGTTAAACACAGCCTTATAGACAGACCAGCTGATCAAACCAAGTTAAACACAGCCTTACAGACAGACCAGCTGACATACCCAACACACACAGCCTTATAGACAGACCAGCTGATCAAACCAAGTTAAACACAGCCTTACAGACAGACCAGCTGACATACCCAACACACACAGCCTTACAGACAGACCAGCTGATCAAACTAAGTTAAACACAGCCTTACAGACAGACGCAACAATAGACATGCCCACCTGTACAGAAAGACCAACTTAGTAACGGATGTACCCAACCACACACAGCCGTTACAGACGGACCAAGTAACTGGTGCACATTTATTCAGCAACTCAAACAAAACAGTTCTGCATAGAAAAAAAGAGACATGCAGACAGAGTTAACTACCTTCACAAGACAGAAAGAGAGAGGGGTATCTGCTTTCATGTGGCAGACAGACAAGAGAGAGTGAGAGAGGTAGACAATGATGAATGCCTTTATGAAAGAGAGGGAGAGAGGGGGGGGGGGGGAAGGGGGTTGGTTGGGGGGGCAGTGACAGACACAAAGGAAAAGAGACAGCGAGGGAGAGAAAGTAAAGTGTTCTACCTTAATGAGACGTTTGAGGATCATCTTGTCCTTGGCCAGCAGAGTCTTGTACTGGGTGTACACACCTGTATCACAGAGACCCAGAGTTCAAATACACACTCACACACACACACACACACACTGGGACATGCAAACATGAAATGCATCTACAAAGACAGATGCTTTGACATCCTCTGAGAATAAATCAGTCAACCCCAAACATGAAATGCATCTGCAAAGACAGACGCTTTGACATCCTCTGAGAATAAATCAGTCACAACTAGTCAGGCCCCCCCCCCCCCCCCGCTGAGCTAAACTCCAGTTGGCACAAGCCTTGCAATGCTGTGTTAAAGCAATGCTAGCCTGCTGACATTAATATCCAGTAACAATACAAGCCACTTCTGAACAGGAGTAGGGGGAATGGGAGTGGAAATGGGGTGTTAGTTGCATTCATTTTAAATTCAAAGTACTATTTCTTTGAAATTAAAATATCCCATGCACAGATGTATGTGTAACATGAATATTACTCTTTATTTAATTAAATTTGTTTGGTATTTTTTTTACAGCACTGGAATTCTAAATATTAGATAGGTATCAACATTTTAACAGCACTGGGATTCTAAATAATATATGGATATCAACATTTTTACTGCACAAGACTTCTGAATACTAGATGAATACTAACATTTTATGGCACTGGAGTTCTAGATACTAAATGGATATCAACATTTTTACAGCGCAAAAATTCCAAATACCACATGAACATTTTTACAGCAATGGGATTCTAAATGCAAGATGAATATCAACATTTTTATGGCACTGGAATTCTAGACACTACACGGATACCAACATTTTTACAGAGCAAGAATTCTAAATGCTAGACGAATATTAACATTTTGACAGCACTGGAACTCTAAATACACACTGCAACACACACCAGGGCATGTACATACCCTCTCATCCCCAACTATTTGCTATAACAGGTGAAATGTCTGCGCAAGGACAGATGTCAAAATGCACCTCCATCCTCAGAGAGTAAGTCAATCAAAACAAATTTACCTCTCCCCATTCAATTACAACACTAAAAAAACACCAATCAGCACTTCTGTGGAGGAGGATATACATCTATACCTCTACAATGGAATCTCTAGAACCACCCTCTTTCCACGCTGCTTCCACCCCAACTAAAACCAGCATCCACTTCCCTCAGGGTGTGCATGCATTCAAGTGTGTGTGTGTCTGTGTGTGTACATACCCCCCCCCCCCCACAAAGTCTTACACATGTAAATAGTATCATTATGATTGTGCATGTCAATGAATGCATGAAAATGTATTTATAGCGCATACAAACTTTGACACAAACCATGCATGTTCACAGCCCCATGTGATATTTATATTTGCATTTGTGTGTGTGTGTGACTATGAGCATTTAGGGTATCGTTGAGTGCAATTTACAAATGTTCATTATAATTATTATCGTAGAAGCCTTATAACCTACACAAATAATAAATCACCTTCCACCTATTTATTAATTTACATGACTCAAATTTCTGGATTGAAACAAAGGATGACCATAAAAATGTAGAATTCCCCAACTTTAAAACTAAATCCCATGCAAACATCAAAGGAATACATGTTTACTTTCATTCTGATAAACCACCCCTTCAAACATTAGCCTGGAAGTCATTTCTGATCACCTTGTTTACCATCACTAAGCCCAACAGTCCTTGACAACCATGCAATGAACCGCAAACAATCAATCATGAAACTGGCAAGAAAGATCAAACCATAAACAACCCCACAGGTTCTCTCCATCCCACGTCAGTCATTCATGGCCACTAAACAAAGCTAACTCCACGATCGTAAAAATCTGAACTAAAATCACTTGCATCAGCCAAAAAAAAAGGAAAAAAGATGGTACACAAAAAGGTGCTGCGTGAAAGAAGAGTGCGACATGCAAAATGATAATAACCAGAACAACAGTGCAGGAAGCTGGTCAGACAGATCGTGTGCCGTCTAACTGGTTGGACAGATCGTGTGCGGTCTAACTAGTTGGACAGATTGTGTGCTGTGTAACTGGTTGGACAGATCATGTGCTGTCTAACTGGTTGGACAGATTGTGTGCTGTGTAACTGGTTGGACAGATTGTGTGCTGTTAACTGGTTGGACAGATCGTGTGCTGTCTAACTGGTTGGACAGATCGTGTGCTGTCTAACTGGTTGGACAGATTGTGTGCTGTCTAACTGGTTGGACAGATCGGGGTGCTAACTGGTTGGACAGATTGTGTGCTGTGTAACTGGTTGGACAGATTGTGTGCTGTCTAACTGGTTGGACAGATCGTGTGGCTAACTGGTTGGACAGATCGTGTGCTGTCTAACTTTGGGTTTGGGCAGATTGTGTGCTGTCTAACTGGTTGGACAGATTGTGTGCTGTCTAACTGGTTGGACAGATCGTGTGCTGTCTAACTGGTTGGACAGATTGTGTGCTGTCTAATTGGTTGGACAGATTGTGTGCTGTTAACTGGTTGGACAGATCGTGTGCTGTCTAACTGGTTGGACAGATCGGTGCTGTCTAACTGGTTGGACAGATCGTGTGCTGTCTAATTGGTTGGACAGATTGTGTGCTGTCTAACTTGGTTGGACAGATGTGTGCTAACTGTTGGACAGATCATGTGCTGTCTAACTGGTTGGACAGATTGTGTGCTGTCTAATTGGTTGGACAGATGTGTGCTGTCTAACTGGTTGGACAGATTGTGTGCTGTCTAATTGGTTGGACAGATTGTGTGCTGTCTAACTGGTTGGACAGATCGTGTGCTGTCTAACTGGTTGGACAGATTGTGTGCTGTCTAACTGGTTGGACAGATCGTGTGCTGTCTAACTGGTTGGACAGATTGTGTGCTGTCTAACTGGTTGGACAGATTGTGTGCTGTCTAACTGGTTGGACAGATCGTGTGCTAATTGGTTGGACAGATTGTGTGCTGTCTAATTGGTTGGACAGATCGTGTGCTAATTGGTTGGACAGATTGTGTGCTGTCTAATTGGTTGGACAGATCGTGTGCTAATTGGTTGGACAGATCGTGTGCTGTCTAACTGGTTGGACAGATCGTGTGCTGTCTAATTGGTTGGACAGATCGTGTGCTAGCTGCTATGCATGTGCAGGGTGTTAAGCTCTTGGCTTTATTGCGTAAACTCAACTCAAATTCATGCATACACACAGAAAAAAATGCAATAAATAAAAACCAAACAAAGCCAGAACAATTCACACCTTTGGTCAAAAACAAAACATCATTTCCAACCAAAGGAACAAACTTCAGAACTGGAAAAGTAACGCAAACACTACTTGCAACATTCAGGCACAGCTAAGAAAGGACAAAAACAAGAAATCGACGCTGTAAGAACTGAACGCACTTCACAGACTCTCAACCATCAACATTCCTGTCGTGATTTTCTCACTCGGTGAAACAAGAAAAACATTGCAAATATGATCTTGTCCGGTAATCAGCGATATTATTGTATTCACTGAGTTATACCAGACACAGCAATTCACCTAGAACACAGAAAGGCAGACAGGCACACACAAATGTAACTTTAACCCCTTCACTGCTCCGGCCTGTAAAGTTTCCGTGCTGTAAAGTGTGCGTACGTGCCTGAAAACAGTATATTTCCCGGCCTAATTTCAGTAGTGTGGGTTTTGATCAAAATCCTTTCACATGCTAATGCAAAAAAACACATAAAAAGGCTTAAGGATTTAAAAACGTTCTACTTTTATTCACCTGACACCTTGGCAGTGAAGGGGTAAAGTTACATTCAAACTGTGCTACACAAAGACATTCTTGCTAACATGACAGGAACATTCATCATCTGACACCTTGCTCTTCTCAGTCACCTCCACAGTTTTACGTAAAAACACGCATCAGCACTCCATTAGCAAAACTGCTGAATTTTCTCCTCCTCCTCCAAAATACATTTTAAATTCATTTGATCATAGCTTTAAAACTCTGTTTTTCATAAACACTAAAAAAAAGAGATTTTATCTCCCCAAAACCAGCAATACTGGGGGCCAAGGAATCCAAGTGAAAACACTGATAGAAGTGATCTGTAAAAACACTTCCAAGCTGTATGCAGCTTTTCTTCATCATCTGTCAATCAGTATAACTAATATAGCATAAAATAACACGCATATAATATGCAACAGTCACACAAAGTTTGAGCTCGGTTGGGTAAAAACCTGCTCAGCAAGCACAGCTTTTAATTTTACACTGGAATAAGAACAAACACATCTGCGACCTTTAAAGTTGGATCATGTTAGCCAGTAGCGTGAAGCCCAAAGGAGTTAATCGTGTTACAAAGCTGGAAAAGTCTTTATAAATGGCCTCTGAGAAAGTGGCAACACTAAAGTTTTTACTACATCAGTTATCTTCCAAAGTCACAAAAAATATCTCATACAAGTTATACACACCATATTAGTTTAAACTCAACTGTATCAAAACTTACTGTGGAATGTCAACTTCAAGTTAAAATATTTTTGCATGTGACCTTGGAATGAGGTCAAAGGTCAGCCAGCCATCAATGAATGTGTAAAGCTCACTGGAGGTTAAAACTATGAACAATCTCATTGTTTTTATGCAGTCTCTAAAAGAAGGCCAACATTTAACTGTGTTGTCATGGACAGCTGGGCATGCTGTAATCATCACCTAGATCCACACAATTTTTTATGGTCAGTCACAAATGTGATACGAAATATGAGGATATGTGTCAAATGGTACGACAGAGTAATCTTATTCGACAACAGAATGCCACCAGGCAGAACATATCATAGGGCAAACTCAGTAATTTCTTGTCTGACCCGTTTCAAAACTGAGAATTTTGGAAATTCTTGGTGGCTGACTCACTTTTGCCCAGGGACCTGACACCAACATTACAAAGACAGGACACTACATACTACATACACACAGACCTACATAAGCTGAAAAAAATGACTAGCCCACTAGGCTAGTGAATTCGAAAATCCACTCGCTTAAAGGAATTATTCCTGGCCAGATTTATTTCTTTTTGCCTAAAATAAGCAAAATTCATAATCCATTTCACACTCGGCTTCCTTTTCATTCACGATAAAAATGGTGACAACATTGCCATTGCATTGCAAACTATGTTGCTCTGACCTCTTTTCTGATGAATGAAATGTTTGACAAATTCAGAGAAATCATCACAGCAAAAAGTGCAAATGATGACAGGCTAACAGTTTTTTTAGTTAACCTGGCCTGGAAGTTTTTCTTCTACCTGTTTCGGGCAAATGGGCAAGTGTACTT
Source organism: Alviniconcha marisindica (assembly GCA_018857735.1). Taxonomy (NCBI): domain Eukaryota; kingdom Metazoa; phylum Mollusca; class Gastropoda; family Provannidae; genus Alviniconcha; species Alviniconcha marisindica. The sequence continues at coordinate 520,334 of JABMCL010003763.1, forward strand.
CTGCAGCTCTGCTACGGAATACAGAAACAACACCACACACTGTGTTAGACTAGAGCCAGAACTGTGTCAGAGACACCATGCACTCATAATCAACACTTACAGGAACTAAACAGCGTGACAGAAGTAGAGGTGTCTAGAGGCAAAAAGGATTTTTAAAAACCTAAACAAAGAAAATGGGACTGCAACTGACCTGGTTTTGAGTCCAGAGTCTTTAAGGAAGCAGCTTTCTTTAGTTTGTTCAGGGGTTTGGGGGAGCTGCCTTCATAACACAAACAACAGCACAATGTCAGATCAGGTCCTTACAAGTAGTTAAAGGATACCCCAAGCAAAGAAGCACCACACAGCATTCTGACAGGAATGGAATAAAAAGTGTGTTTAAAAAAACAAAACTTTTCAAATAATTATTGGTCCTGTTCATTAGAAAATGGACACTCCAAAGCTGTCAAAACATGACCTTGTTACCATTTTGTATCTTGCAATTTGAGTCTGCGACATCATGAACAAGGTCAGCATGTGCGGCACAAGCATACATTATATGAGCCAGCATTTTTTTGCTCTTCATTGGTAAAAAGGTAACCAACATGACTGTGCAGTGAGGAGCTAAACCTTCAAGCATAAAAGTACTTCTGCTGCGTAAGTACTGACAGAACCACATGAAGCCTGCAAACGAAAATATATCCACATTTTCAGGCCAACTTGTGGCTTTGCTTGGGGTCCCCTTTAACTTATTTGGACAGCTTGGCTGCCAATAGTCTACCAGATGCACGAGTTGGTGCTGCTGCCTTCGCTGGAAAAACAACAAAACACTAATGGTTTTATTTTTCTTTCCTGCTTTTACTTATCCATTTTTCTGCATTTAAAAAACAACAACTAAAATGATAACACCCCCCAAAACACATCCAAACCAATAAACCAGCACTGCGACTGCTTTTGTATGATGCACAAGAAAAGAGAAATTTGTTGTCATAGTATCATTACTATTTTAGATCATTGTTGACACAGTGATTATCATCAGCAAAAATGACATAGTCCTAATTAGAATCGGGGGGGGGGGAATCACGCCTGTGCCAATTGTTCTGAAGCAGAATGAGCAAAAAACATACATTAAAAAAAGGAGCCAATGGCACCGTAAGAAAGACGAGAATGCCAAGGGCTGAAATAAAAACAATTAAAAGCATCCCAGTTAAACAAAGCAAAAAGGATTAAAGGCAGCGGAATTCTCCAGGTCTGCTGTTTCAAACGCCTGCTGCTGGGAAGTAGCAATAGCAAGCAGCGAGAAAAAAACGCCCCTTTACCTTCGTCTCCCCCACACAACTATCACCCTATTGTTAATAACATAATTATGTGATCCCGTGTCATCACGACACACCCCTCCCTCTCGGAGACTCTCTGTCCCGGGTCAACAACTCCATTAATGTTCTATTATAGCGTCGAGAATTATTGCTTCAGCTGACCTCCATCCTTTTCATTTGTTTGCCCGTTTGTAAGTAAGACACCAAGTTACTTACTTATTTACCATTGGTAAGTCTCACCTGCTGTTTGGAAAGCCTTTCAGTCGGATAGAGCGGTGTGTTTTCTGTGTGTGTTTTTCTCATTTCAAGACTACATCCCATCTTTTATGCCTGTATCTTTGCCCTGATATAAACTGTACTGGCTGACTTGACGTAAAATGTCAAGTGACTTACTTACTATGCCTGTAACATTCCGAATTGGTACAGCTCAGCTGTGTTTCAGTGACACCATACACAATGCAAAATGGTGGATTCTGAAAGACACACTGTGTTTTGGTGACTCCATACACAATGCAAAATGGTGGATTCTGAAAGACACACTGTGTTTTAGTGATGCCATACACAATGCAAAATAGTGGATTCTGAAAGATGCACTGTGTTTTGGTGACTCCATACACAATGCAAAATAGTGGATTCTGAAAGATGCATTGTGTTTTAGTGACGCCATACACAATCCAAAATAGTGGATTCTGAAAGACGCATTGTGTTTCAGTGATGCCATACACAATCCAAAATAGTGGATTCTGAAAGACACATTGTGTTTTAGTGATGCCATACACAATGCAAAATAGTGGATTCTGAAAGATGCATTGTGTTTTAGTGACGCCACACACAATGCAAAATAGTGGATTCTGAAAGACACACTGGGCGGAAAAGAAAAAAACACCTGGAAGTGTGCAAAGTTAATCTGAAACAGAAAAAAAATTGCTTCCTAGGGATGAACAGCATTCCAAACAGCAAGCATGACCCAAAAGTGGACAAAAACTGGTCGTCAAATAAAAGCAGTCATTCCAGACATTAAAACGGGAAATTGACAAAACCAATCACTGACGATAGCATTACTCATCAATCTTGAAAATATAGATACTGTCCAAATTTTCATACGCCAATGAACAAAGGAGAAGCCAGAATTAAGCAGGGAAAAATCATAATAAGAAAAACAAAGAGGGCGTATCACAGCCAGGGATACAGCTGGTTTACAAAAAGAAGTGGCAGTCCCTACCGAATCCGCCCATTTCCCCAATGCGAATGATGTGCGGCCAATGCTGCAGCGTTTTGGCAAAGAATGGGTTGGTGACTCCCAGGATGACTGGAGGCCTGTTGCAGTGAAGAAAAAGGAAAGAGAGGAGAAAAACTGTTAAACTGCAGTTCCACAGCTATCCAAAAACAAAAACAAATGATTTGTGACAATGTGTGTGTGTGTGTGTGTGTGTGTGTGTGTGTGTGTGTGTGTGTGTGATCAATAAGTGATGTTTTTACCGATTTATTACAGTGTGTGTGTGTGTGTGTGTGTGTGTGTGTGTGTGTGTGTGTGTGAGTGTGTGTGATCAATAAGTGATGTTTTTACGATTTATTACAGTGTGTGTGTGTGTGTGGTGTGTGAGTGTGATCAATAAGTGATGTTTTACCGATTTATTACAGTGTGTGTGTGTGTGTGTGTGTGTGTGTGTGTGTGTGTGTGTGTGTGTGTGTGTGTGTGTGTGTGATCAATAAGTGATGTTTTTACCGATTTATTACAGTGTGTGTGTGTGTGTGTGTGTGTGTGTGTGTGTGTGTGTGTGTGTGTGTGTGTGTGATCAATAAGTGATGTTTTTACCAATTTATTACAGTGTGTGTGTGTGTGTGTGTGTGTGTGTGTGTGTGTGTGTGTGTGTGGGGTGTGTGTGTGTGAGTGTGATCAATAAATGATGTTTTTACCGATTTATTACAGTGTGTGTGTGTGTGTGTGTGTGTGTGTGTGTGTGTGTGTGTGTGTGTGTGTGATCAATAAGTGATGTTTTTACCGATTTATTACAGTGTGTGTGTGTGTGTGTGTGCGTGCATGCATGTAAAATCAATAACTGACAAAGCGATGCTTTTACCGATTCATCACTATACATTATTACTGGTCCTATCTAATTTATTTGGAGTGAAAGTGCTTCGTGCTCAAGAGGAGAGGTGCAGATACAATTACATGCTCATGTGGTGATGTTGCAGACATATATATTCCTTATTAATATTATTATTAAGAATTGCTGCTGATGTTCATATACCTAGAGTACACTGGGTTGAACCTACCGCATCCCCTCATAAAATAGTGTACTTGTAATTGCCATCGCTGTGACAGTAAAAACAAGTTTGAAAAATACATCCCACCCCCACCTCACCTGCGTACAAAGCTATGTGTAGTAGAATTTAGTTCCAGAACTTACGGGGCTTGTGTCCTTGTAGTGAATTCCTTGAACTCGCTGTCGTGAATGGTGAAGTAGGGTCTGAAGTCGTTGCAATATTTTAGCGGTGCAATCATACTGAAACAAAACATGGATGGTGAAGTTTGGAAGTTGTTGCAGTGTTCCAGGGGTGAAGCCATTCTCAAAGGTTTAGCAAAAGACTAAGTGCTTAAGAAATTCTCTAGGATAGACACTCATTTACCAGAGAGCTGAACCATCACTGTGACCAGGGCCTTAACCCCTTCACTGCCATGATGTCACTTGAAAACGATCATTAAAAGTGCAAAATCTGAAACCTTTAAGCCTTTTTGTTTTGTTTTGCACTGGCATGTAAAAGGAGTTTCACCAAAATGCACTGAAAACAGATGTATTACAGGACCGGAAAATATACTGTTGGCAGGCACGTCTGTCCATCTTTCAGCTCAGAAATGTTACAGGCTGGGGCAGTGAAGGGGTTAACAACAGCATTCGTACTCACTGAGCATTAAAACCTTAACGTCACCCTGGCCTTAAAGACAAAAGCATCCTAAACTTTTTGCCAACACTCTGGCTCATGATAATGGACCACCTTACCAAGGCTGGTAGCAGAAGGTTCGCAGTTCAGAGGGTATCAGACCAACAGTAATGTTTCAAAACACTTCACACTACATTCCGGCTGATTATGATACACCTTCACAGCAAGTCTGGTTGCAAAAGCTTCAGTAATTCAGAAGAGACTGTCTGGACAAACCCAAACCTACAAATATGGTGATTCAAAACCTTTTATAAAGGGTGGAAGAAAAGGGTGGGAAGGGGATTAAGCAATAAAGCCATTTTAAAGATTACAACATCTGAAAGATCTCAGTTTTTTGTTCTTTCCTTGTTGCTTTTCACCTTGTTTGACGAGGCCATAAACACAGACAGACACACATCCACAACTTGCACATTCAAGCTTGAACACAGGCACATGACAATCACTGTGCATTACTCACTTGACTAGAGCTTGAACACAGGCACATGACAGTCACTGTGCACTGCTCACTTGACTAGAGCTTGAACACAGGCACATGACACACAGTCTCTATGCACTACTCACTTGACCAGAGCTTGAACATAGGCACACAACCCACAGTCAATGTGCACTACTCACTTGATGAGAGCCTGAACAGGCACACAACATACAGTCTCTGTGCACTACTCACTTGATTAGTGCTTGAACATAGGCACATGACAGTCACTACTCACTTGATTAGAGCTTGAACACAGGCACGCGACATGTTCACTGTGCACTACTCACCTGACTAGAGCTTGAACACAGGCACACGATGCAGTCACTGTGCACTACTCACTCGATTAGAGCTTGAACACAGGCACACGGCACAGTCACTACTCACTTGACTTGAGCTTGAACACAGGCACATGACACGATCACTACTCACTTGACTAGAGCTTGAACACAGGCACACGACACGATCACTACTCACTTGACTAGAGCTTGAACACAGGCACATAACACACAGTCACTGTGCATTACTCTGTTGACTAGAGCGTGAACACAGGTACATGACAGTCACTGTGCACTACTCACTTGACTAGAGCTTGAACACAGGTACATGACAGTCACTGTGCACTACTCACTTGACTAGAGCTTGAACACAGGCACAGGTGACTGATGGTGATGCTGCCATTACAACAATGGGCTGAAACAAACCAGACAGTCCACCAATGGTCATTCAACATTTCTCCAGAGCTAATTATGGTTGCAAGTTAACCTCAGTACAAAGCCAAGTGTGGGGAAGGGGACTAATGTATAAGGCAAGCAGCAAGACAGTATCCAAAACATTGTAACCTTTTTGTAAATGCTGGTAAATAATTAGCTACAGTCAGATGAAAAAAGCGCCAAGAGCACTTACCTCACCGACAAGGACTAGTTCCCACAAGAGTTGAACATGAGGTAGAATGCTCTGAAATGCACTGAAACCACACACACATGTATACATACATAAACACACACGCATATACATACATGAACACACACACACACACATATATACATATGTACATGAACATACACCCACACACACGAACACATACATAACATGAACACACACATGAACAAACAAAGACTTATTAGTGTACTGTTTCTCACAGACTCCACATATATATATATATATATATATATATATATATATATATATATATATATATATATATATACTACAGATGGATGGCAAGACAAACACACAGCCAACTGCAATACCCCTTCAGGCATTCACTTAACAGGTCAAAAATTGTTAAATGAGTATATCAAGAAACAGTGCGACCCTAACAACCAAGTTTTGAACAAAATCTTTCAAATAAATAATGGTGACGAGAAACATCAGCTGCAATCAAATGATGCAGACCACAATGACCTGAATGCTAAATCAGACTCAAATCATTGTGCATTGCACCAGTCAACACGGTACCACACAGTAGTCTGTTCAAATGGTTATTACAAGGAAAGAGGTGGGCCTTACAGCTCAGCACAGAACCCTCTCAGCCTATTCCACCAGTCAACACAGTATTACATGGTGGTCAGATTGAAAACTTGAAAGAGACGGGGCATAGAGCAGAACTGTCCCACCAGTCAACACAGTATTACATGGTGGTCAGATTGAAAACTTGAAAGAGACGGGGCATAGAGCAGAACTGTCCCACCAGTCAACACAGTATTACATGGTGGTCAGATTGAAAACTTGAAAGAGACGGGGCATAGAGCAGAACTGTCCCACCAGTCAACACAGTATTACATGGTAGTCAGATTGAAAACCTGAAAGAGATGGGGTACAGAGCTCAGCACAGAACTTTCTCTGCCAATTCCACCAGTCAACACAGTATTACATGGTGGTCAGATTGAAAACTTGAAAGAGACGGGGCATAGAGCAGAACTGTCCCACCAGTCAACACAGTACCACACAGTGGTCAGATTTAAGTTTGTGAAGAAAGAGGCGGGCCTTAGAGGTCAGCGCGGAACCCTCTATTCCACTAGTTAACACAGCATCACACGGTGGTCAGATCGAAAGCTTGTGAGGAAAGAGGTGGGGCTTAGAGGTCAGTGCAGAACCCTCTGTTCCCCAAGCCAACACAGTGCCACATGGTGGTGAGATCAAAAGATCATGAAACAAGGGGCAGGGCTTAGAGCTCAGCATGGAACCCTCCATGCCGCCAGTCAACACAGTGCCACCTGGTGGTCAGATCGAAAGCTTGTGAGGAAAGAGGTGGGGCTTAGGGGTCAGTGCAGAACCCTCTGTTCCCCAAGCCAACACAGTGCCACATGGTGGTGAGATCAAAAGATCATGAAACAAGGGGCAGGGCTTAGAGCTCAGCATGGAACCCTCCATGCCACCAGTCAACACAGTGACACCTGGTGGTCAGATCGAAAGATCATGAAGAAAGAGGCAAGGCTTAGCTCTGTTCTACAAGCCAACACAGTGACACCTGGTGGTCAGATCGAAAGATCATGAAGAAAGAGGCAAGGCTTAGTTCTGTTCTACAAGTCAACACAGTACCACATGGTGGTCAGATCAAAAGATCATGAAGAAAGAGGCAAATCTTAGAGCTCAGTGCAGAATGCTCTGTTCTACAAGCCAACACAGTGCCACATGGTGGTCAGATCAAAAGATCACGAAGAAAGAGGCAAGGCTTAGCTCTGTTCTACAAGCCAACACAGTACCACATGGTGGTCAGATCAAAAGATCACGAAGAAAGAGGCAAGGCTTAGCTCTGTTCTACAAGCCAACACAGTGCCACATGGTGGACAGATCAAAAGATCATGAAGAAAGAAGCAAGGCTTAGCTCGGTTCTACAAGCCAACACAGTACCACATGGTGGTCAGATCAAAAGATCACGAAGAAAGAGGCAAGGCTTAGCTCTGTTCTACAAGCCAACACAGTGCCACATGGTGGTCAGATCAAAAGATCATGAAGAAAGAGGCAAGGCTTAGCTCTGTTCTACAAGCCAACACAGTACCACATGGTGGTCAGATCGAAAGATCATGAAGAAAGAGGCAAGGCTTAGCTCTGTTCTACAAGCCAACACAGTGCCACATGGTGGTCAGATCAAAAGATCATGAAGAAAGAGGCAAATCTTAGAGCTCAGTGCAGAATGCTCTGTTCTACAAGCCAACACAGTACCACATGGTGGTCAGATCAAAAGATCATGAAGAAAGAGGCAAGGCTTAGCTCTGTTCTACAAGTCAACACAGTGCCACCTGGTGGTCAGATCAAAAGATCATGAAGAAAGAGGCAAGGCTTAGCTCTGTTCTACAAGTCAACACAGTGCCACCTGGTGGTCAGATCAAAAGATCACGAAGAGGCAAATCTTAGAGCTCAGTGCAGAATGCTCTGTTCTACAAGTCAACACAGTGCCACATGGTGGTCAGATCAAAAGATCATGAAGAAAGAGGCAAGGCTTAGAGCTCAATGCAGAACCCTCCATAATCAGCCCTCTGGCTGTGGCCAGGGATTAAGGTCAGAGAGACCCACTCACCTGTAAATGTCCACTTCGTGCAGTGAGGGCAGAATCGTGTGGGCAGGTATTGTGTGCTGAAATCAAAACAAACCACATCAATTTTTTGTCAAAATCACATTAGGTGCTTTCACACATGTTCCCTGTGTGGTTGACAGGACACTCAATTTAATCACTAACTAACGACTTTTGAGACAGCCTCATCTTTTACAGAGAAGATTTCAGTGCACAGTCCACATTACACACTGTGAAGAACAGCGACATGCAAACAATATCAAATTTGAAACATACTGGAAAACAACACCCACAGTGATCCTGGTAGCAGCTAATGACCCAAACACTTGTCTCTATTTACATCATGCTCATAATCACATTCTTCTCATGCGAGTCCCCTTGCCCCCCCCCCCCCCCCCCCCAAAAGGGGGGGGAGGTCATGGGAATGGATGAAGCTGAAATTACGAAGCAAATCTCTTAAATATCACACCTGTTAAAAACAAGTTTTGTCTTCATTCCCATTTGTAATGCAGACTTTCACTGGCATTTGACCCAGGTCCAAAATATCTTGCCCATTGGCTAAGTACACCACAAGTAAGCTAATTAATTAATGATGAAATAATTATTACTGAGACAGCTGAGCCACAACGATGCCAATAAAACGACTGTGGCAATTCACGATTAACAAAGCATTAAACCCAAAGCATACAAAAAGGCAGTAAAGAGAATGGAAAGAGGTCAGGCTAAGAATTCCTTTGGACTGACTAAGGATCACCAAGACAATCACAAGAACTACAAAATATACTAGTAAAAAATAAAACCAAGAGTGCAAGAGGATTAAGAAGACTACAAGTGAATAAAGTGTATATATATCACAAAACAAGAAAAAAAAAGAACATACCGAAGAACAAAATTCAGACCTCCAGTCTTTTGCTGTACTGATGTACTGGGGCCCAAGAACATGTATTTTGTGTACTGCCTGTCACACTGGCCCCACATCAGTCTGAGACTGGGATCGGTTTGACAGGCTATACTGAGCACCAAACATGGCTCACTTCACTATTCAGTATACTGTTAGTAATTTTACTGTATTATTAAACTTTTTTTATTTTTAAATCAGTGATGAATCTTATGAAGGCTCGAACATCAAAATCAAACATGATTATCTGTAGATCCTCACAAGGATTGCCATGGTTTGTTGGGAATGGGCAATCTTCTCCCTCAGATCAAAACTCCTCTTCACAATTTCAACCCCATCTGCCAGTGATATCAAGTTTGTGTTGTTCTGACTCTAGCTTTACAATGGCCTGATATCTGCTTCTTTACACAGTACTGACACCTACTGTTTTTTTGGTGACTGATCCCCACTTCACATTTAACCCCTTTCAATGCCCACCAACTGAATATTCTGCCAGGCACACTATCTGCCACTCCCAATTTCCTTGCTGCTGACAGCACAGCTTGAAAGAGGATTGAATAATGTGTTGAAAAAATAGAATTTTTGATGTTTTCGTTGCTTGAGAGAAAAACATCCATATTATATCTACTTTCCACTCAGAACCTTTCAGTTCTCTGCCAGAGACATGCACACATTAGCTCCCACTCTTTGAAATGGTTAAGATCTCAGCCCTGAATATATGACAGTGCCATCCTATTTCTTCCTGTTCTCAGCCTAGGCTCACAAAGACTAGATCTTGACTTCGTTACACTGTGCTGACATCTCTTGCTGCCTATGACAGATCTTCAACTCGCATTTGAAATCTCAGCCATAAACACCTGATAGTGTTATGATTTTCATTCCTGTCCTGAGTCTAGCCTTGCTCTTGAAATCTCAGCCATAAATACCTGATAGTGTTATGATTTTCGTTCCTGTCCTGAGTCCAGCGTTACTCTTGAAATCTCAGCCATAAACACCTGATAGTGTTATGATTTTCATTCCTGTCCTGAGCCTAGCCTTGCTCTGGCCTAATCTCTGCTTCTTTACACTGTACTGACATCTCTTGTTTTCTGAGACAGATCTTCTTCAACTCACATTTCAGACCTCAGCTTTGAACGTGTGATGGTGCCATCATTTCTGTTCCAGTTCCGAGTCTAGCCTTACTGTGTGACGGGGTCCTGTACCGACATCTCTTGTTCTCTGTTTCAGATTTTTGTTAGTTCCCTATGACTGCAATCTCTTTTTGTACTCATCCTTTATGTGTCATGCCATCATCACCATTTTCAACTCTCATTTTTTTCATCGTTTTTTAACCGTTTATCTGTTGTTTAAGTGACGTTTTGTGGCTTGACAAAGGGAATTTCCCTGAAAATGTGCATACTGCGTGTCCGTGTCAAAATAAATAAGCGTTCGTTTGAACCTTTTTGTGTTTGGATCATGTTTTAGAATGCTAGCAGTCATTCCGTTTCAGATTTTTGTCAGACTTACAGTCCTGTCCCTTTTAAAACAAACGTCGGCTTACCGCAGGTTGTGTCCTGGTTTGTGTGGAACCCATCACTTTGTCTGAGCGACAGGGCACTCTCACCTACACCACCACACCGCATCATCACCACCAATGGCAACACCACCACACAGGAAAGGACCCAAAGAAAAGGAAGAAGCCAATGCAAAGCCACAAGTCACAGCGAGAAAGCAAAATCAGGTTCCATACGGCTCATTTGTGACAGAAAATTCAAAACTGATTTGGCCAGTTTTGCCCGGAAAACATCTCGTCAGCTGACTTGCACATTTTTTTCTTTCCAGAGCTGTATGAAACCTGAAATCCGAGACTGAGAGAATGGCTACCAAATCATAAATTACAAAGACAAAAAAATGAGCATGACAACAAAATCTTTTCTCCTTTCACTTACACATACACACTTACACAAAGAAAAAGAGAATTTATACCAAAAAGAAATCTCAAGAAAATCAAATATGCTTAGAAAGAAGAAGAGGAAAAAATACTGTCACAGTGTGCAAAAAGATAATACATACAACATTGCAATATAACCAATGTCAAAGGATTTAAGCACAAAGATAATACATGTAGAAGAAACAGTTTGTTACAAAACCACCAGATTACAAGAAAAGGTCAAAGTGGACAAAGAAGAACAGAACTCTTTCAACCTGCCAGCTTGATTTGGTTGTGTTATCAATCTTTGTGGGGAAAAAAGTACTTTCTGCCCAATGAGGAACATTAAAAGGTCGGCTTACGGTGTAACCGCCCTGATATAACTGTACTGGGTGAGTGGGCGTAAAACACCAACTTATTTACTTACTTACTTACTTACGGTGTATTTCAATAAATTTCATAATTCTGCCACATATTCCAGCCTTGTTTATCACATTATTGATACAGGCTGCTCTAAAGAGGAACCAAACCAAACTGCTCTACAGAGGAACCAAACCAAACTGATCTAAAGAGAAACCAAACCGAAGAAGTGTCAAAGGCCTCACTGATAGTGATAGGAATAAAAAATAAAAATATATATATACACACACACAACAGTGTATCACTCAATTTCTGGTCTTTTTTGGTGAGAGTACTAAAACTGATGTTTGGAAGCTGCAAACACATGACTGCGAGTGCTGCCATTATGAGCACAGCAGTCTGTATTGCTATGTGATGTCAGGAGCAAGGCCAGCAAGTGTGGCAAGAGTATCACGATAAATGTCATGTATGGCAAGAGTGCTTTGCATGTCATGAGCCAGCCTGGATCTGTTCTTCACTGCTAAAGAGTGACCAACATGGCTGCACCCAAGAAGTTCAGGAAGTACTTCTTTGACATATATATATATATATATATATATCGCAAGAAAATCAAACAAAACATGCAGGTGAACATGTCTGCACATTTACAGTCAAACACATATTCTTCATTTTTGCAATTTTAGCACAACTTGAGCTTTCACTCTAATTCCCCTTTAACTTTGTTGTAAAAGTATATGCAAAGGAAAGATGAGAAGAAACACACACACACACACACACACACACACACACCACACACACACACACACACACACACACACAAGATACATGGTGAACAGTAAGTCAATGTTGCTCAAACGTTACACAAAGTGTACAGTGAAGCGCAGTTCAAATGAGTTCAAATTGCGCAACAGTCTCAATTAGACCAAAAAGATATAATCTGCTCCCAAGCGCTTCCTTTCTTTGTTATGCTGAATTAACAATGGTTAATAAATACAAAGTAGGGGAAGCACAAAATATATGTTCCACTTCCTTTTTTGACTTAAAAGTACAGTGCTAAACTATTCCAATAACACCAACACATGAAGTTTCATATAGACATGGTGGAGTGAGCACTGGCCAGGTTTTTTTGAGTACACACATACTGTACTCAACGGAACTAATCAATAAAGTGACATCAAGTATAACTGTATGATGTATCCATGCTGGACAGGTTGACGGTGTTGCATAGCACAAGTATACTCCCCACCCCCACCCACACACATGCTGTACTCAACGGAACTAATCAATAAAGTGACGTCAGGTATAACTGTATCCATGCTGGACAGGTTGACGGTGTTGCCTAGCACAAGTATACCCCCCCCCCCCCTCCCCCAACACAGTATACTCAACGGAACTAATCAATAAAGTGACGTCAAGTATAACTGTATCCATGCTGGGCAGGTTGACGGTGTTGCCTAGCACAAGTATATCCCCCCCCCCCCCCCCCCTGTACTCAACAGAACTATTCAATAAAGTGACATCAAGTATAACTGTATCCATGCTGAACAGGTTGAGGGTGTTGCCTAGGACAAGTATACTCCCCCCCCCCCCCCCACCTTTGCAATCTATTTCAGAATGGGGACAGGTTTAGAAAGTTGCCTCCCACAATAACCCCCCCCCCCCCCCCCCACCCCCTTTGCAACAGATTTCTTAATGGACAGGTCGACTGTTAATTATCGTATGGCATACACACTGGCTTGTATAACTGTACCTATGACGGGCAGTCTAAGTTTTAACCAGCACGCACATGGCCCCTAAGATTTACACATAATTATAGTGACGCACACAATCAACCACACATTCTCTGACCTACACTACCTATGATGGAGAGGCTGAGTATGCTGCACCACACACACATACTCTGAACCACACACTCTCTGACCTACATAACTGTCTCCCTGCTGGAGAGGTTGAGCACTGACACCACTGACACACAGATATATATATATATATATACACACCTATACATATGTAAGCATCACAGTAATCAAAAAGAGAGGTTGAGCATGCTGCAGTCCACACACACACACTGAGCCATACACTCTCTGACCTATGTAACTGTCCACATGATGCACAAGCATGCTGTTTGACAGACAGACACTCTCTGACCTATATGACTGTATCCATGATGAAGAGGTTGAGTATGCTGACGACACACACACACACTGACCTATATAACTGTCCCCATGATGGTCAGGTTGAGCATGCTGTATCACACACTCACACACACTGACCTATATAAGTCCCCATGATGGACAGGTTGAGCATGCTGTTTGACAGACACACACTCTCTGACCTAGATTACTGTACCCATGATGAATGACACATACACACACACACTGACCTGTATAACTGTACCCATGATGGGAAGGTTGAGTGTGTCACCTGGCACTGGGCACGGCCACTGGTCAATGTCATGACAAGCTACAGGAAGAAATATAAAAAAACTGATATAAAAATGTAAAATAACAATAGCAATACAGTTGTATGTACACGTACAACATCTCCAAATCCAATCATGCTATATTTATATTTCAGTATACAAAATGTTCTTAATAACAAAAACGTTATTTCCCCACCTGGCTTAAAAAGCTAGATTATGCGGTGTATTTATATCACATATGACAAATGATTCTCTCCATCATTTAAAAACAAAAACAAAACATACATGAGACATAAATCCCCCCCCCCTCCCATATTTGTATGATACATCTTTGCTTGTAATTATTATTACGTACCTGCTTCCAAGCTGGGTTCTCCATTGTCAAAATACTCTGGGGCAACAATGCTGACCAGCTGAGAGAACAAGGCAACGAATGGCAGCTTGGTGATCAGTACCACAGACTGAAATCATACAGAAACGATCATGAGGGCAACGAATGGCAGCTTGGTGATCAGTACCACAGACTGAAATCATACACAATACGATCATGAGGGCAACGAATGGCAGCTTGGTGATCAGTACCACAGACTGAACTCATACAATTCATGAGGGAATGGCAGCTTGGTTGGGGTCGGGGTACCACAGACTGAAATCTACAGAATACAATCATGAGGCAACAATACATCAGTCCACGACTGTGATCATATGCAGCTGGGATATGCTGTCATATTCTGTGATGGTACCACAGACTGAAATGGTACAGAATATAACCATGACATGCACAACACAACACTTCATCCTATAAGCGGCACTGTGTGCAGTTTATTGCATGCTGGGAATGTCTGTCAAGTGTCTGGGTGTGTGTTTTTTCCATGGAAGAGCCAGCCACAGTAAGACTTGGTAATATATCGATACTGATTGAGATTCACATCCCGCTGTCAATGTTAACACACGGAGAGACAGGAAGAGAGAGAGTCAAGTTTTTGTTTGTCTCAAGGCCTGTGGCCCATTACATGACAAAGCCAGAGGGGTTGTGAATTGACGATCAGTACTAATTAACAGCAGAAAACATTCTAAGCAGCATGTGTTAACAATAATAAATAAAAAGAACCTGATGGATCCATATGCATTCCAACTAACACAGAATGTAGCTCTTTTTTCAATTAAACTCTCCCTCAGCTCAAGTGCAAAGGTGATAAACTTTGACACATTGATTAAGCAACGTATTTTCATCGGAATCACTGCATAATCTACAGCAGCATTCTTTCTCTGGTAAGCATCTGTACAAAGGCAAAGGGAACTTGTCTCTTAACTGACTGTGCACTGGGCATACGAAGAGACATGACATTCGTCTTCAACCACATCTACAGACAAAAGGCAGTCATTAGTTCTCAGCTACTGAGAAGCGAAGCCTGTGGCCATTTATACGAGAAATATCCATATGAAAGTGAGCTAGTGCAGTTTTGTACACTCTGCTTTGTATGACTTCCAGGTATCTTTCACACTCCAAGATATTCTTAAAGCAGCTGTACAGGTCAAAACATTCACTTCTGGCCAAATGAGAAAACCACCTCAAGCAGCAATGATCTCTTAATAAGTTCTTAAATTCTGTTATGAACATCTTTCCATTTTTCACACAACCATACATACAGACATGACCCAAACCATCATAGCACAAGACAAACTTGATCAGCACCACCGAAAAATCTGCTAGCATATATCTCCTGCATAACATAACAGAGAGAAAGAATAAGAGAGAGCTGACAGAAAACAACTGACCACTGTGATGCCGTGGCAAACATCACCTCATACCTTTTGAAAGTATCCTCTTCGTATGGATCTGTCTTTGGTCTGTCGGAAGTATACAAAGCCATAGTAGAAGGCTGTCTCACTCTGCACACACACATAGAGGCACAAAAGACTGAGATATATATAAAGATACAATAGATTTAGAAGGCTGTCTTAGTGTTTCTCTCTCTCTCTCTCTCTCTCTCTCTCTCTCTCTCTCTCTCTCTCTCTCACGCGCACACACACACACAGACAGAAAAGGCTGTTTCAGTGTGCTCATTAACACAGGCACAAAAGACTAGTATTCACAAAGTTACAACAGAGGGCTGTCTCATTCTGCATGTTTGCACACACACACACACACATGCACAAACAAGGAAGTACAAGAATCTGAGAGAATTGCAGAGGCAAACATTTTATTACCAGCACAATGAACATCTACCCACATTGACATGGCAGCCTTTGTTGCAAGAGCTGTCAATGACAGGACAAAGAACACATACCTTCAGTGAAACAGGGCAGTCTCTGTGGTACACCTACCTGCAGGGACGCAAGGTGGTCTCTGCAGTAGACTACAGGCTGTCACTGTCCTACGACAATGAACACCTACCTGCCATGACACAGGGCAGTCTCTGCAATAGACTACAGGCTGTCATTGTCACAGGACAATGAACACCTACCTGCCATGACACAGGGCAGTCTCTGCAGTAGACTACAGGCTGTCACTGTCCTACGACAATGAACACCTACCTGCCATGACACAGGGCAGTCTCTGCAGTAGACTACAGGCTGTCACCGTCACAGGACAATGAACACCTACCTGCCATGACACAGGGCAGTCTCTGCAATAGACTACAGGCTGTCATTGTCACAGGACAAGGAACACCTACCTGCCATGACACAGGGCAGTCTCTGCAGTAGACTACAGGCTGTCACTGTCACAGGACAGTGAACACCTACCTGCCATGACACAGGGCAGTCACTGCAGTAGATTACAGGCTGTCACTGTCACAGGACAATGAACACCTACCTGCCATGACACTGGGCAGTCACTGCAGTAGACTACAGGCTGTCACTGTCATAGGACAATGAACACCTACCTGCCATGACACAGGGCAGTCTCTGCAGTAGACTACAGGCTGCCACTGTCATAGGACAATGAACACCTACCTGCCATGACACAGGGCAGTCTCTGCAGTAGACTACAGGCTGTCACTGTCACAGGACAATGAACACCTACCCGCCATGACACAGGACAGTCTGTGTTGTAGACTACTGGCTGTCACTGTACAGGACACCTTACCTGTGCACAGGGAAGTCTGTTGAATTTTGTAGACAACTGACCACCACTGTACCAAGTACCAATGCAATGAACACCTTACCTGTACTGACACAGGGCAGTCTCTGTTGCAGACTACCATCTGTCACTATACTAGGACAATGAACACTTTACCTGTACTGACACAGGGCAGTCTCTGTTGCAGACTACCATCTGTCACTATACTAGGACAATGGACACCTTACCTGTACTGACACAGGGCAGTCCCTGTTGCAGATTACCATCAGTCACTATACTAGGACAATGAACACCTTACCTGTACTGACACAGGGCAGTCTCTGTTGCAGACTACCATCTGTCACTATACTAGGACAATGAACACCTTACCTGCAGTGACACAGGGCAGTCTCTGTTGTAAGAGTTGTGAGCTTTCACAGCTGCCTTTCTCCCTGGACACTGGCGGATGCGGAAGTGGAACTGGGTGTCACCCATGCAACCTGGGACACCAAACACACAGCACCAGTCACACAGAGAAACAAACCAGCTCACAATCCACACTCATGATGAAGCAAACATCCCATTCCCAATTTCACACACAGGGGTTTGATTGATTAATTGATGATCGCTTATATAGCGCTATTCTCCGCTCTCTTGAGCAGACACACTGCACTCGCATGTGATTCTCAGTACATGAGTGACTAGCTTTTTATAGCGTTTTTGGGGTGTTTTTTTTAAATATCCACCAAAGTGGTGTACTTAGTAATTTACAGCGCTGGCATGGCTGGTGCCACCGTTTCGGCGCAAGTTCTGTGCACACCATACAACCATATCACTTCATGCAAAGCCACATACGTAAGGTGTATGCGTGTTTAGCTGTAACCTGCCACCTGCACTTTTGGCAGAATGACTGGGATCTTTGACGTGCTACTGCGGTAACATGGGGGTGGAACGGATACTGAAATAAGAGTCAGCACAGAAAGTCGACCCTGGAGAAGAAAATTCCAGGGGTGGTGTGGTTAAGAGGCTAAGGCACAGGAGGGATCAACTCATCAAGAAGCTGCTGGTTCAAATCCTCCCCTCAAGTAAATCTAAGGGTGAGGGGCTCAGTGTCTGTATGAGGACCCAGGTGCTGCAGGTGTCTATGCAAATGTTCCGTTCACATCAGTCCTTACAATATTAACACTAATAACAGAATATCATCGCAACCATCCGACAGAAATCCTTCCCACAAATGTGAATGCACAGTAATGTGAAGGTTTTATGGTGCATATGGCTGCATAAGTGTAAGAAAATGAAACAAAGAAAGAGGCTGATGGTCATAAGAATTATGGCTGCATAAGTGTAAGAAAATGAAACAAAGAAAGAGGCTGATGGTCATAAGAATTTCATTTGTTACATTTTATATCACTTATTACATAACAATGCACACACACACACATGTGCACGCACACACACACATACACTCATACACATGTATGCACACTAAGCATGTGCACACCACACAAACATGGTATGCACAACAGACACAACACTCATATGATAAATTATATGCATCCACACACAACTTTCAACACTTACCCGAGTTAGAGTCCGGGAAAGACAGATAGCAAATGTTCATTTTCTGCAAGAAGAAAAACTCTGTGTCCGACACTAGTGACAGATCATTCGCAACTACTACAATGCTACAGTAACAATAATGCATTTGGATTGTTCTTTGGTACTGGTGACAGAAAGTGGAAAATCCAGTCCAAAATTAAAATATCATACAAAGATAAAATGATGCAGAATCATCTTGTTTACGTCAAGAAGTTTCAAGACCAAATGCAAGATAAATGACTTGGGATCCAGTTTCCAATATATAGTAATTATTACATGATAATTGTTTTATAGTATGTACTGTGTAAAGTAACTGAATGGTCAAATGGGTAACACTAGCGGTACTAAGTGCCTGGATACTGATACACTCTTAGTCTTATTAATGTGCTTATGAAACAAACTGGAAATAATGCAGAATGACGAATGGAAAGAAAAGAAAAAGAAAAAAATAACATCAATTGCGAAGTAACAACAAAATTAAACCTAATTAACAGAAAATCAACTGTTTCCTTACCTCCTTGTCTGAGAGCTTGATGTGGCCAGGATAGATTAGCTGGACAAATCAAGACAAACAAAATTAGCCTTCTATCTTCTGTTACCTGTAAGCTTTACGTAATGCAGAATGATAAAAAAAAAAAAATCATACATAAATATAGAACTGTATATCACTTTATCAGAGTTTGGTGGATTATTAAAATGCCCAAATAACCCAGCATGCACAAAAAGTGTCAGAAGTTCATATAACACCTTGCCTGCTATGTAGCGCAATTTAGTGCATGGAACTCCACCTGCAGAAGAGTTTATCAGAGTTTGGTGGATTATTAAAATGCCCAAATAACCCAGCATGCACTAAAAGTGTCAGAAGTTCATATAACACCTTGCCTGCTATGTAGCGCAATTTAGTGCATGGAACTCCACCTGCAGAAGTGCAGTGTGTGAATGTAAATTGTAATACTGCACAAAGAGTCAGAAGACTGAAAGTGTGAGCATATATTCAAACACTCAGCTAACTAAGTTCTGTCCTGTTAGGTTTAAAGATCTTGCGTTATACTTGTAGTCTAATACAGTAATAATAATCGTGTCCAAGTTCCAACTTTAAGTTTAACACTCTATTGTAGTATTGATAAAGACTGACCCTTTTTGCGCATGCTGGCTTATTAGGGAATTTCCATAATCCGCCACACACTAGAGCAGTTATTATAGTCCTTATTGATGTTGACTATAAATATGCTGTCAGTGTCAATGTCATGAACAAGAGAGGAGTTTACTGTTTAGAGCACAGCTGATCCGGGGCCGTCTTTGACGAGCAACTCCCTGAGGGGCAGCACTAGCGACTGGAACCTTTTTCTTCGTACTTTTCAGTTTTTCAATTCCGCGGTCACCGTTATTGTGAGCTGGTTCAGTCTGAGCCCCCTAAAACGACATTTTAATGGAGATTTTTCTCCTAACAACTAAATAAGACGAAAAATAAGACGCAGATCTAATACAGTAAATGCAGTGTGAACATTTGTGACCAGATTAATGCCAAAATAATTACCTCCATTGCTTGACCAAGCTCAAGATCAAATGTGACAACACAGCAACAATGGATCCAGTTTGAAAACTGATCCCATGGTAATACTGTCGGCGACTGATGGTCTTCTACAAAAGGCCTTTCGTGCGTTTCGTCTTCGCCTTCCATCTTGTTTTCTTTCTTACTATAATCTCTAACCCATCAATTTTGAATACTTTACTGTTGTTTGCAACAAGGGCAATTACATGTAAAATTGTGCTGTATGCGATTATTTCAAACTATTTATACCAAATGTATTGTCTTTCAGATGCGCATATCCTTAGCTAATCAATGCAATCACAGAAACTTTATTTGTATGCCTTAATGATGGTTTGGAGATTATGTAGTTGAAGATTTCAAGATGGCTGTCTCCTGAAGGAAGTATAAGGGGGTTGGATAAAATGGTAATGTCTATTGTTTTCCCTGTTTCTTCGGTTTAGAAACACAGATAACTTTGTCGCATTGTTATCAATACTTTTCCCAAGCTGGTCTTATTTTACTTGGAAAGATCACTGTTGTTTAGATCAAGTGATTGACAGCGGTCGGTTTGTAAACACAGTCCTTTCTGGAGGAGGTGAAGGTGTTATTTTTAGCAGATTTCCATTTTTAGTGTACCACCTGGCTGCTTTTCTATTTGGGAACTAGATGTCTGTAAAGTGACCAGAAGACTTATGTTTCTTCAAATTTCCTTATTAGTGATATATTTTTTTGATGCATGTATTATTGTTGAAACTCCAGTCTATGGCTACTGAAGTAATGGATTATGGAACAGAGAGCTACTACTGTACCAGTTCAATAGTTGTAGGCTGCTTACCTTTTTCCTGCTTGATCATGAGTCAGGTAGGTGACGACTGAATTTTTTTAGTATTTGTCTGTGTGCATTGCCAGGCATGCTTTCAATTATCACAATCTATCAGTGCAAAACCTTAAATTGTATTAATATGATTATGAACACACCATAAATAATACTTTAGTAGCCATTTGATTGAGTTTTCAAAGTGTTCCTGCTGATTTGTTGTGATACTATATCATCATATGATTACAAAACAAGAAATATCAGTGGACAGTGATTTAAAACTCTGTTACTGTGTTAGTTAAGAAATATGTACAAACATGCATAACCATCAAGATCAAGACAGAACTTTTGGATTCTAGTTTCTACAATGTTTGTGGCACCTAGTGTTGTGTAAAAATAGTACGACACCTCCAAAGTTACGTTGCATTTGCAGGACAATAGACCAGAAAGTCAAACTTGAGAAAAGACTTTCTCTCCTTTAGTTTAACAAAAGATTTATCTGGCCTGCCACTCCCTACCTTTCCCACCTTTGTGATGTCTCACATAGTTTCTACACCAGAGCTCACAGTCATGCTGATAGTAATTATAGTTGTATAGGGTGCAACTATAAGAAAATCTGTGTGAAAAAGACATTTTGTTGTTTAACTTTCTTCACAGGGGTGCCAGCACTGCCACATACAACATAAATTCTTAGTTTTTATGGTTGTGTTCCAGCACTCCTGAAAGTGAAACCTGGTATTTTGTCAGAAGTTTCACCTGCCAGATGTTGGACAAGGCTGTTTATTGTTTTGACCTGATGATATTGCAGTAATATAAGTAAATAGGTTATAATTTATAAATACTGACTTGCTGTGGTCAGAGATTGCTATTTAAGATGTTAATTTAAATTTTATCCAGTAAGTTTCATTTGTTCATATTCAATATTCATATGTTTCTCTTTTTTTAATAATTTATATGTATTTATAATATAATTTTATATTAATAGGTGGAAGAGGAGGAAAGTTTGCGTCCCAACATGTGTGCGTTGGCCATCCTGTCTTGCCGACCCAATTCACACCCATTTCAAGAGCGACACATCTCTCTGCATGAACCTATCAAGATCGGCCGATCAGTTGCCCGAGCCCGACCAACTGCAAGCAATGGAATATTTGACTGTAAAGTATTGTCACGCCACCATGCTATGCTGTGGTATGAAGCAGAGAAGGTGGGTACTTTTTTTTACTTTGAATTGTAAAGGTCTGATAGTGATAATATTATTACAATGATCACCCATGCAATGGTGATTTTTCATACTTGTTACAGTGAGTTCATGCCCAAGAAAGCAATCATAAGCTGATGTTTGTCCAGTTTAATTTGTTGTATAGATGATTAGATCCTATAACACCACTCACTCCAGCTGCTAGACAGTAACTCACTAACTGTCTCAGTGTCTGGTGTTGTTCAAGAAACTGAATATTTGAAATTGATATTCTTTATCAGTGTCTTCCATAATCCCACTCCTAGTTCAGTTCCTGTTTGCCAGTTGTATAAACTCGTTCTTCAGTTGTTTTGTCACAACATTAACCAGGACAGTGCCAGTGGTTCTGTACAGGTCATATTGAAATGAACCAGAAGAGGATACTGTCACAGTCTTGGTTTGAGTCTAACGAGAACAGCAAAGTGCAAGAGATCACGAAAGCTTGATGACTTGTGTCAAAACAGTGGGCCAAGTGTTTGCTGACAAACAGCAGGAAGCTGCTACTGGATAATGATATGGCGGATACATTCAGTGTCTCATTGTAGCAACTCGGATTAGAAAAAATGCTGGAAATGCAACTGAATAATGCAAACAACCACTGACTGGTGCAGCTAGAACGTAGAAGGCCATGGGCAGTGCAATGTTGTCGATACAATAATACTTGAGTTGATAGCATCTGTATGAAGGGATGGCATGGCTGGGTGGTTAGGACAGTCACTGGGCTCAGAATGAAGATGTTGAAGTTTTAAGTTCTCATTTAGCCAGTAATTTACATACACACCCACCCACACACACACCCTTTTCATCCTTAGGTAACCCTGTGTGGTTAATACTAATAACAGGACATTAAAATCCAATACTAACACCTCCCCCCCCCCCCCCCCCAGCCACTGCCCAGTCCTTGGCATTTTTAGTGTAATACAGTGATAGGCTCTGGTCTGGTTTATCAGATGATGTGAAAACAGGTTGTGTGTGCTGCTGCTGCTGCAGGCATGCACACATTAGTGCACCATGGCAGCAATGACTCAAATGTTTTAAAATTGAACTAAAATTTCACGGCAAACTTTTGTTGTTTTTCCTGGCAGTTCTACATCCAGGACACCAAGAGCAGCAATGGGACCTTCATCAACAACCAGCGACTGTGCAAGAGCGGGGAGGAGAGCCCAGTGCGAGAGGTGTTCTCCGGGGACCTCATCCAGTTTGGCGTTGAGGTCATGGAGAACAACCGGCGTGGGGAGAAAAGTGAGCTGCGTTTAATGTTTGATGAGTACAGGAACGTTTCAGTTTTTTTTTTGTAGAGGTCTGTAGACCTGTACATGGTGATTGGAGGGAGAGTTACTCGGTGATGTTCCTGAAAACCTGACCTGAGTTTCTCATTGGCAACACAGGAAATGCTGATTTTGGACTGAGGGCATGCTCAGCCTGGTGGCATTGTTTGGGTCAGATGACACCCCCTTTGTTAGCATTCTTGTTCACTGATGTTTCATTTATTCTTTGAAATAAAAATAAGCAGCACAGGGCTGCTGACCTTTGGCTGACAAGACAGTCCCCTTGACCCACACAGAGGTGCTGACCTTTGGCTGACAAGACAGTCCCCTTGACCCACACAGAGGTGCTGACCTTTGGCTGACAAGACAGCCCCCTTGACCCACACAGAGGTGCTGACCTTTGGCTGACAAGACAGCCCCCTTGACCCACACAGAGGTGCTGACCTTTGGCTGACAAGACAGTCCCCTTGACCCACACAGAGGTGCTGACCTTTGGCTGACAGGATGGCCCCCTTGACCCACACAGAGGTGCTGACCTTTGGCTGACAAGACAGTCCCCTTGACCCACACAGGGCTGCTGACCTTTGGCTAACAGTGACATGGCAACAGCCCCCTTGACCCACAAAGGGCTGCTGACCTTTAGCTAACAGTGATATGGCATTTCCCGTGACCTGGACAGAGGTGGTGACCACTGACTGTTAGTTCAGCTTCCTAGATTCCCAGCATAACTGCAAGAGTTTCAAAATTGTCAGTTTTCACTCTTGCATGCTGCTGAGTTAGAGTCTGTTTTGATGCACCTAAAAAAATCTTAATCTGTTACTTTTGGTAGAGTTTTAAACCCAGTTAGATGTATTTATTTATAGTATTATACCGCCCATGATGAGTTGGAAAAGGCATCAGACAGTTGTATTTTGTTTTTGGCACAAGTTTGTTTTGGACCACTAGATGATGACAGATGTATGTTCTTTAACTTTTTGAACTAACGTTTTATGTTACCAGTCCATGAACATTCTTCAGTTGTGATCCTGTGAAAGATCGTCCTCTTACTGTACATACATGTCTGTCTGAATGGAAATAACTTTCATTTTACATTGCACTGCAGGTTTAACATACAATGTATAACTTCTTGGATGTCATTTTTTGTATTTTTCCAGTACATAATGTGTGGGTGTCCTGCATGAGCAGATGTGTGCAAAATGTCCAGTGAAATGAACATTCTCCCAGTTAACATGGATGGAAACATAACAGCTGTTTGTGTGCTGGAAATCACACTTTGCTGGAATCAACGAATGAATTGATTGATTGATTGATGATCGCTTATATAGCGCTATTCTCCGCTCTCTTGAGCAGACTCACTGCGCTTGCATGTGATTCTACATGAGTGACTAGCTTTTTATAGCTAGTTTTCTTGAATATCCACTGAAGTGGTGTACTTACAGCGCTGGCATGGCTGGTGCCACATGAAACTGCTGCCGTCTGCGCAAGGTCTGTGTACACCATACAACCATGCTCCATGTCACTTCATGCAAAGCCACATACGTAAGGTGTATGCGTGTTTAGCTGTAACCTGCCACCTGCACTTTTGGCAGAATGACCGGGATCTTTTACGTGCTACTGCGATAACACGGGGTGGAACGGACCGAAATAAGAGCACAGAAGGTCGACCCTGGAGAAGAAAATTTTCCCGCCGCTCCTGCAGGGATTCGAACCCGCGACCTTTCAATCACGAGTCCGGCGCTCTAACCACTGAGCTATCCCGCCTCCCCGGATATTGCTCTTGATATGCTAGATGATTTTGTATGTGACTGTCAGACATTGACATATTGTAATCAGGATGTGTGTGAGTGTGACCTGACAAACACTCTGCTGTTTTCAGTCACCCATGGATGTATAATAGCGACCATCACCCTGTATCACCCTGACGGCAGGGAAGCTAAGCCAGCGTAAGTTCCATAATTTTTTTGTTTGCTGCACAGTTTGTGTTCAACTGTTGTTAGTTTTTTCATTACTGTAACCTCATAGACAGCCTTACAGATATGACGTTTTCTTTGCCGCACAATTTGTGTTCATGGGTTGTTTTTTCCTCCATCACCGTGACCACGTAAAGAACCTTACAAATATTACATTTTCTTTGTTGCACAATTTGTGTTCAAGTGTTGTCGTTTTTTTCCTCCATCACTGTGACCTAAAGAACCTTACAAATATGACATCTTCTTTGCTGTACAATTTGTGTTTGAGTGGATTTTTTCCCCTCCATCACTGTGACCTAAAGAACCTTACAAATATGACATTTTCTTTGCTGCTAAATGTGTGTTCAAGTGTTGTTTTTCCTTCTGTCACTGTGACCTCATAAAGAACCTTACAAATATGACATTTTCTTTGCTGCACAATTTGTGTTCAAGTGTAGTTTTTCCCTCTATCACTGTGACCTCCTAAAGAACCTTACAAACATGACATTTTCTTTGTCGGGGGTACTTGCCTGCTTGGCATGAGGTCAGCAATGGCGTGTTTATATTGCCCATTTGTGCCAAATGTGTCTGTCAGTAGCAGTGCCTAATTATGCGCAATTACGGTCATTACTGCCTGCAGGGAAAGCTGGGGCACTTTGGCGGGTCATCAGACTCAGTTAACTCTTTCAGTCCCACCCCTGTGTCCATGACTGCATTCATGGTCCATCTCTGGTCATGAGAGGACATACTCTTATGCTTCCAAGCTAAACGTTTCACTGCAGAGAAAACATTTATGTACAACACATTCCACTTTTGGAACAGTCTGTAGAAAAGTGTTAAAGTACTGTCTGTTATGTTGAAGATTTGCCTTGGACTGAACGGGTTAATTCAGAGGCGCACGCACATACACATGCACTCACATCCACAACACACTCACACTCACTCAGGTGGTTGCGAAATGGTGTTGTGGGCAGTTAACATAGATGGAAACTTAACAGCTGTTTGTGTGCTGGAAATACACACTTTGCTGGATTTGATGAATGAACCTTTTTATTGCTTTTCATATCTGGATGATTTTGTATCTGTCAGACACTGGGATTTCCATCACATCAAGTTTAAGGAGAACAAAATCCAAACCCGTATAAAAAAAAGAATTAAAAAATCTGGCTTTGAGTTTGGGATCTTAATGAAAATGAAATGAAGATGTCAGATTTGACCATGAGACTTTTGTTAAAAGAGGGGAGCTTCTTTGTTTTAGTACTGGAGGAATGTGATCTGCTGGCCAGAAGAAATATTTTGATTTGTCACCAGAGTGTTTTTTTTTTCTTCAGTGAAATGAGTGTATGCAGTGGATGCTAGAGTGGGCTAATTATTTTTTTCTTTATTTCTGTATCAGCAAGTCATCAGTCTGCTTGGCAGACTAGTTTTATGTGTGGAAGCATCACATACTGTTTCAAGCTTTTGTCTCAAAGGAATAACAGTGCCATTTGCAAATATTAAAACATCTTGGATAATGTAGCACTGGCTGGCTCTCGCAGGTTCTGGACAAAAAAAGTAGAAAAAAAGATGCTTCCTACTCTTACATGTAGTGTGGAGATGTGAAGACTTGGGAACAGAACATCATGGGCTGTTTGCTGAGTTTTTGGGTCAAAGAGTCGGCAGGCAGTGTGCCTGAACAAAGGTTGGTTTTATTATAATAAGTTAATGCAAGTACAGCTTAGGCTTTTGTATTTGTATTCCATTTTTGCCTGTACATATTGGTAAAAGTACTGCATGTTTTAAAGGGAAACTGGACCGAAGATGCAATATGGCCTGAAAGTGAAAATGCAGAGAAGTGCAGATATTTTCATCTGCATCAGTGCGTGTTTCATCCAGTTATTTTTTCAGTATCTATACAAATGTAGCAGTGCTTCACAGGTTCTGGACAAAAAAAGTGCAGGTGCAGCCATGTCAGTTTGTTCATTACCAATGAAAAGCAGAAGTTTGTTTTTATTTTGTTAATATTGATAGGAGTCCTTGACACTTTTTGGGTTCAGTTTTCCTTTAAAGCAGTGTGTATCAGTGATGTTATAAACAAGACCAGAATATGTGGCAAAGGTATCACACAAGTCATGAACCAACCTTTGAAGCAAAAAGGAGGGCTAATGGGCGATTTTTGTATATACCTTTAGGCTTGCCTTATAGTCGGATGATCTGTGGAAGAAATAAATTACTGGTGTAATAACAACAAAACAAAACAAGGCTATTTCAGAGACTTCAGTTTTTTTGGAAACACCTTTCTGTTGTAATTTTTTTATTTTTTATTATTCAGGTGGTATGTTTTACTTTCAGACCTTTCTTGAATGCTGCCAACCAGCCTGGCATCACCATCCAATCACAGGATCTCTACCAACTGGCACACTATTTACAGGTCTGCCTGTCTGTCGGTCGCCTTTTTTTCTTCTTCTCTCTCTCCAGCTTTAATACATACACTGTGCGCACACCCAAAGTGGGGCATTCAGGAACATCCTATACAATTATACTATTTTAAAAATCAACAAACAAGGGAGTTAATTAGTGCTCGAAAGACATCGCACAACAAAGACCCGAGTTGCCTACGGTAACTCGCATGGCATGCAAGCAAATACAAGGTACATAAACTCCCCCAGAGGTAGATTCTGGTGGAGTTTATAAATCATGTTACAGCAACACATGCAGTTGTTTTTGTCCTTGGTGGTCCCTCAGACCATACCTTGACACTCAGTCGCTCGTGCATCTGGGCCTGTTGCAAGTGTTTCGAACATTTGAAGCTTGGCCCATGTGTTGAATTGGCGATGTTTTTCAGGAGGCCTTGCACAGGGAGAAGATGCTGCAGCAGAAGTTGGGCAGCCTGCAGCAGTTGGTCCACACCACTCAGGAGGCAGCGGAGGGAGGCTGGCAGGTCAGCTGTGTGATCACTGCTTCACACTCAGCTACACAGACCACAAGCGTGCGCACATACACGCACACACACACACGCACATATACACACACTACCCGTTCCCCCTGCTCATGCTCCCTCCCCTCCCCGCCACATCACATGTGCGCGCACACATACACCACCCGCACACGCGCATGCGCACCCCCCCCACACACACACACACACACGCACATTGCCATGGCATAATTCTGTGTAAATTCTTCTGGTGTTGAAAATAACTTCCTTTTGTTTCATAAACCTTTTATTTCACTTCAGAACACACACACACACACACAAACAAACACACCACACGCACGCACGCACGCACACACACACACACACACAAACACATTGCCCTGGTATAATTCTATATAAATTCCTCTGGTAAAAATAAATTCTTTTTGTTTCATAAACCTTTTATACCACTTCAAAACAATTTCGGAAACAGTATGCATACAATCATTGTAATTGGCACTGATCTATTCAACTCTGTATGCATATATATATACCTATGTCAGTCTCTCTCTCCCCTCCCTCCTCTCCTCTCCTCTCCTCCCCCCCTCCCCCCCCTCTCTCTCTCTCTCACACACACACACACACATATGCACACACACACACACACACACACACACACACATACACACGTCAGCAAATCTCTGGTGTTAAGAATTACTTTATAGGCTGGCTGGCTGAGCTCAGTCACAGCTTGCATTCCTGCAGCCTGCATTTCCCATGTAGAGCATCCTGAAGAGGACATGCTAAGCGTGTGGAGCGAGGGCTGTTCTGTTGCAAGTGATGAAGAGATGCTTGTTGCAGGCTCTGATTGACGAGGACAAGCTGTTGTCTCGCTTGGAGATGTTGGAGAACCAGCTTCACATTTATTCCAAGGTCTGTTACTTTCTGGCTTGTGTGTGCTTGTTTTGTCAGAAGTGGCCTCGCTGACTTCGGTGTTTGGTTTCTTCGGGGATTGACTCACTGACTTGAGTTTTTGTTTTTTGAGTGGTTGACTCACTAGTATCTCTGTAAGTAAGCTGGTGGTTGACTGACAGACTTATCTGTTGTTGTTGTGTTGGTTTTTGTTGTTGTTGTTATGGGGTTGTTGTTGTTGTTTTTTTGGGGGGGACCCACCAACTTGTGTGTTGGTTTTTTCAATGGTTGACTGACAGAGTTATAATTTGTATGGGTTTGGGGTGGAGGGGTGTTGATGATGGCAGACCATTGTTGTTATGTATCTTTGTGTTTTTTAAATGTGTCAACTGCACAACCATGGTTGTTTCTGTTTGACTAGAAATATAGTAGAATACAAACTTGTGTGTTTGTTTCTTCAGTGGTTGAGTAACTGATTTGTGTGTTCGTTTCCCTTACCAGAACCACAGTGAGGACACACTACGGCAGGAGTTAGTGGCCTTGCAAGAAGACAAGATTAATTATGAGACAACTGCAAAGGTGAGCCACAGTGTTTTAGCATATGACAGGTGAACAATACAAAAAAACTCTGTATCGCTGAAAGAATGCAGGTGTGTTGCTCTGATATTGGAGAGCACAGTCATGTCCTGAAAATATCACCCTGATATTGGTGAGAACAGTGTTGTGTTCAGAAGTATCACCCTGGAAACTGCTCTGACAACCTCGGCTACATGCCGAAAGTACTGCTGTTGTTGGTGAGAATGCAGCTGCATGTAGAAAATACCACCCTGTGGCTGGGCTAGCAAGAAGTGCAGCTGCATATACTGTCCAGAGAAGTTTGCTGTGTTGTTGGTGAGAACACAGTGGCATTTAGAAATACCATCCTGTTGCTGCTGCAGACCACAGCTAGGTGCGGAAAATGCTGCCCTGTTGTTGGTGAGAGCACAGCTGTGTGTAGAAAATATTGCCCTGTGGCTGGCTAGAATTACAGCTGCATGCACTGTACGGAGGCGTTTGCTGTGCTGTTGGTGAGAACACAGCTGGGTATAGAGATATCACCCTGTTGTTCCTGCATACCACAGCTACATCCAGGAAATACTGCCCTGTTGTTGGTAAGAGCACAGCTGCACATAGAAAATATTGCCTTCCGGCTGTTGAGAACCACAGCTGCGTGCAGAAACGACTACTGTGTTGGTGAGAGTGCAGTTGCATCCAATAAATACTGAGTTGTGGTGAAGCTAGTGTTTATTCGAGAGAGAAAGCTGGCATAACCAAGAGTGAAAAATGGGACTGTTGGATACATTGATTGATTGATTGTTGTTACGTAGCGCTGCTCTCTGCTTCTGGGCAGACTCACTGCACTCTGGTCACATGCGACTCTGAGTGAGCGACTGTAGCTTTATACAGCATACTTTAAATTATCCACTGAAGTGGTGTACTTACAGTGCTGTTTGGTTGTTACATGGCTGGTGCCACGTAAAACTGCTGCCATCACGGTGCACATTCTGTGGACATTATACAACCATGCACCAGTTTACAAGGTGGTTTCAAAACCACATAAGTATCGTGTATGTGTGCTTAGGTGTAACCTTCCACCGGCACTTTTGACAGAATGACCAGGATCTTTTACATGCTACTGTGGCAACTCCAATACTAATGATTGTATTTCAAACAAACCAAAACATGGGTGGTCAGTACATTTTGTGACTTAGCTGGATACTCCTGTTATTTGTGGAAATGAAACTTCAGTAGTGATAATTTACTGCTTTTGTTTAGCCAGATGAATCATCAGAGTGTGCCAGTGTTTGTGTTGTGGCCAATGTTTTGGCTTGATCACTGATTGTTAAATGTTTTTGTTTTTCAGGAGTCCTTGCGACGGGTACTTCAGGAGAAGCTTGATGCTGTCACCAAGTTGTCAGACCTGGAGGTAAAACTGGGCCATTTGTGTTCTACAATTAGTTTTAGATGTATGCTCTATACTATTGGGTGTAAATATTAAGATTAGCATTCCGTGTGCATGGTAATAGCAGAAATATTTGCATGACTGAAGTCCGTGGTGTGTTGTAGTGCTAGAGCTTAAGAGCTGTGTGTGTGTGTGCGTGGTGTGTGTGTGTGTGTGTGTGTGTGCTTGCAGGAAGTTTGTTTTGACTGTGTTTTGATTCTTTGCTGTGTAATGTGCTATGTGCTCCAGGTTGGAGAAATAGCACATGAAACGGTACATTTTTGTCAGTGGAGGATGAACACAGGCCGCCTCAAAGGGGGATGCACGAGTCCACTCAGGTGGAACCTTCATGGTGGGGTTATTGTTGTTGGTTTTCCCAGGTTTCAATAATCATACCACCTCAAGAAAATGTGCAAGTACGTTCATGGATTGCCTCCATGGTGTGATTATTGTTCTGGTTTTCCCATGCTTCAGCGATCATTAACATCAGCAGAAAACAAGTGCAGCGACCGCAAGGAAATGTGCAAGTGCATTTATGGATTGCCTCCATGGTGTGATTATTGTTCTGGTTTTCCCATGCTTCAGCGATCACTGATGTCAGCAGAATATGAATGAAGCCACCTCAAGAAAATGTGCAAGTGCGTTCATGGACTGCCTCCACGGTGTGATTATTGTTCTGGTTTTTCCATGCTTCAGCGATCACTGACGTCAGCAGAAGACGAGTGCAGCCACCTCAAGGAAATGTGTGAGTCCAGTCAGGAAGAACTCAAACTGCTGGCCACACGCTACCAGGACCAGCTGAAGGAAATACAGGAACTGCAGGAGAAACTTCAGGTCAGCATTGTATGTGTGGAAGGTGGGTGGGGGGGGGGGGGGGCACGGGGTGTGGTATGTCTGTGTCCCAGTGTGTGTATGTGGTGCATTTCTTTCATGTGTGTTCTGTAAAATGTGTGCTATTTTTTTGGTAAGTGGCTGTGGTGTTCCAGAGGGAGTGAAGCTGGGTGGATGGCGGTGGGGATGTGACTTTATGCCAGTGTTTGGAGCGCGTGTGAGGGTAGGGGTGGTGATGTTATGCAATGCACTTGAAGCCTTTACAATTTAGAGGGATGGAGTTTGTGTGAGAAATACTTTTATACAGAGAAATATATTTGACAGTGTTATGACACTCTGTGTGGGTGGGGTGGGGGGGGGGGCACAGAGAAATATATTCAGTATTACTTAACACTGTGCGAGTGTGTCACTATGAGTGTGTCTTCAGTATTGTTATGACAGTCTGTGTGTGTGTGACAGTGTGTGGGGGGGTGGGGGGGGGAGGCAGTGTGTGTGTGTGTCAGAGGGGGCGCAGGGGAGCACAGAGTAATATATTCAGTATTATTGTGACACTGCGAGTGTGTCACTATGAGTTTGTATGCCACATTGTTATGACGCCCAGTGTGTGTGTTGTTTGTGTGACAGGAGGCAGAGAAGAATCATCAGGAGGAGACGGAGCGGACAGAGAAGGAGAAGCAGGAACTGACAGAAAAACTGGAAGATATGATACAACAGGAGAGCACTCTGTCCGCAAAGGTCAGCCACTTATCCCCCCCCCACCCCCACCCCCTGCCAACTTGGGAACCTAGGGCTCTTTGGGGATTTTCTCTTTTACTCTTTTTTTTTTAACTTCTCTTTTTGTTTAATGAACAACATATTTTGTAGAAGACTTGCCAGCTTTGTGCTGCTGACAAGTTCAGTCTGTTTTACCATGGATTTTGAATCAAATGCGTGGACTGCACAACCATGGCTGTATCACAGTAACAGTATTAGA
Source organism: Alviniconcha marisindica (assembly GCA_018857735.1). NCBI lineage: Eukaryota > Metazoa > Mollusca > Gastropoda > Provannidae > Alviniconcha > Alviniconcha marisindica. The sequence goes on from JABMCL010003763.1 coordinate 553,202, forward strand.
ATATAGGCTGTCGTCTTCTATCACCCAATCATCATTTAGTCGTATTGATCAATTGTATAATGAGGGAAGAAAAGAGGATGACCTTTCTTGCTTTGTTCTTTTTGGACAGTGCCTTTGTATTTTAATCATCCTGGTTTAATGGGCATAAAAAATGAAGTTACTTGTATTTTGATACGGTGTAGGGCAGTCAGTTTCAGGGAGAAAATGCAGACGAAGGTTTAATGTGGTATTTTGTGTTGCAAACTGCAGTGGAAACCTTTTGTGGGTATGCTTTGACTTCACGCAGCTGTTTCACACAAAGGCTTTGGTGATAGTCCTTTGATTGCAAGATGCAGTCAGCCAGAGTAAGTGCTGGTTACTTTGGTTAGGTTTGGTTATGTTATGCAGGGGTTGCTTTCATAGCTGCTGTACAGTATTGTTACTGTACTTCCACTGTACTCGCTGTTACTCTCTGCTTACCAACAGTGCCGTGTGTTGCAGATTGAATCTCTTCAGGCAGACAACGATTTCGCTAAAGAACAACTGGCAGCCATGAAAGGTACATCATTTTTTCGGCCTCCTTTCATTTTGTGTTTTCAATCTTTCATGAACTTTTCAGTTTCCCTGTTTTTTTGCTTTATGAATATCTCAGCTGCCCTTTTTCTTGCCACTCTCGTTATGGAAGCTTTGAAGCTTGATAAGGCAGCCTACAGTTTCCAAAAGGCGTGGAAAAGTGGAGAGAAAACAAAAGAGTAGAAAACTAAAGTAAATATTTGGATGCAAAGCTTAAAATTCACATTCTGAATGCTGCACCTGTTCTGCCTTTCTTTCGGTTCATTCTTTCTTCGTGATAATGTCATCGATGAACTGACGCCCAGTTGCCGTTGGGAAGATGACCTCCCTGCTTGTTTTGTTGACAGCTAAACTGGAGTCCATCAAGGAGACAAACCATGAAGAGGACAAGGCTTTGGACTTGGGCTTGGAAGGTGAGGCACCAAGTGTTACTGCCAGGTTTTTGCCTATGTGTGCGCGCGCGTGTGTGTGTGAATGTTGCACATGCACGCTACATATGTGGCTACAAGTTAATGTCAGAGGGGACCGCAGACAAGCGCAGCAGTTTGCCTGCAAAGTGAAAACATCAAAACTGTGCAAGCATTTCTGTTTGCAGGCTTTGTACGGTGATTCTATCAATACTGATGAAGCAGGAGTACTGTTTACTTTCATTCTGAGCTCCTTGATACGCAGCTGTGTCGGTTTCTTCTCTACCAGTAAAAAGATGGCTCGTGACGTGACAGGCACTTGTGCCTTGCACGTCGCTGTTGTGATACTGAATATGCGATGCCGGTGAAGTCACGCCTATGGTTTGTCACTACAGGCTTGTCTCCAGAGGATATTATACCACTGGGGGATAAAGACAGCGTGCCAGAAAACCTCGAAGGTGTGTACATGTGTCCTGTCAACCTGTGTCCGCCAAATGGCTTGATATTCTGGTTCTTTCTGCAGTCATTTGTTTCGGTATTTAGGTTTTCTCTGTCTGTGTATGTATTTATGTGTGTGTGTGTACTTTATTATGTTGCTGTTATGGATTTGGGGGAGGGGGGGGGAGTCATTTTTTTCCATCTCCGTGCATCACTGTGCTCATCCAAGTCGGAAGTCATTTTGATCTCATGGTGCTTCTCTACAACTTGCACAGTTTGAATTCCTTTTTGCATTGTGCTAAAAGATGTGCATGTATGAATGCTAATCAGTGATGCTTGTGTGTTCCAGAAAAACTGAAAGAACTACAAACACAAATTGAAGTTTATAAAGGTGAGCTGTTCTGTACTGTTCCCCCACCCCCATCCCAACTTGATTTCTTTCTGTCTTAATTTCCTTCTTTTACTGTTTCCATCATGCTATTGATAACTTCAGAACTTACTGTTTCCATCATGCTATTGGTAACTTCAGAACTTACTGTTTCCGTCATGGTATTGATAACTTCAGAACTTACTGTTTCCACCATGGTATCGGTAACTTCAGAACTTACTGTTTCCGTCATGGTATTGGTAACTTCAGAACTTACTGTTTCCATCATGGTATCGGTAACTTCAGAACTTACTGTTTCCACCATGGTATCGGTAACTTCAGAACTTACTGTTTCCACCATGGTATCGGTAACTTCAGAACTTACTGTTTCCATCATGGTATCGGTAACTTCAGAACTGACTGTTTCCGTCATGGTATTGGTAACTTCAGAACACAGAGGTGTTGTTACAACAATTGAAACCTGCTTATGTGACCAGCTGTGGGAGTGGGCCAAATGTGGTGACAGTGGGTTGGTTGCCTGACCGGGTGTCGCTGTGTTTTCTGTCTGTGCCTCTCTTCTAATTCTCTCTCCAGTGAACCTGAGCATTTGTGCTGTGAAACTTCTTCTTCCGTTAATGACCATCAGCCACAAAGCTGGCCATTACTGTCGTTTTAGGGTACTGTGCAGCGTTGACAGTGATACAGGCAGAAAGAAGAAGAAACAAAAGAGAGAAGAAAAGAAGAAAAGAAGAGTTTGGGGGTTTACTGGGAGAGGGATGACACCTTCGACTGGAAGGTGCCAAGGGTTCACCCGCTGCTTTAATTATTTGTGTCCTGTCCATCTTCATGGGCCCGCGTGCAGCTGTTCCGTTTGATAATCATCACTGTGGTTTTCTTTCGCCTTCAGTCAAGTTGGAGGAATCGGACACAAAGCTGAAGGAAAGCAGCGACAAAATTGAGCAGCTTCAGAGTAAGTTGAACTTGCTCTTTCTTTTACCTAAAGGACCATTCAGACCATTATGGTCAGATCGGGGAGGAGAACTCTGAGATGAGGCAGATGTGTTCATGTGGCCAGGAAAAATGAAAAATGAGAAGAAAACACTGTTGGTGTGAGAGTGGGCGGGGGGGAGGGGGGGGGCAGAGAAAGGGAGAAGTAAAGGGGGGCACGGAGAAAGAGGGAAGTAAAAAACAAACTAGAAATATGAACAACACAACCCATCAGCGTTCAGTTCTCAATTCCCTGTTTAATCACAGACATGAAGCATTTCAAGGCTTTTGTTTGACATTATTATTAATTTAAAAAAAAGAAGGAAACTCAGCCATGTTCCAGATGCCTGTGTCTTGAAGCAATAGTAAAACCATTGGAGATGATGATCATGAGTGTGATGATGTTGATTATGTGACTGCTGTGTTTGCAGAAGAGCTTGAAATGGCTCAGTTGGATTCGAAACAGTACCTGGTGAAAATAAACTCCCTGGAAGGTCAGTTCTGTTTCTTTTTGAGTAGGATGTTCAAGTTTTGTGGTGCAGTTGAGTTCTCACTACAAGTTTTCACCTTGTGTTTCGTTTTGATAGCTGTCACTTGTCCTCTTGCTTTTCTTATGGCTTGATCGGCTGACTGATTCACTGATTGGTTTGGTTTTAAACAAATCAGCAGATTTACTGATTTTAACTCAGAAGTGTGGATCAGTCTCATTTTAGGCTGCTTAGTACATATGTCTGATAGTTACACATTGCTGTAGCTGATAGTGTGTTTATAGTTTCTCACTTTGTATAGTTTTGATATTGAAGGTTTAGTGTATTACCGTATAGCAAAAAGCTTAATTTGTAGATAAATGAAGCTGATTTATATTTTTGAGAGGAGAGAGAGAGAAAGGTAGATTAAGTATTAGCAAAGGCATGTATATTTTTTCAGTGCGCTCTGATTTACGTCTTCTGGTCACCATAAAAAAAAAAATTTTTTATTTTAATAAATATTTCTTTTATAGCATTGTTTCAGTTGTTAAATTAATGTTATGCAGTCAATCTTACGATTTGAGGTCTTTTTACTAGATAAGGAGTTGCATTTTTTTCCCTATTTGTTAGTGAATACTGCCAGTTTTAATGTTTGATGATACAGTTATACTAATTATGGCCATTTCTCCCTCTTTTGTTGAGTTTTATCATTGAGGTGTTATGACTTAAATCCTGAACGTGCTTTTTTTTTAACCTATCCCCTTTCTTTGAAGTTGATTGCAATTGTTGTGTTTGTTGTGTTACAAGTTGTTGCTTAATTTTCATGGTGCATTGTAGTGTTGATTGGTTTTGTTTGAATTTGATGTTTGTTTTTACAGAGAAGCTTAGCCAGTCTGATTTACATTTGAACCAAATGATGGAAAATGCCTTGGATAGCTTAAAACGTAAGTCCAGCACAGCTGCCCTTGAGTTGGGGGTGGGTGGGTAAAAAACTGAAATTAACTGGTGTAGTTACATCAGTTAAAAACGAAAATGTACAGATCATATCCGATGGATTTTCTGCCCTAGTTCCTTATACACAGGTGTACTGTAGAACTATGAGAAACAGTGTTTTTTCACTCCAATCCCCCTGTCCAGGTGTGAAGTAGAACTGTAAGAGATGGCAGGTTTTTGCCCCGTTTTCTCACCCTCAAGCTGTACAGTAGAGTCTTTTGCCAACCCAAGCATCCTCTCTCTTGCCCAGGGTTCATGCACAGTTTTGAAAGTCGGAAGAAAACAAAAAAAAAAGTGTGGAGCTTGACTGACGTGTTTTACAGGCACAAAGAAGTGTGGAGTTTGAGATCATCTTTTTTAATTTTAGACATGTATGGAAAAAGTCACACTTTTTTGTTTGTTTTGTTTTGTACATTTTGTTTTAATGTGTAGAGTTTGAAATAGGCCTTTCCAGATATATGGAAAAAGTCTCTTGCAGACCTGGAAAAAGTAGGAAAGAGAGTCTGAGAAAAAGGGGTTGACTTTTGTTTTGATGAGAGTGTTCCAGACATGGAAGAAGTAGGGACCAGCTGATATTCATAACCAATACTAAGACTGACAAAATAAGGAATTTGACCATGATGATAGCGCCTTGTTATGAGCACACAGTCCATCAGTTTGGACGGAATCAGAATGGGAGAACACACATGGGCTTTGCATTCCAGTGTAAATACTCAAGATTTCAGGCATCAGTCTTGCTCATAAATGTCTCTCACACTGACCTGAATATGGAAATGTGAAGATGAAGGGTATGGAAATGGTCTTGAAAAGCTGTGGAACTTCGCTGTCAAAAATGTGTACGAACCCTGCTGACCCTTTTAGGAGCAACCAGGCTCCGCCTTTCTAAGCTATCCCGAAGAGGACGTCTGTCACGAAACCTGTCTACCCCTCATGAAAGCATACGTGCTGACCCATTCCTGCCAAGTCTGAAGAGGCAGCCTACGTCCTTTCAGAGCACTTGAGCTATAACTCTTTTCAGACACATCTAAAGCGGAAGACGGTTATATAGTTTAACTGTTTAACCACTAGCCTGCATGTTGCGCAGCCATTTCAAACTCATTGTTTGCTTAACTGAGTAATAGCTTTGTGACACCCCTGTGTTAGATTGCCTGTAACACTAATTATTGTTATAGTTTCTTCTATAAGAAAAATATTAATAGCGAAGCGTAATTGTTTGTACAGTTAATCTGTCATACCTCTTTTTGCACAAGCCTTACTGAACGTGTCTTGATCTTTGACTTAGATAAGGAAAAATAATTATTGTTAGGAATAGTAAATACCATATAGTTTTTTTCATTTTTCATTTTTTTTTTTTTTTTTTAACAAAGAAGAAAAGGTATGGTTACTAACAAGTGCTTGCTACAGGTATAATAGCTTGGTACACATGTTGAAGGTGGCGCAGCTTAGACAAGCACCTCTTTCTTACTAATAATGGTACCCATCATTAGCTAGATTGTATTCAGCTCTCTGTAGCATCCCAGTCATAGTTGTGAAACAGTGAAGACCAAACGCATATAAATTGATTATTTAAATGGAGCGACAGTATTCATTCATGTAATAGAGGATATTAACAGGTGTGAGCCATGCTTACATGTCTTGATTGTTGACTTGGATGAAATTTGTTGTCTCCAGGAATACTAGAGATAATGTATTGATGCAGTGTCAAGAACAAAAATATGCAAGTAATAATTTAAGCACAACACACAGACATGGACACAGAGCAGAAAAAAACCAACCCTAGGTAGATGAAAACATTATAATTTACAAATGCTATCTAGATATGTGAAATGTCACGTATAAGATGTGTACCTCAAAAAAAGCAGTTTGTAGGGTGGCCAAAAATCTGAGTTTGTGGAATGATCAGTGATACTGTTCCTGTTAGACCAGCCATCCACTTTGCCGGACATATCAGAAACCTTAGTGTTGTGATTTTCTTTGACTGTAAATGTATTAAAGGTCAGACTTTACATAATGGTGGTATTTATTCAGCCGTTCCTGTTTACACTATGTTTATTGACCGTGAACTGAAGTCATGTGGCTAAGTTGCTGTTATTTTGATCAAGCGCAAACTTTGTATGGTGGTTAAGTTACATAGACGTGATCATGCATGTAATGCTCTTTTTGACTTGGGCATTTATTCCGGGGAGATAGTTGGTGCTTTTCATGATGGAACAGAAACCGTAACACTGACTTTTCCCCGTACGTTCTTCAGGTGAAATTTCTGAGAGGAAAAAAATAGCCCTTTCCTGCTTCTGCGAAAACCTTAATGCTGATGTTTTCCTGAAGTGTCGATATTTGAAGCTCTGGGCATAATGACCTCTGTCAAGCTTCATGCATTCATATCAGTGTGGATGGTCAGGCACCATTTTCAAAGTTGTAAAAAAGTGATTAAAAACAACACCCTCCCCTTCCCCTCCCAACCCCCTTCCAGTTTGAATGTGAGTTGTGGAGTTGTGTAAGCACTTGTTTTCTTGGCTTTTTTCTGTCTTTCTTTTCGGAAACTGTTAAATGCCATAGTTTGAAGGTAGACTTGACCATAAGCTGTACTTTTGGGATGGCGACTCGGGTTAGCGTTAGGAGCATGCCTTTGTGTGTTTGTTAAAGTGAACTTTGGTTAAAGTGTCTTGCTGCATGCCTTCCTTCCCTCAAGAGCTCTCTGTTAATACATTGGGTCATATTAATGTGGGCTGTGTAATTGCTGCTGTAAACATGCACCAATCCTGTACAAATGTATACGTAGAACACACATAGATATTATAGTCCTGGAAGGCTTGATACAGTGGAACCCCTGATAAGGAGCACCCTGATGAGAGACCACCCCTCTTTAAGACCATTTCTTTCTGAAACTTTCTGTTCATGCTTTCATGTAAGTCTCCTGTGACCACCCCTCTTTTAAGACATTTGTTTTTTTCTTCTGTAACTTTGTTTTCATGTAAATCACCAATTCTGAAACTTTCTGTTCATGTTTTCGTGTAAAATCTCCAGTGACCACCCCTCTTTTAAGGGGTGGGGGGTGTCTTAAGAAGGGAATGTACTTGGGTTTTTTATGCCCCCGTTCAACCACAATGGTTATATCAGGGTGATCTGTGGGTTCCACTGTAGTAATAATGATGATAATTATAATTATAATTATTGTAGAAATTCAGTGTGTCTCATCTTGGGGTAAGCCCTAAGCAGTATTGGGGGTGGGTCGGTGGGAGCGTTCACAGCCTGCTACTTGGTTGGTTGTTTGTTGAAGATTTGCTGGCTCTGTGCCCACCTGCTGTGTATCAAAGATTTCACCACTCCTCTTCATCTTTCACTTTCATCCTTTCACTTTCATCCTTTCACTTTCAGACTCCGCTTCCCCCTCTTTCTTTTTCTGTCTTCTTCCTCTGTCATACTGTCAGCTTTTCCTCCTCTTCTTCTTTTTCATACTGTAAAATACACTGGTATACAAAATTCAGAAACGGGCACTGCGCCTCGTCGTTATTTCTTTTACTTGCTTGACTTTAGTGCTCACGGTGCTTTGATGAAGTTGTCATACGTGTAGTTAGTTGCAAATGAGTTCCCAGAGCTGAAAGGTGCCAGTAACGTGTGTGTTTTTCGTGTCCAGTTCAACTGAAGGAATCTCAGAAGCAGAGTCACAGCAGTGAAGACCTCATCCAGTCACTGGAAGGTAAGGCATGATCGTGATTATACAGCATGTTCCTTTGGTTTGATCGGCGTGCAGAATGCTGGCTTAAGTTTGGCAGGTGGTTGGGTTAAATAGTGGAAAGGGGCGGAGGATGTAGCTTAGCTGGTGGAGTGTCTGACCCGGCGCACTGCGCATGCAGTTTTGGCACTCTAGTGTTGCTCAGAATTTGGCTCCGTTGGTGGAGTGTCGGGTCCAGTGCACTGCACCTGCAGTTTTGACACTCTGGTGTGGCTCAGAATTTGGCTCCCATGTTTGTACAGCCCCTGCCCACAGCCATGTGGATTACATTCTTAGCACACATTGAAAATCCCAATCCTGGCAGCCATACCATTGTTTGGATGCACAAAAATACAGTTTCCCCCCGTAATAGGCGTACTACTTCCATAAAAAGATAAACTCAGAAGAATGCTGAAATGTCCTCGTAAGTCTACATTATCCTTCATTTTGAATGCCCGGTGTGATTTCATATTCAGAGGTTCAGGAATTTTTGGTCTGGTCTTTATTCCAGAATTGATCTTCCTGGAAAGATATCAGTCAGACCACCTTGAGAATTGCTTCGAATGCAATGCTGGGAAAACGTGTGGGAGACGCGGCAGGACATATTAATAGTTTTGAGTGTGGAGACACCATCTTAAACTGCTCTGTGATTATCCCGTGATTTCAAAACATGATGGCCTTGTTTCAGATCAAATCAAGCAGATAGAAAACCAGCTAACGCAGCAATCAGCCACTGACCGCATGGCAGCAGTGGCCACCACCAATGACCACAGCCTGGACTTCAATGACACCCTCTGTGACTCGGACACAGACTCCACGGCAACGGTCACAGCTGTCAATGGCCACAATGTAGAATCGCCGGTGCAGGATTCAAACCTCTACGAGTCTGGGTCGTCTGTCTCTTCCAGTCTTTCTGATCTCACCAACAATAATGGTCAGTGTCTCTTTCTTTCCACCCTCTATATTCATTGTAGTCTCTCTGCAAGTCTGTCATCTGTCTCTTCCAGTCTCTCTGATCTCACCAGCAGTAATGGTCAATGTCTCTCTCTTTCCGCCCTATGTATCTGCGAGTCTGTCATCTGTCTCTTCCAGTCTGTCTGATCTCGCCAACAATAATGGTCAGTGTCTCTCTCTTTCCACCCTATGTATTCGTTGAGTCTCTCTGCAAGTCTGTCATCCGTCTCTTCCAGTCTCTCTGATCTCACCAACAATAATGGTCAGTGTCTCTTTCTTTCCGCCCTATGTATCTGCGAGTCTGTCATCTGTCTCTTCCAGTCTGTCTGATCTCGCCAACAATAATGGTCCGTGTCTCTTTCTTTCCGCCCTGTATATTCGTTGTAGTCTCTGCGAGTCTGTCATCTGTCTCTTCCAGTCTCTCTGATCTCACCAACAATAATGGTCAGTGTCTCTCTCTTTCCACCCTATGTATTCGTTGAGTCTCTCTGCAAGTCTGTCATCCGTCTCTTCCAGTCTCTCTGATCTCACCAATAATAATGGTCAGTGTCTCTTTCTTTCCACCCTATGTATTCGTTGAGTCTCTCTGCAAGTCTGTCGTCCGTCTCGTTTCCCGTCTCTCTGATCTCACCAACAATAATTGTCAGTGTCAGTGTCTCTCTCTTTCCACCCTATGTATTCGTTGAGTCTCTCTGCAAGTCTGTCATCCGTCTCTTCCAGTCTCTCTGATCTCACCAATAATAATGGTCAGTGTCTCTTTCTTTCCACCCTATGTATTCGTTGAGTCTCTCTGCAAGTCTGTCTCCGTCTCGTCCAGTCTCTCTGATCTCACCAACAATAATGGTCAGTGTCTCTCTCTTTCCACCCTATGTATTCGTTGAGTCTCTCTGCAAGTCTGTCATCCATCTCGTCCAGTCTCTCTGATCTGACTAATAATAGTTGTCAGCGTCTCTTTCTTTCCACCCTATGTATTCGTTGAGTCTCTCTGCAAGTCTGTCATCCGTCTCGTCCAGTCTCTCTGATCTGACTAATAATAATTGTCAGTGTCTCTTTCTTTCCACCCTATGTATTCGTTGAGTCTCTCTGCAAGTCTGTCATCCGTCTCGTCCAGTCTCTCTGATCTGACTAATAATAATTGTCAACGTCAGTGTCTCTTTCTTTCTGCCCCGTCCATCATTTCTAGCAGTATTACTGCATAGTATCTGTGTGTTCTCACAAGTAGTAAGAGTGTGTGTCTCTTTCTGCTTGATCCATCATTTTTAGTCTGTTTTCTTCTAGCAGTATTACTGCATAGTATCTGTGTGTTCTCACAAGTAGTAAGAGTGTGTGTCTCTTTCTGCTTCATCCATCATTTTTAGTCTGTTTTCTTCTAGCAGTATTACTGCATAGTATCTGTGTGTTCTCACAAGTAGTAAGAGTGTGTGTCTCTTTCTGCTTCATCCATCATTTTTAGTCGGTCTTCTCTTAGCTTAGTGTCTCTGTGTTCTTACAAGCAGTAAGAGTTTGTGTCTCTTGTTTCTTCATCCATCATTCATGATTATTTTGGGGATGGTCTGTTATCCACAGTTTACAGCATTCTGGGATTTGTGTTGTGAAGAGGCACTGGCACAGTGTTATAAAAGAGGTACTGGCCATGTAACACTACAGTGTTGTAAAAGAGGCACTGGCCATGTAACGTTACAGTGTTGTAAAGAGGCACCGGCCATGTAACAGTGGCGTAAAGAAGCACCGTCCATGTAACGCTAGAGTGTTGTAAAAGAGGCACTGGCCATGTAACACTAGAGTGTGGTAAAAGAGGCATTGGCCGTGTAACACTACAATGTTGGAAAGAGGCACCGGCCATGTAACTCTACAGTGTTGGAAAGAGACACTGGCCATATAACACTACAGTGTTGCAAAGAGGCCCTGGCCATGTTACAGTGTTGCAAAGAGGCCCTGGCCATGTTACAGTGCTGCAAAGAGGCCCTGGCCATGTTACAGTGTTGTAAAGAGGCCCTGGCCATGTTACAGTGCTGTAAAGAGGCCCTGGCCATGTTACAGTGTTGTAAAGAGGCCCTGGCCATGTTACAGTGCTGTAAAGAGGCCCTGGCCATGTTACAGTGTTGTAAAGAGGCCCTGGCCATGTTACAGTGTTGTAAAGAGGCATGGGCTGGGCTGTTTCAGACCTGGTGAATGAAGCGAGAGAGGCCCAGCGGAAAGCTGAGGCAGACATGCAGAAGTACAAAGGTGAGCGACTACAGCTGGCCATAAATTAAATGATATATCACCCTGTCACAGTCATGATCCTAGTCAACACTCTTTCCATATGATGATGATGGTCAACACCTTCCCAAATCATCCTTTCACAGTCATGATGATAACCAACACTTTCCATATTATGATGATGATGAACACCTTCTCAAATCACCTTTTCACAGTCATGATGATAACCAACACTTTCCATATTATGATGATGATCAACACCTCAAATCACATTTTCACAGTCATGATGATAACCAACACTTTCCATAGTATGACGATGATCAACACCTTCCCTAAATCACCCTTTCACGGTCATGATGATAATCAGCACTCTTTCCATATTATGATGATGATCAACACCTTCTCAGATCACCCTTTCACAGTCATGATGGTAGTCAACACTCTTTCCATATTATAACAATGATAACACCTGCCCAAATCACTAGTTCACACTCATGTTAATAATCAACACTCTTTCCATATTATAACAATGATAACACCAGCCCAAATCACTGGTTCACATCATGGTAATAATCAACACTCTTTCCATATTATAACAATGGTAACACCTGCCCAAATCACTGGTTCACTATCATGGTAATAATCAACACTCTTTCCATATTATAACAATGATAACACCAGCCCAAATCACTGGTTCACACTCATGGTAATAATCAACACTCTTTCCATATTATAACAATGATAACACCTGCCCAAATCACTGGTTCACAGTGATGGTAATAATCAACACTCTTTCCATATTATAACAATGATAACACCTGCCCAAATCACTGGTTCACATCATGTTAATAATCAACACTCTTTCCATATTATAACAATGATAACACCAGCCCAAATCACTGGTTCACACTCATCTTAATAATCAACACTCTTTCCATATTATAACAATGATGACACCTGCCCAAATCACTGGTTCACACTCATGTTAATAATCAACACTCTTTCCATATTATAACAATGATAACACCTGCCCAAATCACTGGTTCACAATCATGGTAATAATCAACACTCTTTCCATATATATTGTTATGATGATGATCAGCGCTTTCCCAAATCACCCTTTCACAGTCATGGTGATAATTAACACTCTTTCCATGTTATGATGATGATCAACACCTTCCCAAATCACCCTTTCACAGTCATGGTGATAATTAACTCTCTTTCCATGTTATGATGATGATCAACACCTTCCCAAATCACCCTTTCACAGTCATGGTGATAATTAACTCTCTTTCCATGTTATGATGATGATCAGCACCTTCCCAAATCACCCTTTTACAGCCATGATAACAGTCTATGCTCTTTCCATATCTTGATGTTATCAACACCTTCTCAGATCATGATGATGATCGACAGCTTTGTGACTCATGATAATGATCAATGGGGAAACTTTACAATGGAGGATGTAGGTAGTACTGCTGTTGGGGCTGACACAGCATACATTGGGGAAACTGGGTAGTACATTGGGGGAACTGGGTAGTACTGCTGTTGGGGCTGACACAGCAGACATTGGGGAAACTGGGTAGTACATTGGGGGAACTGGGTAGTACTGCTGTTGGGGCTGACACAGCAGACATTGGGGAAACTGGGTAGTACATTGGGGGAACTGGGTAGTACTGATGTTGGGGCTGACACAGCAGACATTGGGGAAACTGGGTAGTACATTGGGGGAACTGGGTAGTACTGATGTTGGGGCTGACATTATACATTGGGGGAACTGGGTAGTACTGATGTTGGGGCTGACACAGCAGACATTGGGGAAACTGGGTAGTACATTGGGGGAACTGGGTAGTACTGATGTTGGGGCTGACATTATACATTGGGGGAACTGGGTAGTACTGATGTTGGGGCTGAACAGAGACATTGGGGAAACTAGGTAGTACATTGGGGGAACTGGGTAGTACTGATGTTGGGGCTGACAGCATACACTTTGGGGGGAAATGGGTAGTACTGATGTTGGGGCTGACACAGCAGACATTGGGGGAACTGGGTAGTACTGATGTTGGGGCTGACACAGCGACATTGGGGAAACTGGGTAGTACATTGGGGGAACTGGGTAGTACTGATGTTGGGGCTGACACAGCAGACATTGGGGGAACTGGGTAGTACTGATGTTGGGGCTGACACAGCATACATTGGGGGAACTGGGTAGTACTGATGTTGGGGCTGACAGCATACATTGGGGGAACTGAGTAGCGCATTGGGGGAACTGGGTAGTACCACTGTTGGGGCTGACAGCATACATTGGGGGAACTGGGTAGTGCATTGGGGGAACTGGGTAGTACCGCTGTTGGGGCTGATACAGCATACATTGGGGGAACTGGGTAGTGCATTGGGGGAACTGGGTAGTACCGCTGTTGGGGCTGATGCAGCATACAATGGCGGAACTGGGAGTGCTTTAGGGGAACTGGGTAGTACCGCTGTTGGGGCTGACACAACCATGCACAGGTGATGTGATTTGGATATACTGCAAGGGATTAATAAAATGTTGGTGGAAAAGGGTTCAGAATGTGAAAGAAATCTGGAAATGAGGATAGAGTTGTTAGATGTATGATTAGAAACCTTCATCCCCAATCGTTCGCTGGACACAACACACATTGCAGTGGTAACTTAAAGACAAATTGCCTTTTTGCTTGTGTGTGTGTCTGTGTGTGTGCATGTTTGTGTGTGTGCATGTTTGCATGTGTGCATGTTTGCATGTGTGCATGTGTGTGTGTGATTTAAAAAAGATCTCTAGTTGCTTTGAGTTGAAACTGTTCTCACTGTATGCCTTCCAGATGAAATGAAAGAGTCCAGTCTACAACTTCAGAAATCCAGTGTGGAATTAGACGAGCTGAGGGGGCGGTGTTTCGAGGCCCAGCAGTTGGCCAAAGAGAGGGGCGACATGGTCAGCGACCTGCAAGGTAAGGGCAGCCTGGTCCTCTAGGGTTGCAGGTTGCAGCCTGTCCGCCTGCTTTGTGTTGCCTTGTGGCTTGCTTCATCACTGCACGTTCACCATCCACCTTCAACACACGCTGCACTCTCTGCCAAATGTAAGAGTCCAGAAAAAGGACTCGCAGAGAGACTGGCAGGCAAAGCGGGTATCACAAGTGGCTTGCATCTCAGAAGATGTGAAGTGTTCGGGAGCTTGAGACACTACTGTTGGAACAAAGCCGAGGGCACCACACCATCGGTTTCCAGGAGGAGAGAGGCGTAGAAAGAAGCGCCTGACAGTCTTCCTTAGAACTATAGAAGAACAAGAAAGAGCAGTCATCAGTCAGACCTACAGTGGAACCGTTTCCAAGGCAGCACTGGGGAAACTTCTAGGAGACTTGGCACAGCACATATGGGCTTTCTTGAGCCTGTAAGTACAGACCTGAACTGAACTCACAGAATTCACCACACAAGTCCAGACCGGTGTCGCAAATTTCATAACTTCCTCTTGATGTATCAGTGTGTAAGTAAAACTTAAATTGAGCCAGACCTTTATTATCTGGCGCCAGGGCATCGGTTGATATCAATTCTGGCTCAGAGGTTTCTGCTTGGTGGTCAGAGTGCAGTCAAGAATTTGCAAAGTGAAATGAAAGATGTGTGCAATAACAGCACAGCTAAGCAGATCATTGTTTAAATTCTGACTCACTCGCACAGTTTAAATCAAGTTCATGGGTTTCAAATTTGGACTTGCTCACACATGTTAAATCAAGTTTGTGGGTCCCAAATTCTGACTCACTCACACAGCGTTAAATTTAAGTTTCTGGGTTTCACAAATGTATTGGATTTTCTTATTTTCGTTGATCCAAGCCTGCTGTGTTTTGTTTCCTCAGAACAACTACGAAAAGCTGAGTCAGCAACCAAGGAAGTGAAACAGCAAATACTGGACTTGCGAGGTAAGCAACACGGTTCTGTTCACTGGGACAAAGCACCATGGTTTCTCTCTGCCACTCCCCCCCCCCCCCCCCACCCCGTCCTTCACAGAGCTGTATCCTGTACATGAGTGATCTAGATCCAGTGAGGATTCTAAGGCAAAAGGGACAGATACAGGCAATGGCAGAAGGACAGATACATGCAAAAGGGACAGATACAGGCAAAAGGGACAGACAGATACAGGCGAAAGCAGAAAGGACAGATGCAGGCAAATGGGACAGATACAGGCAAAAGTCAGTGCAGTTTCAAAATCCCCATGAAGAGTGGAAGGGGTTTTGCTGCTTCTTAAACTGTATTGCAGGCATCCATCCACCTGTGTATTTGTCCTCTTTGAAACCTGGACTGCTAAGGGTAACCCCCATATTACCCTATTGGGCAGTTCAGCAAAGCTGGTTTGCAAGAGTGAATGCCCTTCATAATCTTTCACACAAGAAGTTGCAAAAGGTCACAGCTGCCACTTCCAGGCTGATTTTTGAATGGGCATTGGTTCATGCTGTGTATAACAATGGAAGTTGAACCTAGAATTGTGAAGCAGTAAAAATGCCACGACTGTTACGTTTGCAAGAATTACAGGGGAAAGGTGATGGAGAATGGGAAAAAAAGTGTCTTTACATCGATTTTTGGCTGACCAGAAGATTGCAAGTTCAAGGAAAAAATGTATTTTTTGGCATCCCATAGCACAAGCAACAAGTTATTGCTTGTTGCCAGGCACATTTTGATGACAGGCCTTCAAAAATGCCTTTAAAGTTGGCACTGTAAACTTTGCGAATTCAGTGTTACTGCCTTCCATTGTCAAGAAAGTACACACCAGAAGTAAAAACAGCCTAGGGACTTAAGTGATGCCAGGTAAAAGTCAAGGGAGTTAACAACCCTGCCTGAACCACTCAATACTGTGTATGTAAAGCACAATGCAGTTACTCCCATAAAACGCAGTATGGTATTTGTAGTATTACCATAATGGTGCAATAATGTATCTGTCATTTACTGCAGTAGGATGTCTCTCATATGTCATAAGCTGTTGCCCATGTAACTCCATAAGGATCTGTTGCATAATACAGAGTTACCCACATAATCATATGATTATTTAATAAGTATCTTCTTTAAAACACAGTACGCTATCCTGGGTATGGTAGTCTCAGCATTGTTTTCATCCTAGTTCTTACAGTGTTTGCTTGTACAAGTAGGGATAAGTGGTGATACAATTCACACAGCTCAGTCCATAACCTAACACAGTTTAGGAAAATCAGGTGTTTGATGGGTGTCAGAAAGCTGTGTGGAAAGGTACTGAATCTGCAGATTCTATTTTGGTGATCCCCACAACCTTTCTGAGTCACACCCCCCCCCCCCCCCCCCCAAACCCCCCAACCCCTCTTCCCGTCTCCACCTCCCTTCCTCAGCCATGTGGCAGTCAGTGTTTGAAAAATGTTTGAGAAAATGTCTTTTATTCTGTAATGATAGGGCATGACCTGGATGTGTTTGATTTTATGTAGCCTCAGTGTGTGTATGTTTCTCTTTTTGTCTTTTTTTCTTCTTTTTTTTTCCCTTCCCAGCATGGATCATTGATTGCAGAGTAGCATGATTGTGTTAAGCTCTTGTCCATTATTTAATGGGCCAGTCTAGAGGAGTATAACTATATAAAAAAAAGAGTATGTTTTCCATACCACAGGCCGTATATATGCCCCCTATGCCTTGTTATTTTAATTTTAATTTGACAGAAATATTTAAGCCATGTACTTTCCAGCATGTCCTTGAACCACTTGAATTTGCATGTTGGTTTTCCTGAGAGTTTGGCTTGAGAGCTGCACTGGCACTTCTAACCTTTTCCCTCTTTGATTTCCCCTTTCCTGCACCCCACCTTTCCCCAGATGGCCTGCTGGAAGAGCAGGAACAGTCTCGCTTAAACCAGGATGCTCTGGAGAGTCTTGGAAGTGAGTTATGACCCCTGCACCCTCCACCCGCCCCCGCATCCCTCGTCCACCTCTTTCACTCGCTCTTTGCTGAGGTGCACGTGTCTAACTGCTTCACCGTCTTCTAACATTGCAGAGTGCTTGGATCAGTTGTAGCACATTCCCTGCCCTGACGTTGGTGCATAATGCTTGGATCAGTTGTAACACATTCCCCACCCTAGTGTTGGTGCAAAACTCTCCCTGCCCTGATATTGGTGCAGAATGCTTGGATCAGTTGTATCACATTCCCTGCCGTAGTCTTGGTGCAAAATGCTTGGATCAGTTGTAACACATTCCCTGCCCTGATGTTGGTGAAGAATGCTTGGATCAGTTGTGACACATTCCCCACCCTAGCGTTGGTGCAAAATGCTATAGATCAGTTGTAACACATTCCCTGCTGTAGTCTTGGTGCAGAATGCTTAGATCAGTTGTAACACATTCCCTCCCCTGACGTTGGTGCAGAATGCTTGGATCAGTTGTAACACATTCCCCACCCTAGTGTTGGTGCAAAATGCTATAGATCAGTTGTAACACATTCCCCACCCTAGTGTTGGTGCAAAATGCTATAGATCAGTTGTAACACATTCCCTGCTGTAGTCTTGGTGCAGAATGCTTAGATCAGTTGTAACACATTCCCTCCCCTGACGTTGGTGCAGAATGCTTGGGTCAGTTTAACACATTCCCTGCCCTGACGGTGCAGAATGCTTGGATCAGTTGTAACATATTCCTTGCCCTAGTGTTGGTGCCTAATGCTTGGATCAGTTGTAACACATTTCCCACCCTAGTGTTGGTGCAAAATGCTATAGATCAGTTGCAACACTGCCTCCTTGGATCAGTTGTAACACATTCCCTGCCCTAGTCTTGGTGCAAAATGCTATAGATCAGTTGTAACACATTCCCTGCCCTAGTCTTGGTGCAAAATGCTATAGATCAGTTGTAACACATTCCCTGCCCTGACATTGGTGCAGAATGCATCGGATCTGTTGTATAAATGTGCCCTGCCCTGATGTTGGTGCAAAATGCTTTGGATCCATTGTTAAATGTTCTCAGCCCTCACATTGGCACAGAATGCTTTGGATCTGTTGTATAATGAGCCCTGCCCTCACTTTGGTACAGAATGCTTTGGATCTGTTGTATAATGAGCCCTGCCCTCACTTTGGTACAGAATGCTTTGGATCTGTTGTATAATGAGCCCTGCCCTCACATTGGTGCAGAATGCTTTGGATCTGTTGTATAATGAGCCCTGCCCTCACTTTGGTGCAGAATGCTTTAGATCCGTTGTACAATGTGCTCTGCCCTAGGCTAAAATTGACTGTTCCCAAGTGTAGAGTGGGTTGGGTAACTTTTTTTTCTTTCTTTCTTCTTTGGGTGGGGGGGGGGGATTGTATGTATGTAAATTGTTGTCCGAACTTGGGTCTGTTTCCCAAGAAAGCCAGTAATGACAAGAGTTGACACACCCAGCCGCAGATCCAGATCCGTTCCTTTTCAAAGTCTGGAGAACATGCTGTGTAGATCTTCTTGCTTTCGATAAACATCAGCAGTGCTGGCTGCAGACATGCGATAAACTTCATGAAATGGCCATGGGTGATTCAGTGGTTATGGTTGTGATCACTGATGGTTGAGCAGGACTGTGAACTTGTCTGTGTGGTTTACGTGGATGAAGAGAGAGAAGACTGGGGGGGTAGCGATTTCTTTCTACTGGCACTTCACAAAATTCTTTCCTTTTTCGTTTTTTTTTCTCTCTCCCCCTTTTCTATTTTTTATGTTTATTCTATTTTATAAGTAGGACCAATTGGATGTTAAAAAATGAATAAAAATTTCCCGTTAAGAATTGCATTGTGCGAATTAGGTAGAATAGAAAAAAGGCTTGCAGTTTACTTATCAGACTAAATTTAACCCTAGGTACAGTTTCTGTAGTATAAAGTATGCATGAAAAAAGTAGATGCTTTTGTGTTATTTTTCACGGTAACTGTTTTGTATTTTAATCATTATCAGGTAGTTGGGGTTAGGCCTGATTCTTTAACCTGTGCAGAAGAATGGTTTAATTGTAGACCAGGAGGGTAAGGGTTTTCATCTGTTTGTAAGACTGTATTGCTTGTTTGCTTAGATCTGCTCCTAACTTGTCTAACTTGCTCTCACAGGCTTACTGAAATGGCACACAAAGTAACAGAGCGTAGAACATGGAGCTTTTTTCTCCTCATTTTCTCTGTGTGTATGCATGTGTGTGTGTGTGTGTGTGTGTGTCTGTGCATGTGTATGTGTGTGTGTCTATGCGTGTGTGTGTGTATATGTGTGTGTGTGAGTGTGTGTGTGTGTGTGTGTGTGTGAGTGACCATATGTGTGAGTGCGTGTGTGTGTGTGCTGTGTGTGTGTGTGTGTGTGCAGTGTGTGTGTGCGTGTACATGCTACGGGATGGACTGAGATGCTGAGCTGTTTATAATCTGACTTGTTGTTTTTATGGAAATTACTCTTATCTGTCCATGTTGTAGTGCAGTTTTTGGCATGCATGATATAGTACTGGTCAGTTTACAGTGTTAAGCACATCACAATTTACAGTATTGAGCACAGTTGCTGAGTGGAGAGGGGGGGGGGGGGGGGCATCAGGGCAGACTGAAGCACTGATGTAGGGATAGTTCAGTGTCAGCTGGAGACATGGAGGGAAGGGATCCAGATTGTCTCAAAGCTGATTCTGACATTGCTGATTCAGATGCTTCAGTGGTAACAAGGGTGATTATGACCAACTTGGTTCTAACGAGGCTCACAGTTGCAACAAGTCTGATTGTAGCCAGGCTGATTTGACCAAGGATGATTGTGACTAGGCTGATTCTGATTGTGCCAGTTTGATTGTAATGAAACTGACGAGGCTGATTATGACGAGGAGGATTTCGTGACAGGTTGATTCTAACAAGGCTGATTGCAATGAGGCTGATTCTGGTTATGACAAGTTGAACGTAACAAGACTGATTTGTAACCATGTCGATTGTACTATAGTTGATCGTAACATGGCTGACTGTAATGGGGCTGATTCTGATTGTAACAGGTTGAGTGTAACAAGGCTGATTTGTCACCATGTTGATTGTATGGAGCTGATTGTGCTGAAGTTGGTTGGAAGAAGGCTGATCGTGTCAAGCTTGCTGCTCACTAGACTGGTTTGTGTGTGTGTGCAGAAGAACTGGAGAACGAGAGAGCAAGACACGGTCAGACTGCAGCAGACTTGGAAGAGTGCCGGAGTAAGCCATTGCTTTTCGTTCGCAGTGCTGCTGAACACTGCAACACTGCCTCCTAGTCTTCTTTGACACAGTCATTTTACAACATGAAGCGTAACACAATCATTTGTTTGGCCACACAACATGCAACTGCAGTGAAACCACCATAAAAATCCGGAGAGAAATGGTCTTAAAAAGGGGTCATTACATGGAAAACTCCGACACCAGATTTTTGATCATCAATAGACAGAAATCTGTCAAGTGACAGGGGTCATTGTTGAGAAGAAAGAAATGTACAAAACTGTATTTGAGTATTTTCTGCCACAGTTTTTGTTGTTGTTGGGTTTGTTTTATTTTGGTTTTAGTAACAGATTTGTGAATTTTCTTCAAAACTGATGCATCAGAATCTGATGTCTGAAATATGAAAGGAATGGTTTCAGAAAAAGTGGCTTTAATTAAAAAGAGAGTTGGTTCTTGGTCAGGTTCGTCTCTTTTTAGCGGCATTGTTCAAAGCATCTGTAAATTATATTACTCAGCTTGCTGAGTGTTTGCTGTTTTCTCTGGTTGCTTGGTCAGGTTCGTCTCTTTCACTGTTTTAGCTGCATTGTTTATTGCATCTGTAAGTTGTATTACTCAGCTTGCAGAGTGTTTGGTCTGTTCTCCGGCTACTTGAAATACTACACACTAGAAATTCTCTTTTTCACTAACATTATAAGTATGCACCTTCTCTGAACACGTTGTCATTGAATTAATGTGCGTGTGAAGTGAAGTTGCACGTAGATGCATGCGATCAATCGTGTGGATGGATTTGTGAGTGTGCACGTGTGCGGAGCGTTCTTCATGGAATGACCTTTGTGTTTGCAGGCCAACTGCAGGTGGCGCAGCAAGCAGCCAAACAAAGCCACAATGAGGCAGAACAGCTACGAAGTAAGGACTTGCTCTTGTTCAGCCCCCTTTGTCAGCTTTCGGTTTTCCCCCTTCGCTGATTTTAGGGGGAGTTGCCTTCACGTACAAACACAGTCTTAGTGTTGAGTTTCCACATTTCTTGCCCCGTGGGGCGGTTTACATTGAAAAATGCAGTATCTGAACATAAGTGTCATCAAGTTTTGATTTGTCTCTGTACTCGCGGTGTGTTATTCAGAGGTGAACGCATTGTTGAGAGTTGTAGCTCTTAGTGAAAGAGACAGACATAGTGACGACGTAAAATTTAACAAGAGTGTGAGAGAAATGAAAGTGTGTCACCTGTCTTAGATTTTGTATATATATCTTACACTGTGCATTGCAGTTGCTTTAAAGTAGAATGGTTGACAAAGCATCACAATTTTTAGCATTCTTCTGACTTTGAAAAAAGGAGTAAAGTTTTCAGAAATAAGATCTTTCACTAGTTTGAGGGATGCAAGTACGTTTGACTACGATGAAGAGCACAATTCTCAGAGGTAGGCGTAGGGTATGTTAGGGCTAGGGTATGCTGTGTACACTTAAAGAAGTTGATCGCATGATAAACAATTAAAAGAGCTAATAGCTTTTGTCTGTGATCTGTGAGAAAATCAGGAAACTTTTCTCTCTCCAGTCCTGAGAATTTGTTTGAAGGTTTGGGATCATTTAAAGCATGATAATACTCGTGTTGTATGCTATATTGCTTTGGTGTCTTGGCGATCTTTGGGTTCTTTGTCAGCTGTAAATTTGTGGCCATTAAAAATGGTGCGCTTAATTTTTAATGTGTTCGTAATAGATATTGAGTGGAATACCGTTCATGGACAGTCACTGCCACAATAAACTTTCATAATGTGTAGGTAAAATTTTCTCCCAGAAATGTAAGGTTATAGTTCATGTATGCAGCAATATTCAGTGGTGCTTCAGCAGTTTTTGACTGCACAAATATGCTTTCAAAACTGTCAGTTGTTGTGTATTTTTGTAAGTTTGTTTTATGAAAAACTAAGTTTGCTCGTAACTGTTTCAATACATATTGCATGTAGCTTGTGTGTTTTTGAGCTTTTAAAAAGTGTAATAATCCCCTGTCTGTCTATATAGACATTAGCAGATCACAGACTTCTGTTTACATTTGTAGTCATTCCTGCTCCTGGTGTCATACTGTTTTTGTTTTCTTTCATAATTTATTTCCATATTCCTTCCTCCTTTATAATTTTTTCTTCCCTTTCTATTCCATCTTGAGTAAATTTCTGACTCGCCATTGCTGCTGCTGCATAATCAAGGCATGTATGTAATATGGACATATACATTGCAGTTTCCAGGGTTTGTATGGTCTTTCACCTCATTGTGAAGTAAATGTCCCGTACAAACCCTGAGTTTCACCTCATTGTGACGTAAATGTCTCATACAAACCCTGAGTTTCACCTCATCATGAAATAAACGTCCCGTACAAACCCTGAGTTTCACCTCATTGTGAAGTAAACGTCCCGTACAAACCCTGAGTTTCACCTCATCATGAAGTAAACGTCTCATACAAACCCTGTGTTTCACCTCATTACGAAGTAAACGTCCTGTACAAACCCTGAGTTTCACCTCATTGTGAAGTAAATGTCCCGTACAAACCCTGTGTTTCACCTCATTGTGAAGTAAATGTCACATACAAACCCTGAGTTTCACCTCATCATGAAGTAAACGTCCCATACAAACCCCGAGTTTCACCTCATCGTGAAGTAAACGTCCTGTACAAACCCTGAGTTTCACCTCATCGTGAAGTAAACGTCCCGTACAAACCCTGAGTTTCACCTCATCGTGAAGTAAATGTCCCATACAAACCGTGAGTTTCACCTCATCGTGACGTAAAAACACTGAGTTTCACCTCATCAAGAAGTAAATGTCCCGTACAAACCCTGCGTTTCACCTCATCGTGAAGTAAACGTCCCGTACAAACCCTGTGTTTCACCTCATCGTGAAGTAAACGTCCCGTACAAACCCTGTGTTTCACCTCATCGTGAAGTAAATGTCCCGTACAAACCGTGAGTTTCACCTCATCGTGAAGTAAACGTCCCGTACAAACCCTGTGTTTCACCTCATTGTGAAGTAAACACCTGCATGAACCCTGAGTTTGACACAAAGGTGCATTCACCATTCTCCTGGTAAAGTGCTGATGCATCATCCTGCAGGCACCCAGGCAGTTATTGTTGTTGTTTTTCCAAATATTTTGTCTGAACTAACCTTACTTTGAACAGAAGAATCCTGTTGAAAATCCTTTTTAGTTTGTGTTGCCAACTGTTAGCAAACTAATGGCATGGATCCTTGCCGTGCAAACCTGTTAATGTAAAATGCTGTGGATTCTTGCCATACCGATAATTTAATATCATGGATTTTTGCCATGCATTGCTGGAAATGTAATATGGATTTTTGCCATGCATTGCTGGTAATGTAATGTCATGGATTTTTGCCATGCATTGCTGGTAATGTAATGTCATGGATTTTTGCCATGCATTGCTGGTAATGTAATGCCATGGGGTTTTGCCATGCATTGCTGGTAATGTAATGTCATGGATTTTTGCCATGCATTGCTGGTAATGTAATGCCATGGGGTTTTGCCATGCATTGCTGGTAATGTAATGCCATGGGTTTTGGCCATGCATTGCTGGTAATGTAATGCCATGGATTTTTGCCATGCATTGCTGGTAATGTAATGTCATGGATTTTTGCCATGCATTGCTGGTAATGTAATGTCATGGATTTTTGCCATGCTTTGCTGGTAATGTAATGCCATGGATTTTTGCCATGCACTTCTGGCAGTGTGATGCTGTGGATTCTTCTCTTGTGCAGCTTTAATTGTTCTGCATGGAATCTTGGCATACACTCGTACTGTAATGGTGTGGTCTCTTGCCATGCCAAGTTAGTAATGGAATCAGGCATTCTTAGTGAGATAGGTCATGACGGGCCATGAGATTAACACTGAGGTTGGTCTCTGTGTTGACATAGGGTTGTAGGTCACAAGGTTGAAAGTGAGGCTTGAGGTCTTCCATGCAGATGACAAACGGGCCAAGTAGTCATGAACACCGTAAATCGTACGCTTGCCATTGCTGTGTACCGTGATATACATGCCGTTGCTGTGTACCGCTTGCTTGTCAGATTCCAAGCATGACATCAGAATAGCCTTTCACAATTTTCCTTTTTGGGGTGAAAGGAAAAACAAGGAGTTAATCAGGACATGGCAGAGCGAAGGCCCACAGTTCAGACTGAGTAGGGAACGGAGTCGATCTTGTGACCCCAGATCGTATGGACCCCAACCTCACTTTTGATTTCATGACCTGACGTGATCCTCACAAATATTCCTAAGAATGGCCCATAGTGTAATCTTGTTGGACACAGCTTGTGACGTAATAATGTTGATTTTTGCCAAGCACTGCTGGTTATTCAATGGCATGGATTGTTGCCATGTAAAACCAGTAATGGCATGGATTCCTGCCATGCAAAACTAGTAATGCAATGCAAAACCAGTCATGGCATGGATTCCTGCCATGCAAAACTAGTAATGCCATGCGAAACCAGTAATGGCATGGATTCCTGTCATGCAAAACTAGTAATACCACGTGAAACTAGTAACGGCATGGAGTGTTGCCATGCAGATCTAGTAATGCCATGCAAAACTAGTAATACCACGTGAAACTAGTAACGGCATGGAGTGTTGCCATGCAGATCTAGTAATGCCATGCAAAACTAGTAATACCACGTGAAACTAGTAATGGCATGGAGTGTTGCCATGCAGATCTAGTAATGCCATGCAAAACTAGTAATACCACGTGAAACTAGTAACGGCATGGAGTGTTGCCATGCAGATCTAGTCATGCCATGCAAAACTAGTAAATGGTATGGATTCCAGTTATGCAAATGAACTCCATTGTGTGTTGATTCTGCACGAGCGCCCTGGGCCTCGTTCTGTTTCAGATCAGTAAGGGCATGGATTCTTGCCACAGTGTAGATTCTTGCCAGTCACTGCGATTAGTGTCATGGCATGGACTCTCAGCATGTTCCATGAGCACACTGGAGTCCCAGATGAAAGGCTGCTTCAAAATTAAATCAAAGTGGCCGTGTTGAAAGAGGGATGGGTCTTGGTCAAGGGTTACATGGAAATATGATGGGAGCCATTTTAGAAAGAAGAATGGCCTTTCCTGTCCTTAGAGATTCCACTCCACTGGAATAGCATGCTCCTTGGAATGCTGGCTTGCTGCTTGCACATGTAGTGTATAGTCTTGCTAGTCATGTTGTGGATTACTTGCATGCATTGTTGGTTATGATTACAGTGGGTGTGGATTCCTGGCATGCGTTGTTGTAAATAAACCACCCTCCTTGTTTGAGCGCGCTGTACAGCAGTTCAGAGATCCTGCGCGCACTGTTAGCGGTGCATTATAAACTTGTGGAGTCCTTGCATGTTCTGTGAGTATTAAAACGTTGTGGGTCACCGGCGTGCGCCGTTGGTGACATTCGTAGTGGTGTGGATTCTCAGCATGCCCTTGTTGTAATGAAACTTCACTGCTTCCTGGACAGCCTCATGGTGGACTAGACTCCCAGCATGCACCGCTAGTTGACACCCTAACAGTACCGGCGTGGATTCCTGGCATGTGTGTCAAAGTGACATGGAGCAGCGTTTTTCACTTCCTGCATGGCAATTCCTCCTCCAACTCCTCTTTGCTGTTGTCAAGCTTTGTGTTCGGCTGCAGCTGCTGGCAGAAAATTGGTCGTATATATACATCCTTCTCACTCCCACCTCTGTGGTAACCACTTCCTGCTGCCCTCGCTTCTCTAGACGTGTCGCTGGTATTTTTGCATGGGTCAGTACCAGTCGCTGGTGTCTTGTGTGATCAAAGCCCGGTGTCGTGCGGTGTTGCAAAGGCAAGCCGATGGGCGGATGGAGTAACAGGCGGTGTTGGCGGTGTTTTGTGTAGACAAGGCCAAAGTGCTGCAGGAAGAGGTGGAGGCGGAGCGAAAAGAACGTCACTCCTCCCCGCGGCACTCCCACGGAGACTCCCCTTACTTAGGCCGTTCGTCTAACCGCAGCAAAGGTAACTGGCTGGCTTGGGCTGGCTGTGGTTTGTTTGTGCTCGTCGTGGTACCCCCTCGCTCCTTGGGAACCCCTTTTGTGTCTCTCCCCATGCCCTCCCACCCTTTTTGTTTTCCTTTTTGATTGTATTCACGTACCTTTTCTTGATCTGATGGCACTTCTGGCTGTTGTTTTTGTGTCTGTGTGTACTTTGGGTTTTCTTTTAGGGTTCGTTGGTTCTTCCCATCTTGGATTTGCGAGCTTTATCAGCTTTGACGTTGCAGGGGATCTTGCGGATCTCGAAGGGGTCTTTTCCCCTTTTTGGGGTCTTAGCATGGTTTCCTTTTTAGGTTCCTGTAAACGGAATTAACTGAGTGTTCCTGCCGCTTGATCGTAAACGAGCAATCCCAGTTTGTTGATTGTTCTTGAATCTGACTGCTTGTGCCATAGGCAGCGTCCATTTATTGACTGCTCTGGAGTCCAGTGGCTCAGTCCATTGGCATTGGCAGTGTCCAGTTAATTGACTATGCTTGTCAGTAAATGCTTAGTTCATTGGCAGTGTCCAGTTGATTTATTATGGTGGTAGCTGAATGCTTAGTTCATTGACATTGGCAGTGTCCAGTTGACTGCTTATACTGGTGGCTAAATGCTTTAGTTCATTGGCAGTGTTTATTTTATTGTCACAGCTCTTGAGTCTAAAGGCTAGTCCATTGGCAGTGTCCAATGGACTAAGTATGTGCTTTTGGTACATGGTGATGTACTTAGTTCAAGGTACTGCCCGTTTGATTGCCTACAATATGGAGTCCAAAGGTTTAGTCCATGGCAGCGTCCAGTTTGCAAGGCTAACATTTTGAGGAATTGCTTTTGTTTTTGTTGATTAAAGATTGTTGTTTTTTTGTTGTTGTTTTTTTCATTGTTGGTGGTGGATTTGGGGGATTTGAGTTGGGGGTGGTCTGCTGTTTTACCTCTGTGGGGTTTTGTGTGTGTGTGTTTGTTTTCCTTTTGCATCTGTTCTTGTAATGTATTCTGCATGGTTTGTTTTGTGGTTTTGGATGGGAACGATGCTCACACTGCAAAGTTTCTTTGTGTCTTGTAGGCCTGGCACAGTCTGGGGAAGGTGTTCCACCCCTCAATTCAGGTTCCGCTGTCGTCTGCAGTTTCTGTTCATTGCCTCATGATTTTTTACTGATTTAATTTGTGGATTCTTTGGTTGATTTCACCCCAACCCAATTTCTCTCCCACAATCCTTTGCTGCTTTTTTTTTTGTTGGCACAAAATGTGATGCACATTATCAAGATTGACATCAGTGGAGCTTTGTGTTGGTGTCCGAACCAGTTTGCTATGTTTGATTTTTAGTTTTGTTCTTCCTTTTCTTTAATTTTTTAAAACTTTTGATATGTTCTTGATGTATCTTTTTTGTTTGTTTTGTTTTTTGTTTTTGTTTCTTTTTTCTGTTTTCATTCTGTGTTAATTGATTCATATTCATAGCTCAAACACACAAGGCATAAAGGTAAATTCAGCCTGACAACCTGGAGCAGTGTTTGGAACTTTGGCTCAAGTCAGTTGTTAAGTATGACAGCTGTTGTAGTCCAGTTTAAGACAACCTTGAACAAACTTTCAGAACTTTGGCTGAGGTTAGTTGTTAAAGCATGACAGCTGCTGCAGTTCAGTTTAAGACAACCTTGAGCAAACTTTTGGAACTTTGGCTGAGGTTAGTTGTTAAAACATGACAGCTGCTGCAGTTCAGTCTCACACAACTTGAAGCAAACTTTCAGAACTTTGGCTGAGGTTAGTTGTTAAAACATGACAGCTGCTGCAGTTCAGTCTCACACAACTTGAAGCAAACTTGCAGAACTTTGGCTGAGGTTAGTTGTTAAAACATGACAGCTGCTGCAGTTCAGTCTCACACAACTTGAAGCAAACTTCAGAACTTTGGCTGAGGTTAGTTGTTAAAACTTGACAGCTGTTGCAGTTCAGTCTCACACAACTTGAAGCAAACTTTCAGAACTTTGGCTGTGGTTAGTTGTTAAAACATGACAGCTGTTGCAGTTCAGACTCACACAACTTGAAGCAAACTTTCAGAACTTTGGCTGAGGTTAGTTGTTAAAACATGACAGCTGCTGCAGTTCAGTCAAAGATTACTTGGAGCAAACTTTCAGAACTTTGTCTGAGATTAGTTGTTAAAACTTGACAGCTGTTGCAGTTCAGTCTCACACAGCTTGGAGCAAATTTTCAGAACTTTGGCTGGAGTCAGGTGTTCACTGATGTATAACTAGCTGTTCAGTGTTACAGTCCAGTTTAAGCACAGAGTTTGCCTTGCGATTGGGTGGATATGCTGTGTCATTGGTTCTTTTTGATTTTTTGGTTGCCCATTATGATTACCCCATGAGTACAGATACGTGGCTTGTTCAGGCATTTTGCTTCAGTTACATGTGTACTTTCATTGGCAATTCAAAAGAATTTGGGCACTGCTGCTTTTGAGATGAGAAATTGAAAGTTCCAAACTGTTGACAGTATTAAGCATGAGAAGTTTTCTTGGTGTTCATATGGATTTCTTGCTTATGGTTTCTTGACCCCCTCCCCAGCGTTGTACATAGCTTTGTGCTAATGATCATAGCTTTGTGCAAATGATCACAGCATTGTACAAATTACCATAGCTTTGTGCAAGTGATCATAGCATTATTCAAATAATCATAGCTTTTTGCAAATGATTATGTGTATGATTACAGTGGCAGTTTTCTTCATAGCTTTGTACAAATGGTCGTGTACATGACTATAGTCCTGGTGTTTGTGTTGCACAGAACAAGAGCCTATCAAACAATCAGTGTTACTGTTAGGCTGTCAGGCTGGCTGGTGATTCAGGTGTGGTGAAAGCTGTAGTGTTATGATTTTGAGACACTGTCAATCTGATCACTGTCAGACTTCACTTCAAGGCAGAAATTACTGAGCTTTACCACCTTCAGTGACCTTCATTTGCACCTCAAGGTCACATTGGCATCAAGTAGTTAAAGATTCAAAGTTGTATGTCTTGTTAAGATCTTATCTGATCAAACTTAAATTTTTCCAATTATCATTATTGATGCTGAACTCGAACTTAATGCGATTGTTAAATGCATCAACTAGCTTATGTAACTGGTGAGTTTTTTTTCCCCTTCGTACTCTTGCTTAAATTCAGGGGAAATAATTGATGCGTTGCCTGACTTTAGGGCTTCCTCTTATTTGTTGCTCTGCGTTATGCCCATAAGTGAGTACTGCTGAAGTCCAGTTCAGCCTCACCTCACTCCTTGAATTTCAAGGGGTTGTCATTGGGGGTGGGGTGGGGTTTTTTTGGGGGGCTATAAAGTGGTTAATATCAGTACCCAGTTTCTGCTATAGTCAGTGTGTGTGTGTGTGTGTGTTTGTAGTGCTTTTTTTTTTTTTTTTTAATCATTTAAAAAAATAAAAATTCTTTATGTAAATTGTTGGGGTAGGACTATGCGCTACATGTGCATAGAATATCATATTTAGGTTAATATGTATCATGTGCAAGGGCTCAGGGCGTTGATGAGCGCATGATAAATGTACATTATTATTATTATTATTATTATACACTCATCTGCTCCTTGGGGTTCTGTTCAGTAGATATAATTGGTATCTCCAGTTTGTGTGCTTCATGTTTGACGTACAGTATGTATTCATAAACGTGTTTAGACCTTGAGGTGCATAGGGCAGTGCTTGGAGGCCTCGTTCGGTAGTTGGTTGCCTGCAGTCGTTTCCGCATAAGCAGTGTGCATTTGGTCTCCGACATTCCCTCAACAAGGAGTGCAGTCTGGTTGTTCAGTAGGTTGGCTGCCATCAGCTTTTCCCAACTAAACGATACGTATTTCATTAATAGGATCCAAACACATAAAAGATTCAAAAGAACGTTTATTTATTATGATCTAGACAGCGCGATGCAAATTTTCAGGGAAATCCCTTTCTTCAGGCCACAAAAGGCTATATTATAGTTTATACAAAACGCTAGCAGTCATTCTTGTTTCAGATTTTCGTTCAATAGAATTTCTTTCCTACAATGAGGAGTGCAGTTTCATTTGTTCAGTATGTTGGCTGCCCTCGGCAATTGCTGAATAAACACTGTGTATTTTATTCAGCAGAATTCTGTGGCCTCAACAAGAAGTGCAGTTTGACTGTTCAGTAGGTTGGCTGCCCTCAGTTGTTTTAACCTTTGGAAAAATGAATTTAACCCTGTTTTATTTTTTTTTTTTCAGCAGAATTCTGTGTCCTCAACAAGAAGTGCAGTTTGACTGTTCAGTAGGTTGGCTGCCCTCAAGTCCTTTAAACCTTTGGAAAAATGAATTTTTTAACCCTGTTTTATGTGTATTTTATTCAGCAGAATTCCTGGCCCTCAAAGAGGAGTGCAGCAACCTGCGCAAGAGGATTCAAGCCATTGAGGCTGAGATGAAAATGTAAGTCTGCATTGTGTCTGGTCTTCCCCCATGTGCAGAATGGACCATTCTGTGTGTGTGTGTGTATGTATGTATGTACATCGTTGTTGTTAAGTATTTTCCTTGCATTTGAGCAGGTTTTAGCTCCGTGTTTCATTGAGTTGCTGATGTTTTATTGTTAAATGTTCTGAATGTTTATGTAAATGACGAGCCAGAAGGCAAATTTCTCTACACAGAGACAATAAAGTTGTATTGTATTGTGTATTCATGAGGGAGGTCATCAAGATAACTGAGATCAGAAGTGAGGCTGGGGTCTGAACTTGACATGGAGTCATTCTTAATGAGCTAGGTCATGACAGGTCATGAGACTGAGCTTTCAGTCTAAACCTGGCTCATTAGGGATGACCCTTGTGTTGATACAGAACCCATCCTCATACTTTCAGACTCATGACCCACTGTGACCCGTTCTCATTCAGAATGGTCCATGGACTAACTGTTGGTCTATCTTTGTCTGGATGTCTGTCTCTTTCAATCCCTTCTGATGAAATAAAACATTTTGAGGTGTTGGCCCAGCTTCTTGGTGTTGTTCCACCCCTTTGTGTGCGGGCAATTTGTTGTTGGTGTTGTTGTAGAGTTGCCCAGCTGAACGTTCTGGGGTTAACCTGGTATATATATATATATATACAGTTGTGCTTGTCAAATGCAGTCAATGTGATGAGAGGATTGTGTGTGAATATTTTATTACCCTGCCACTGGGACAGCCACACCCTGTCTTTGGGGGATTTATCTCCGTTTCTGGAGGCTGGATGCTGTTATGCCAGAACATCAAGGTGCAGGGGATGATGATGATGGTCGTTGCAGGTCACAGAAGGAAAATCTGCAGCTGTCCTCTGAGTGCAGCAAGCTGCAGGAGATGATGGTGACGATGATGATGATGGTTGCAGGTCACGGAAGGCAAAATCTGCAGTTGTCCTCTGAGTACAACAAGCTGCAGGAGATGATGATGATACGATGATGGTTGCAGGTCATGGAAGGAAAATCCGCAGTTGTCCTCTGAGTACAACAAGCTGCAGGAGATGATGATGATATGATGATGGTTGCAGGTCATGGAAGGAAAATCTGCAGTTGTCCTCTGAGTACAACAAGCTGCAGGAGATGATGGTTGACGATGATGATGAGTTGCAGGTCATGGAAGGAAAATCAGCAGTTGTCCTCTGAGTACAACAAGCTGCAGGAGATGATGACGATGGTGATGATGATGATGATGATGATGGTTGCAGGTCATGGAAGGAAAATCAGCAGTTGTCCTCTGAGTACAACAAGCTGCAGGAGATGATGATGATATGATGACGGTTGCAGGTCATGGAAGGAAAATCTGCAGTTGTCCTCTGAGTACAACAAGCTGCAGGAGATGACGACGATGGTGATGATGATGATGATGATGATGGTTGCAGGTCATGGAAGGAAAATCTGCAGTTGTCCTCTGAGTACAACAAGCTGCAGGAGATGATGACAATGGTGATGATGATGATGGTTGCAGGTCACGGAAGGAAAATCTGCAGTTGTCCTCTGAGTACAACAAGCTGCAGGAGATGATGATGATGATGGTGGTTGCAGGTCATAGAAAGAAAATCTGTAGCTGTCCTCCAAGTACAACAAGCTGGAAAGATGATGATGGTGATGATGATGGTGGTTGCAGGTCACAGAAGGAAAATCTGCTGCTGTCTTCCGAGTACAACAAGCTGCAGGAGATGATGATGATGATGATGATAGTGATGATGATGATGGTTGCAGGTCACGAAGGAAAATCTGCAGCTGACCTCTGAGTGCAACAAGCTGCAGGAGATGATGATGATGATGATGATGGTTGCAGGTCACGGAAGGAAAATCTGCAGCTGTCCTCGGAGTACAACAAGCTGCAGGAGTCGTACAAACACCTGGAGGCCCTGAAGGAGAAGCTTGCCAGCAGCGAGGTGACCTGGCGCCAGAATCTGACTGATGCCCAGAAGGATGCCCAGAAAAGCAAGCAGGAGGTGAGAGATACCGCCCTGGCCTCCTCCTCCTCTTCTCCATTCGCCTCTTCCTCATCGGCCCACTTGGCCGCTCCGGCCCCGGGGGGCCGCCAGCTGCAGTCCGCAGCCAATCAGGAGCAGGTAGATGGGATCGACGTTGTGCTTGGGTGTTTGCACTGGCTTTGTTTCTTTGCAGGTTTTCTCTTTTTCCCCCTGTTAGTCTTACCCTAGCTGGCTTGTTTTTTTTTGTGCGGGTTTGTTCCCCTGCTCTCTCTCTCTCGCTCTCTCTCTCTCTCCCCCCCCCTCTCTCTCTCCCTCCCTCCCTCCCTCTGTCCAGCCACCCCCTCGCCTCTTTCCCCATCTCTCATCCAATGGCTTTACTCAGGTGCATTCTCCGGTTTGCTGGCCACGTGGACTGGATGCTCAGTTTTAGATTTTGTGACACAAATTGTGTTTGTCTTGTTTTTTTCTTGTTTTTCTTTTGGTTGGGATTTGGTGAGGAGCTCGGTTCTTTGGCTCAGACTGAAGAGGTTGACCTGGTGGAGGTATGAGGTTTGACTGTTTGCAGTCCCCTGATTTCCTGCTTTTCTGCGTGGAGGACTTGTTCATTGCTGTGCAGGCTGCTGTATTGTTTTGGTTACTACCTTGTTACAGCCTCTGAGCCATCTGCGCCTCTGCCCACTGTGTGGAAGTAGGGGTCTGGTTTTCCACCCTGTCAGCATGTAGGGTCTATGCACTTGCTTGCGTTAAAGGAACTAACCCTCTCAAAACACGTTTTGTCCAGAAAGGCCAGCCTTTCTCCAGCAGGTAGAAAAGAACGTCACAAAAACTTGAAAATGAGGATTTTGTTTTAAAATACCCCATTGATAATTTATTTTCAGTTTAAAATGTTACTTTCAACAGTGACAGTTGGCAAGACTGTAGAAAACTGTCATTTGTCTCAGTTGGCCCAACAGCTACCCATGGCCACTTCGGTCTTGCTCCTTATGGAGACTGAAGCACACAGCAGTTGTTCAGTATCAGAGGGTGGTGCTTGCAGCATGGGTTAGCAGGGATACTCGTCTCTGTTGCTGAGTGCAGCCAGTCCTGGTACTCATCACTAGTGAAACTAAGCTTGGAAACAGTATATAAAGTCAAAGGAGGGAGCGCTGGAAAGCAAACCCCTTGATTTTGAGTTCTTGTTTTGATCAGCCTGTTTGGACAAAGCTTGTTTTTTTAGAGGGGATAGTTCATTTAACCTTTTTGGTTCAGGATGGAGCATTGGGCTTTCAGCAGCATGTCGCCATTGAGCACGATTCTCAGCCCTCTCCTCCACATTGCCCCAGGGTTTTTTTAACCAGAGGTGCCCCATGCCAAGAACATGATTTTGCCAAGATGGTGCAGTCCTTCTTACACCCCCCCCCCCCCCCCCAAAAAAAAAGAAGTGAGGACAGATTTCAGTACTTGCTTTGGGACAAGCAGGCATTTTTGATCGAATGAAGAAGACACATCATAATTATGTCACACATTATTCTCCTGCCACTTTCAATTTTTCGCTCAAAGCAAAAATGCTACAAAGATGTGTTTTTTTCCACACAATCAGCCATAAGCTAGCAAAGACTATTATGTGGTACTTTGCAGTGAGCCACCAGGCTGGTTGTTAAGGGCGGTAACTGCATGCCCATCCTCTCATTTGGGTGTGGAGTGCACTATCTTGGTGTAAAATATCTTTGTCTCTATCTCCTTCAGGCCTCAGTCCATCGTCATTTGTCTTTCTTTGGGCAACCCCTTTCCCTTTACTCCTGGTGCCTGTTTGTGTTCACTCGTTCACGCTGTCAAATGCCTGTGAGTAACATCCTGCACCCCGAAGTCATCATGCTTTTCCCACAGTGGCAGGGGATACTGCATGTAACATTAAAGTATTGCAGATGCAGGGAAATGGTTGCAGACACAGAAGCTGCCCAGGGTGTGGGTGAGCCTCTGGACAGCAGCCAAACTGGACATTTTTGTCTTTTGTGCCAGATTATTAAGTGAAAAGCTCATAGTCATTCTTAGGGTTGACAAGGGTTTGTGCTAGGTATGAACCTTGTTTGCTGGGTTAGATGGATTCAGTGAGAGAGGTGCCTATATTCAGCAGTTATGCTTATTTGGATTTTTATATATATTTTTTTTTAGAAAAAAAAGTCCCTCACATTTTGCTTTAAAAAAAAGAAGTCATAAAAATGCATTAGTGCATACACCAGTAAGCATAGGCACAAACTGAAATTGTTAAAATTGTGGCAGACGTTGAGTGTAGATTGCCCCCCCCCCCGCCCCCCCCCCACCTCATTCAGTTATGAGAGAGAACCTGCCTTCTTGATTAAGAGAGATTTTGCCACTCAACAACACGTCCCACCACCACCACTACCCATGCTTACCCCACACCTGCTTTTCTGATGTTTCAGCTAGACTTTTCTGATGTTTCAGCTAGTTTGTTTTGAGAGTCAGTTCCCATAGGTGATGGGTGCATGTCATGTGTGTGGTGGTCTTTAATTCGTGCAACTTCGCAGCCCAGTGTATGGCATGTTGGTGTTGATCTTATTCAGTGCTTGCTGCAGTTTCAGGGTTCCTACAGTCGTTGAAATGTTTGAAGAAAATGAATTGCCATTTTCAGGGTCTTTAGAATCTGTGAAAAATGAATAATTCAACTGAAGGTCTTTCGGAATTTGTGAATGTTGCCTTCTCATGTCAAACTGAGAAGACAACGATTCCCTGACTTGGAAAATAAATAGCTAGAATGCTTCATACTTTGGCTGTTAATAACTTAATGTTATGTATATATGTACATTGTAATCATAAATAAGTAGATTGCTTCATACTTTGGCTATTAACCCCTTCACTGCTCCAGCCTGTAAAATTTCCAGGCTGAAAGATGCACAGATGTGTTTGCCAAAAGTTTATTTTCCCTGTCCTTTAACACGTCTACTTTCAATAACACGCATTTTGATGAAAATCCTTTCACATGTCAGGCCAAAAAAGAAAACAAAAAGGCTTCAGGGTGTCAGATTTCACACTTCTATTAGTCATTTTCAAGTGACATCATGGCAGCGAAGGGGTTAATAGCTTGGTGTTTTGTATATATGTACGTTGTAATCATGAAATGGCAATACTTTGGCATGTGTAGCTGAGGATATATTTGCATCACATTTGGTGGATTAATTTAAAGGTCTCAAAATGAGTAATCTATCAAATTTAATCTATAAGTTTCGAAATTGGTGATCTTAATAGTTTGGAGTGTATGGTTTGTAGAAACCCCAATTTTTGGCCCCATTTTTGTCTCGCCACTAGTGCTGTGGTATGGATTGTTCTGCACTTTATTTCGTTGCCCTGTGCTTCAGTTGTTTTGTCTTTTCCTCACATTTTGGCTCCCTTGAGTTTCAGAATTTGCCTTGGATTTAAGTTTGTATTGCAGCTAACAGCAAGATTTTATTTTGTGAGTGTGTGATGCATGTATGCCTGTGTTTGTGTGTGTTTTAGAGGGGGGTGTCAGGGGTTAGAGGGGGGTGTCAGGGGTTAGAGGGGGGTGTCAGGGGTTAGAGGGGGGTGTCAGGGCGCCCACCCCCTCCAGTGCAAAAAAAAGAAGAAGAGTATTATGTTGTTTGCTTGTTAAACTGAACAGTGTCAAAATGTCCCATTAATATTTGCGTACTGGGGTAAGCGCTCTTTGTTGCAGCTTTAACTGTGTCGTTATTAAGGCCAGTGAGTCCTGTCCACCTGCTGGATCAGGACACCTATGCTGACATGCTGAAGAGACGACAGCGTCACGACACATGTTCAGTTATACACACAGTCAGTGAAGATGTTTTAGACAGTGTATGTTAATGCAGGTGATGTCACCGATGTTCCAGTCAGGGGGTGATGAGACTGGGGCATTGTTCGCCTTGCGGCTGGAAGATGCAGGCAGTGAGTTAATGCAGTTGTGCTCCCTGTTGAGGAGGAGGATGGTGGTGGTGGAGTATTTATTACCCCTGCTGCAGCACTGAGACGCATGGAGTGAGATAATACAGCTTTGCTCTCAGTGCCACCGGTAAGCGCAACAGCTGTCCGACCTCGGGTAACAAAAAAACGATGGTCATCACGGTGGACATTGGAGCTCAGGCCCAAATGACAGTGGCGCATTCTTTGTGTTGCAGCTTCAGAGTGCAGGGGATGAGATGGTGGAGCTACGCTCTCAGTGTCAGCAATATTCACAACAGCTGTCCACGCTCAGAAGTCAAGTGGAAACCATGGAAACTGACTACAGACAGCTCGCTGACCGCAGCAAGAAGGTACGTGTGGTACAAATGCAGCGGTGCAGCCGTACATGTGGTGGTGCGACTATTCCGTTGGAAAGCTGGGTGACAGAATGTAGCATTTTTGACTCTTGCTTACAGGCAGCTGTTCTCTGTGTGTTAGACTAAGACTGTCACGTTTGCTGTGTTTGTGTTTCTAGCCGTTATTTGTGCATTGCACTGATGGGTTTTTCTGTGTTTGTGTTTGCAGCTGTCCCTCATGTCCAGCATCCCGCTGCTGATGTTGCTGTTCGCCATCCTCCTGGCTCTCTACCCAACTCTGGAACAAATCACCGCCACCACCTCATAGTGTTGCAAGCCACAGATACTGTGTATTCCTCATCCGCGTGGATTCTGTACAGTCATCATAGACGGCGTTTAAGGGTTGCCGAGGATAGTGCGTAGTTTGGTCATGGCGGTGGCTGCAGCAGCATCGCAACAGGGTGGACATTTGGCCAGACACCTCGGCAGCGATATGATGAAACTCAGGAGGCACGCTTTCGCTGCTGCGGATCCTCAAACAGCCACACAAAAGCACCATCCTCGCTTCATGGAAGTCCACTCCTGACTGGCTGCGTCGTGGGCCGCTGGAACTTGTTGAACCAGTTTATGCCCCTGCCCCTCTCCCCTCCTCCCCCTCCCCCCTCCCCCCTTGCGGTGACGATGTGATCAACGTTATAGCTGCATGCATAAAAGTAGAATGTACTCATAGCGGTGCCAGCGAGCGCCGGCCTTGGGAGGAGAGGGCTTGGTTTGTATGGTGTAGCTGTATTTCTGATGACATGTATGTGCAGAGTATGAGGTTCTGGCCTTCCTTCTTCAGCAGGGAGTATTCACGAGGTGAGGTCACCATGGTGACGGGGATTGAACGTGAGGCTTAGGAGTGCAGGCTATGGCAGGAGTGGCACAAAATCTTCACACGTCCTTGCCGTTTTCGCGTACCCCAGCCTCACTTTCAATATCCTGACCCACCCTGACCTAGCTCATCAAGAATGGTCCGTGGCTTCTCCATATAGGGTTAAAAAAAAGAAAAAGAAAAAAAGGCATGTTGGTGTGGGTTGAAACAAACTGCATGTCGTCTGCAATGGTGGCAAGCAGTGCCTCCGATGTGCTCCTGGGTCTTTGTAGAGAGATGTGTTCTGTTTCCTGAACTTTGTCCTGTCTTTCCAGCCCGTGTTCTCAGATTCCAGCAATGGATGTTTTCCAGAGCATTTTCAGACAATTGCAAGAGGTGCATAGTTCTGGCGCAAGGTTGCCATCTGGGCTTGTGCACCTTTTGCCTTTGTGTTCCTGACGGAATGCACGCGAAGGCTGCAAGAGTAGGAACATTTCCCGGTTGCCAGACATTGGGATAGACAGGACCTCTCTCTAGACACAAGACACCAGGATCATATTCTAGGCACAGGATGCTGTGATTCGCAAGATGCTTTTCCTGGACGCAGGATTTTGCAGGATAATTTCCTCGCCCGCAAGATGATGCAGAAGGACCATCTCTGGGCAAAAGATGCTGCAATAGTCAGGACAGTCTCCAGGATTGTTACCTAGCCGGAATAAGTTGCAGCAGACAGCAGACAGGATGTTCACCCCCCAACCCACCCCCCTTCCCCCCAAGCACAAGAAGTGTATACCATTGCGATGTTAGCACTGTTTTATGGGAAAATGTCTCATTTACAGGCAAGAAAACCAGGCAGCCATCCTCCAGGGATCTGATGATGTGTGTGTGTGTGTGTGTGTGTTTGTGCTGTGATTTAATTATTGGTCACAATTCATCGTCTTTCTGAATCTACATGTATTATAGGCCGATGTATGTCAGTTTCTGTAGAACCTTAATCCCCTTATTGTTATTCAGCATTGCAATCAAAATGTCCAACATTCACAGTCAGTTTTTACGAGACTGCATGTTCCTGTGTGTGTGTGTGTGTGTGTGCACACGTGCATGCGTGCCTGTGTGGGATTAAACACAGTTGTTGCTTGTAGGTGTGACTGGCGAGATGTTTGTCGACATCTTGGATTCAGGCTGTTCTTTGTGCAGAAGATTTATGTGTAACATACGCAGATTATATACTCTAAGTGAGTCACTGGTTACAGAACAGTTTTATTCTTCAGTTGCCCAGCCAAACACCAGTTAGCGTGTCACTTTGATGGCATAGTTGATTTTACTCCCCTTTCGGTTTCGATTTAGCGTAGTTCGTTTTCGTTTTTTGCTTTCGGTTTCGAATCCATGTATTTCAATTGAGGTTTGAATTCAAAGCTGTAACTTGCAGGACACGTGCTTGTTGACAACTGCTCTGTTTTTAGAGACTGTGTTGTTTGGGTGAAATGGAAGGCAGAACCGGAAGTGACCCTGAACTGTTGTTGTACCGTTACAAGCACTGGAATTCAAAACTGAATTGCAATCTGAATGAGAAAAACGAAATGGAAACGGTGCAGTAGAATCATGCTTGACTTTTCACTTTTACTTTCGCTGAAGGCAAGCGCTGCTAGCACGTTCTGTGAATGTGTAGATTTGGGCGCTTTCTGCAGATCGACTGCTTCTTGATTTATTCGCCCCGTTTTACTTCAGAGCTCCCCACTACAATAGCCGAATTTTACACCGACAGGATTTTGACCGACGAGTGTCGCTGAACAAAAGTCACTGTGAAGCTGTGATGGTCGATGGTCAACAGTAATAATGAGGATTTGCTGAGTGTCCCTCTGCGTGAAATGGACTGAGACCAACAAAGCTCTGTGTCGTGACAACAAAAGGACAAAAACAAGATGGCGTAAGAAATTACTGTTAGCTGTTGCAAGTGAGCGTATATATATATATATAT
Source organism: Alviniconcha marisindica (assembly GCA_018857735.1). Lineage (NCBI taxonomy): Eukaryota > Metazoa > Mollusca > Gastropoda > Provannidae > Alviniconcha > Alviniconcha marisindica. The sequence goes on from JABMCL010003763.1 coordinate 592,917, forward strand.
ATTGTACTGGAAAATAAATGTACAAATCCCAAGGGAAAAAAATCCCCCCCCCCTGCAAAGAGAGAGAAGTAGCAAACAAAGAAGGAGCAAAAGAACAATTATAAATTCAACATTGCTGATATAGAATTTGTTGTTGTTGTGATTTCTGTTGTTATCAACAGGTAAAAGTGTATTTCATGATCCAGTTTGGAGAGAGAGAGAGAGAGAAAAAGTGTGAGTATGCCGGATCTGATATATTCATGGGTGCATGCAGAGTACTGAAGTCTATAATTTCTGACAAATGTAGCGGGTTCTGGACTTCGGAATCTGGAAGAAAAGTTGTTGGAGTATAATAGATACTAATAAAAAATAAAAATAAAAATAAAAATCTCCAGGACCAGAGTCAGCATTGTACATGCTTCCATGTCCAGAGAATGCCAAGTTTGATTTATTCCAGCAGTAGCTGGATTATACCCCATATTTATTTATTGTTGCTTGTTGGAGGTAATGACCTTGAAAGTTCAGTTGTGATCACAGGTGTTTGTATTGTTAGACAATTTGGAAAATAAGGATGAATATGACACTCGTGAATAGAAGAGGTTTACAGAAGTAATATTATATATATATCCTTTTTGAAAACAATCCAGACGGTTTGAAATTCAAATAGCTGTGATTGTAATTGTTCAGAATGTTTTAGGGTCATTGTAGATCTGAAGCTTTTCTTTGCGGATTCCTCTTTTGCATTACAAGGGTGCAGTATGGTGGTGATATTTTCTGTGCGACTGCAAGTCAATACTTTCTCACTGGGGGAAATTCCACTATAGTTTTGGCCTGAAAATGACCTGCACATTGCGACTGTAATTTTTTGTTGTTTTTTGTTGTTGTGTAGGTTTGTTTGTTTGTTTTTATTGAGCTATCTGCAGCAGAGTTAGCTGTCCAGCAACAAGGATACTTCCAATAAAGGTATGGCCTGTTACTTTGACCATAGGTCTGCACCTATTCTGGTGCCATAAGAGGTGACAGAATAAAGATGCAGGGAAGGTTGGCGTTTTCATTGCAACTATAGATATAAACCTTTTCACACCTATTCTGGTGCAATAAGAGGTGACAGAATAAAGATGCAGGGAAGGTTGGCGTTTTCATTGCAACTATAGATCTAAACCTTTTCACACCTATTCTGGTGCGATAAGAGGTGACAGAATAAAGATGCAGGGAAGGTTGGCGTTTTCATTACAACTATAGATATAAACCTTTTCACAGAGGCTACCTGCAGTGGATATATTACAGAATAAAGGTGCAGGGAAGGTTGGCGTTTTCATTACAACTATAGATCTAAACCTTTTCACAGAGGCTACCTGCAGTGGATATATTGCAGAACTAGATGCAGGGAAGGTTGGCGTTTTCATTACAACTATAGATCTAAACCTTTTTTCACAGAGGCTGCCTGCAGTGGATATATTACAGAACTAGGATGCAGGGAAGGTTGGCGTTTTCGTTGCAACTATAGATCTAAACCTTTTCACAGAGGCTACCTGCAGTGGAGATTGCAGAACAAGGATGCAGGGAAGGTTGGCGTTTTCATTACAACTATAGATCTAAACCTTTTCACAGAGGCTACCTGCAGTGGATATATTACAGAACAAGGATGCAGGGAAGGTTGGCGTTTTCATTGCAACTATAGATCTAAACCTTTTCACAGAGGCTACCTGCAGTGGATATATTACAGAACTAGGATGCAGGGAAGGTTGGCGTTTTCATTACAACTATAGATCTAAACCTTTAAACCTTTTCACAGAGGCTACCTGCAGTAAAGGGTGGCGTTTTCATCGTGATTAAGCCTTTCCACGGAGGCTAGCTGGGTCCAGCTGGCAGAAGAAGAGTGTCACGAAGATCGTTTGCATTGTGATTGTGGATCTATAACTCGTTACCAGGGCTACCTGCCGCAGAGCTGGCACTACGGGGGTGGCATGAAGATGTTGACGATGTCACTGAATCTGTAGATCTCCGCTACATGGGTAGAGTCAACAGAATGGAAGTGTCGCGAAGAGTCGGTGTTTTCGTTGTGGTTGATCTGTACCTTTCAGTGGGGCTGGCTGCTGCAGAGTTGGCAGTACGGGTGGGCGAAGTGATGATGGGGATGTTTTCACCACGTCTGTAGATATGTGCCGAAGAGTAATACTGTTGGTAGGGGTGTGCTGCCCCTGCCACTGCCCCCCCCCCCCCCCCCCCATAGACATGATGCTTGCAGTGATAAATGCTACTTTTTAATTTATTTCAACTTGTGCAAATGTGGAGTTTTGTAAGCTGGGAGAGTTTTCTAGAGTTGCATTCACCTCATCTACCCCCCCCCCCCCCCCCCCCCCCACACACACACACACCTACCCAGTTGAAGTAGTATAGTTTCTTGGTGGTCAGATGCATCCATTATACTATTATTCCGTTACAAGTTTTTAAACAGCACCCAAGAGCTAACCCGTTTCAACAGAAATGCCCGGGCAAATGCTGTCTTGGCGTGTGCCGGAAAGAATGCGATGCAGCTGATGGTGTGTGGTGATCGGATCGGAGGGAAAGAAGAGAGAAGGAGAGACGGGAATGAAGTGAGTGCAACTCTGGAGCAATTGCTTGGTTTTGTGAAGTCCTGAAGTCCGAGTCTTAAGCAAGCGCGTCTTCCCAGCTGTGCTTGGGCGACATGCCTGGCGGTTTGCAGCGTAAAAACAACTTTGGCGTATTGTGTGAGTGTAGCGTGTGTGCGTGTGTGTGTGTGTGTGTGTGCGTGTGTGCCTCTCCTGTCTGAGAGAGAGAGAGATGGAGGGAGGGAGAGTGTATATTTCACTCGCATCTTGAGAATATCTCATAATGTAGTTAGTATGCACACGATTTGTACATCTACCACCACTGGTACCAGCCACAATACTGTATTATAGCCATGTGTGTGTATATATATATATGTACATGTATACCTAAAAAGCAGTTGTATGATTTTGATCCACTCTTGAAAAAAAATAAACAGTTGATAATCTTGTGTACAGCGTTGCGTTGCCTCAGATTATTATTTTTATTGATTTTTTTACGACGAAATGTCTTTTCAAGAAAACGTCACTCAAAACGATCAGTTGGTTTTGTTTTGTTTTTTAAATATCCACCGAAGTGGTGTACTTACAGCGCTGGCACGGCTGGTGCCACATGAAACTGCAGCCGTCTCGGCGCAAGTTCTGTGTACACCATACAACCATGCACCGTGTCACTTCATGCAAAGCCACATACGTAAGGTGTATGCGTGTTTAGCTGTAACCTGCCACCTGCGCTTTTGGCAGAATGACCGGGGTCTTTTACGTGCTACTGCGGTAACACGGTGGTCTAACGGATACCGAATTAAGAGTCAGCACAGAAAGTCGACCCTGGAGAAGAAAATTCTCCCGCCGCTCCTTGTAGAGCTATATAATCTTTGCTGTCAGCACCCCCCCCCCCCCCCCCCCCCCCGCAGCGCCCCGCACACACAACACACATGCAGACATACACTTACATTCTCGGACAACCGACACACAAACATGAACACTCGAATACATACATACGCAGTTTAGGCCTGTGGTAATTTTGTTAGAGTTGTAACAAACTTCACTGGTAAAGATTTAGGCCGCAGCTTTGAATAAAATGAAAGGGTACAACTAAGCTACCCCAATAAATAAATATATACACACGCTGTTCGCGCTCACACATCAACGCACGCTTCCATATGATACACGCTGCATGTAATACATAGTCTAAGGCTTCAAAATGTGTTTATTCAACAGAACATCAACATTTAATAGATCGATCTAAGCAAACATTGCTCTTAAGGACTTTCTTCACATAAACATGTTTTGCATATATTGTTAACATTGCCTTCACATGCTCTCAGGAATCAGTTCAACAAAGACTTGAGTGTGCACTTTCTTCTCTTTAGTGTCGTGTAAACTTGCCGCATTCCTTTTAACTCTGGTATACTGACACTGCTTCAATGCGCTAAACTCGATTACAAGAAAGTCCCTGGGACCGGCAAATGTTTTCTCTCTTCCAAACGACTTAAAAAAATAAAAAAATAAAAATCACGCATGCATTTTGCTTGAAACAAATTCTGATGTTCAATGTTTCCTGTTTTTGCACACACAAAAGAGCACGCAGTGTACATTTAACTGCTTGAATCGTTTGATCCGGCTGTAATATTGATACTGTTGGATCTTTCATGTGTATGTGTAAGTGACGGACAAACAGTAAATACAAAGGCTCTTGCACAACGATCGTCTTCTTCACATACAGCCAATTCCAAGACTACTTCTGTGTAAGAGTTAAAAATGAAATCACCCCCGTTGAAAGCGGCAACAAATGTCACACGCAAGCCCTTTGCACTTGTACATTTGAGGGTGTACCTTTGGTGGAGTTTATGTACCTTGTATTTACTTGCATGCCAGGTGAGCGTTGCTGAAGGCGATTTGAGTCTTTGTTGTGTTCATGTGAAGTCTTTTAAGAGGTTTGTTAACTCTGCTGATTCCTTTGCACCTGTCTGTCTGTGTGTGTGTGTGTGTGTCTGTGTGTGTCTGTGTGTGTGTGTGTTTGTGTGTTGTTGTTGTTGTTGTTTTTCTAGACTGAGCGGTTAAACCCCCGCACCTTCTTATTATCACAGCTGCTTCATGTATTCAAATATCAAGTTTTGTTTATGCCTGGTAGTGGTCCCTTATTCTCCAGTTCTTTATGTGGGTTTTTGTTGGGGTCATTGTTGCTCTCAAAAACGCACCGCATCACATTTCACACTCAAGATAATATAATGACTGGATCATAAAGTGGAGTTAACACCAAAACTGTCACGACGATTGTAGATGCAAACTGAAAAGAAAAGATCAGACGAAATGACAGTTGCATGGATAAAAATAAATTCATAGCTCAATCTAAAAAATCTCTCTCTTTCTCTCCCCCCCCCACCCCCCAACCCCTTTCTCTCCCACTCCCTCCTTACTCTCTCCCTTTCTCCCAGCCTCTCTTTCCATCCATCTCTCTCATACCAACTTTGATTCCTTCTCACAAGTTTCCCTTTATGTCAATCCATACTTCATGCTCATCCATTTTTCATGCTTCTGCTGTTCACTAGTTGTCCTTTTATGCAACTTTGTGTCCTTGCATTCACTTTGCTTTGTTGCTATGTGTCAGCTGCGTGTGTGTCATGTGCTGTGTGTGTGTGTGTGTGTGTGTGTGTGTTGTGCTTCAGTGTATGTCCAATTTTTTACCTGTGGCCTGTGTCAGTGTGTTACTGGTTGTGTGTGTGTGTGCCTTCATTGTGCTTCATGTTGCCAAACTACCTGTGTGCAGTGTGTACTGTGTGTGTGTGTGTGTGTGTGTGTGGGGTCGTGTGCTCTTCATTGTGCTTCATTTTGCCAAACTACCTGTGTCCGCAGTGTGTCACTGTGTGTGTGTGTGTGTTTTGGTCTTTTGTGCTTCACTGTGTGCCAAACTACCTGTAGTGTACTGTGTGTGTTATGGTGTGTGTGTGTGCTCTTCATTGTGCTTCACTGTGTGCCAAACTACCTGTGTCAGCAGTGTGTTACTGTGTGTGTGTGTTCTTCATTGTGCTTCACTGTGTGCCAAACTACCTGTGTCAGAGTGTGTTACTGTGTGTGTGTGTGTGGGTGCTCTTCATTGTGCTTCACTGTGTGCCAAACTACCTGTGTCAGTAGTGTGTTACTGTGTGTGTGTGTGTGTGTGTGTGTGTGTGTGTGTGCTCTTCATTGTGCTTCACTGTGTGCCAAACTACCTGTGTCAGCCGTGGTTACTGTGTGTGTGTGTCTCTTCATTGTGCTTCACTGTGTGCCAAACTACCTGTGTCAGCAGTGTGTTACTGTGTGTGTGTGTGTGCTCTTCATTGTGCTTCACTGTGTGCCAAACTACCTGTGTCAGCAGTGTGTTACTGTGTGTGTGTGTGTGCTCTTCATTGTGCTTCACTGTGTACCAAACTACCTGTGTCAGTAGTGTGTTACTGTGTGTGTGTGTGTGTGTGTGAGCTCTTCATTGTGCTTCACTGTGTGCCAAATTACCTGTATCAGCAGTGCGGGGCAATTCAAGCGCTAGGGCCTCTTACCTGTCAACAAACCATAATAAAATCACTGACTAATATCATACACTAAATTACTGATTAGTATCAAAACGGACCATTCTTAGAGTGGAATCGAACTCAAGATGCATGTTGGCCTAAAAACGTGAGGTTTACCTTATGTTGGGTGAGAAGGTTGCGTGTGCAACTGTTTCCCTACGCCTGTACATACTGTCACTCCGGCAACTGCACTCCATCTTCGGGGATTTCAGAAGTGGATATTTTTCATGTCACAAAGGTTACTATGGCTGAAAGTAATGGGGACATGGAACTTTTAACACAACGAACATTCTGCTTCATCCCCAAAATTCTGGCCAGAGACAATAAGATGCCGATAATAAAATTGTCAACAGCCACTGATCGGAGCCCAATATGAGATAATGGTAGGTACCAGATAATGATTTCTACCATAGCAACTGATCCTGACCACACAGTATCGCATGCATGGCTATGCCTCTCAGTGGCTTTAGGCCTTGGCCGGGCTAAATATGGATACAAGCAACCGCATTTCTCCACTTCTCAAAGGGTAGCCCTCCACCCCCTCCAGTGTTTTAGCCAGGTACAAACAAATGAACATGAAACAAATGTCCCCCCCCTCCCCCCCCCCCCCCATCTCCCCCCCCCCCCCCCCCCACACACACACACCAAAAAACAAAACAACAACAAGAACGACACCACAACCAGAACCCATCAACAAACAGGAATGAAGAAACGTTACTTCTTCTCGTCTTTCTGGTCGGCTTTCTTGGTACCTGCTGAACAAAACAAAACGAAACAGAAACGTCACTGACTGGTCCGTTTGGAGATCCAAAATTTAAGATTCTAGTTGTACAAGACCAAGTATATTCTGGGGTTATTTTCCAAAGTTTACACCCAACCAGAATTTGGGCTCCACTCACCATAGCCCTTTAGCTGTACAGACTCCCACTCACCATGGCCCTTTAGCTGTACAGACTCCCACTCACCATGGCCCTTTAGCTGTACAGACTCCCACTCACCATGGCCCTTGAGCTGTACAGACTCCCACTCACCATGGCCCTTGAGCTGTACAGACTCCCACTCACCATGGCCCTTGAGCTGTACAGACTCCCACTCACCATGGCCCTTGAGCTGTACAGACTCCCACTCACCATGGCCCTTTAGCTGTACAGACTCCCACTCACCATGGCCCTTTAGCTGTACAGACTCCCACTCACCATGGCCCTTTAGCTGTACAGAGTCCCATTCACAATGATCCTACAGCTGTACAGACTCCCACTCTCCATGACCCTACAGCTGTACAGACTCCCACTCTCCATGACCCTACAGCTGTACAGACTCTCACTCTCCATGACCCTACAGCTGTACAGACTCCCACTCTCCATGACCCTACAGCTGTACAGACTCCCACTCTCCATGACCCTACAGCACAGACCCCCACTCTCCATGACCCTACAGCTGTACAGACCCCCACTCTCCATGACCCTACAGCTGTACAGACTCCCACTCTCCATGACCCTACAGCTGTACAGACTCCCACTCTCCATGACCCTACAGACGTCACAGACCCCCACTCTCCATGACCCTACAGCTGTACAGACCCCCACTCTCCATGACCCTACAGCTGTACAGACCCCCACTCTCCATGACCCTACAGCTGTACAGACCCCCACTCTCCATGACCCTACAGCACAGACCCCCACTCTCCATGACCCTACAGCACAGACCCCACTCTCCATGACCCTACAGAAGCACAGACCCCCACTCTCCATGACCCTACAGAAGCACAGACCCCCACTCTCCATGACCCTACAGAAGCACAGACCCCCACTCTCCATGACCCTACAGAAGCACAGATCCCGCTACAAGGACTCACACACAACAGTACCTTTCCCTGCTGCAGCCTCTTGCTTCATCTTGCGGCAGTAGAGGTATACGAGCATGCCTGCAAGCACCAAACCGGCCAAACCAAAGGCAGTACCGATGATGTTGAAGGTCATATCCAAGCTGTTCGGCTTGTCTGTCGATAATGAACGCATTCTTTGTGTTCACGATCTATACAAGAGCGCAATGCTGACTGTTGATAACAAGCACATTTTGTATGTTGACCACCTGTACAGTGCTTCAGCACAATGGTGAATCACTGAGGTCGCCTTCAGGTGCAGGACTGATATTCGCCTCACAGAGTGTCACATATCTTTACAGCTCCAACTTACTTCACTAATCTTTCAGTCAAGCAAGTCATGAAATCAACGGTATGAAAAAAATCAGACAAACGAGAGCAAAAGAACGCGCCCACTTTATCGTATTCGGCACTAAAGACTACATCTTTCCATTACAGATTTCAAACGAGAGCAAAAACAAACAAACACTTTATTCATAGTCGGCACTAAAGACTACATCTTTCCATTACAACTTCAGACTCCCTCGCGACCTCTTCAAAGTATGACCATCAGTAATATAAAGCGTCATGAACAGGCGAAGAGGTATGACCATCAATAAAATATAAAGCGTCATGGACAGGCGAAGAGGTATGACCATCAATAATATAAAGCGTCATGAACAGGCGAAGAGGTATGACCATCAATAATATAAAGCGTCATGAACAGGCGAAGAGGTATGACCATCAATAATATAAAGCGTCATGAACAGGCGAAGAGGTATGACCATCAATATTATAAAGCGTCATGAACAGGCGAAGAGGTATGACCATCAATAATATAAAGCGTCATGAACAAGCGAAGAGGTATGACCATCAATAATATAAAGCGTCATGAACAGGCGAAGAGGTATGAGCATCAATAATATAAAGCGTCATGAACAGGCGAAGAGGTAAAGCCCAGTCTGACAGTATCATTATGCACAGTGGTTAAACAGCAGGTGCAAATGTTCACGGTCTGTCACAGAGTTTTATGTCACATTAAAAACAGTTAAATTACTTCTTGGATTTTAACGTCCCGTCAACCGCACAGAGTCCCCTCTGGGCGAATCACGCATTCAAAACTCTTCTACACCAGTTCAAAATACAGGTCACTAAATTACATATTTGTCGAATTCACTGTTACAACGTTAAAAACCATCCATCCGGCCATCTATCAATGCACAATACCATACCACATGTTTTGGTGCCTATTTATGTTCCATCGGCACTGCTTAAATTACCTGTGACTAAGAACAGGGTGACCCATGTTGTTCCATGGGCTCACGCAGTTAAAATTTGGGGAGAAGATTTGGAGAGAGAGAGAGAGACTCAGAGAGAGAGAAAAAAAGAAGAAGAAAAGTCAATGGAGCGGGAAGGTCGAACTTAGGACAAAGAAGAAACTCGTGGCAGTGGGCGAAGCATGTGTGGCTATATCCTGACCCACTCCAGGCTTTAAAAGGAGAACATTTGTCAGCTCTGGGTTCTCAACAGAAGGGACCTTAATGCAGTACCCCACTGCGGGTCATTAAAAACAGGAAAATATATAAACCAACAGCAACACGTTCGAACAACACGCAGACACAACTT